>CM014276.1:29840274-29855741 GCA_004135705.1 Alloteropsis semialata | reverse complement strand
CGCCAAACACACATTTGGTAGGATTGAGCTTCCATTGGAATTCCCTGAGATGTGCAAAGGTCTCAGATAGGTCATCGATGAGACTATCCGGGTTCTTTGTCTTGACGACGATGTCATCAACATAGGCTTCCACATTGCGGCCAATCTGAGCCTTGAGACAACTCTGAATTGCACGCTGGTATGTGGCCCCTGCGTTCTTGAGTCCAAAGGACATTGTAGTGTAGCAGTAGGCGCCGAATGGAGTGATGAACGCCGTCTTGATCTGGTCGTCTTTGTGCAGGCTTATCTGATGATAGCCCGAGTAGCAATCCAGGAAACAGAGTAGAGAGCAGCCAGCTGTAGAATCCACCACCTGATCGATGCGAGGTAGCCCGAAGGGATCCTTTGGGCAATGCTTGTTCAGGTCAGTGTAATCGACACACATTCTCCACTCGTTGTTGTTCTTCTTGCGGACCAGGACAGGATTAGCGAGCTAGTCTGGGAGGAACACCTCTTTAATGAACCCTGCTGCTAAGAATTTCGCCAGCTCCGAACGGATGGCTTCTTTCTTGTCCTAGGCAAAGCGTCGTAGACGTTGTTTCTTCGGCTTGGCGGCAGGATCAACGTTGAGTTTGTGCTCAGCCAACTCCCTTGGGACTCCCGGCATGTCAGACGGCTTCCATGCGAAGATGTCGCGGTTGTCCCATAAGAAGCTGGTGAGCGCGCTTTCCTATTTGATAGGCAGGTCAGCGCCGATCAGCGCCGTCTTGGAGGGGTCGCCCGTCCCCAGGTCGATTGCCTTGATTGGAACTTCCTGGGAGGGCTTCATGTTTGGCGCGGCTGGCTTTTTCGTTGGGATTTCCAACTCAGCCTCGCTGAGTTGTTTTGCCATAGCTGCTACGATTGCTGCCTGGCTCGGTTGCTGCATGCTTGCAGCAATCGTCACTGCCTCGGTGTCACAATTGTAGGAAGTCTTCAGGTCGCCCTTTAGAGATAAGATCCCCTTAGGGCCTGGCATCTTCAGGACGAGGTAGATGTAATGTGGGATCGCCATGAATTTCGCCAGAGCGGGTCTTCCCAGGATAGCGTGGTACGATGATTCGAAGTCGGCGACCTGGAATGTGATGTACTCGGTCCTGTAGTTGGCCTCGGTACCAAATGTAACTGGAAGTGATACCTGGCCAAGGGGCACAGCAGCGTTGCCTGGAACAATGCCGTAGAAGGGTGAATCAGTGGGCTTGAGCAGGTTGGTGATGTCTAAGCCCATCTTCTTCAAAGTCTTGGCGAACAGGATGTTGAGTCCGCTTCCTCCGTCGATCAATGTTCTTGTGAGTCGCGCGCCAGCTACCACAGGGTCGAGCACCAGAGGGTATCGCCCCGGGTTCTTGATGTTGGTCCATTGATCGTCGCGAGAGAAGCTGATGGGGACTTCTGACCACTTCAGGAAGGTGGGGATGGCAGGCTCAATGTAGGCAATCTCGCGGTGGATAAGCTTTTGCTTGCGCTTCGATTCTGACTGAGTGATTCCCCCAAAGATGACGTTGACGACCTTGTCGGCTTGTTGGTAGCCGGTGTCTTTGTCACCCTTGTCTCCTTTGTTGTCAGGGTTGTTTGGTTTGGGAGCGCCCTCTGCTGAGAACGCTTTCTTGAGCGACCAGCAGTCCCTGCTTGAGTGCTTATCCTTTGGGTGGAAAGGGCACTGCTTGTCGAGTAGTTTTTCAAATTTCCTGCGGGAAGAGTTCTTCTCAGCAACGTTGACCGTGTCTTCAGGTTTGCGCTTCTTATCGCTGAAGTCGCGTTTGCTGTTGTTCTCAACTTGCTTGCCCTTGTTACGGTCGTTGTTGTTGTTGCGATCTCCTCCCGACTTGTTACGATTGAATCTCTCACGCTGCAGGTCTTCAGCATCTGACCAGCGGCTGATGAGGTCTCGCATCTGCTCTAGTGTCTTTGGCCTGTTCCTTCCGAAATCGAGGTGCAGCACGGGGTCTGTAAGGCCACCGTGGAAGCAGTCAATGACATCCTGGTCGGATAGGCTAGCACAGGTTGAGCGTTTCTCCCAAAATCACCGGTTTTAACTGCGCAAGTACTCGTTCTGGCCCTGTTTGCACTGGGCTAGGTCAAAGCGAGTACCCGGCTTTTGCCATGAACCTTGGAAGTTGTTGATGAAAGCCTTGCAGAGTTCATCCCAGGAGTCGATGGAGCCTGGCTTGAGCCCTTCTAACCAGGTCAGTGGGGCCTGATCGAGGACTACTGGGAGATAGGTGCACATGGTGTCGGTGTTGCCCCTTGCCGCCTTGATTGCCGAGTAGTAGATGCGAATCCACTGCTCGGGATCGCGTTTCCCGTCATATCTATCGATATGAGCTGGTTTGAACTTGTCGGGCCAGGAAGTAGCGCGGATGCGGTCTGAGAAGAGCGGGAACCCTTCGTACTTGTGGAGGTTGTGGTGATCCTGACCCGGCGCCCCGTAGACTTGGTCGTACTCCTGGCGTCTGCGGCGTTCTTGTTCTTCGCGATCGCGCGCCCGTGACGAGATGATGGTGCGCGCGTCTCTGGGTGGCAATTGTTGTCGCAGATCCCTGTTGTTATCGTGATTCCCGGGGCCTCTGTCCCTGTTTCGGTTGCCATCACGCCCGCCGACGTGGCTCTGCTGAACTTCGCGGTTGCTTGGTCCGGCGCCGTGGTCACGACCTTCGCCGCCGAGTACTATGCCTCCCTCATTTTGGCGTTGGCATTGTTGTTGACACCGGATTTTCGCACCGAGAATGCTGAGTCAGATAGTGATGTGGCAGTGCTGCAAACTGAGCAGTGGGCCCTTTGACTGGTCAAAAGTTGAATATAATAAAGAAGGAAGCCGATGCAGGAAAGAGAAGTCCGATCAAGGGCTCGTCAGCTAAAAGGAGAGTATATCAGATACGGGGGCTATTTCCTTTTTGAAGGCATATTGAGAGTCCCATTCTATATTAGGTTTAGTTTATTTTATCTGCAAGTTAGTCAGGTCCGATCAGGACTCTCCATGACCAGGGTATAAATATAAACCCTCGTCCATTGTAAAGAATAACCCTCACAATCAATACAACCCGGCTTCACGCCAAAACCCTAGGATTAGTAGATACCGACGAACTCATTGGTGGACGGGCTGCATCAGTTCTTGATCTCCGGCTTACCAGTAAGATTGTCAACTTATCGAACTAGTATAGGCTTTGAATTGAGGCGCATCGCCCTTTCTCGTTTATACTGTTCAACCGATTTATCTTTGGATCGTCAAGTTTAACTTAGATTCCCTGCGTCGGAGCTAAGTTTCCCTTGATTATTCAGCGTTAATCGTTTACCGGGTTGTTCTTCGGGTTTTCGGGCTTGGCTAGATTCCCTGCGTCGGAGCTAGATCTTTCTCGATTATCAGAAGGCAATCTATGCGGTTGCTTGGAGTTGCCAGATTAATTTAGATCTGCGCCATGTGAATTAATCTGTTTCTTCAACAGCTATGAGCATTGGTTTAGTCCGATTAGAGCTTACAATATCGTTCTAGGTCCGATTCATCTTTATAGGCTTAATCTGGTTGTTCTTTGAGTATCGGGTTTGATCTAGATTCCCTGCGTCAGAGCTAGATTCTTCTTGTTTATTAGAAGGCAGCTTATGAGGTTGTTTGGAGTCGCTAGATTGATTTAGATCTGCGCCATGTGAGTTAATCTAGTTCTTCAACAGCTTTGAATATTGGAACGATCTTGTATTTGCTTTAATCTGATTAATTACCTGTGCGAGCATCTTGTTTAGTTGTCGGATTGGTGAGTCGAGTTTGATTGTTTAGTTATCTGGTCCAATCATTGCTGGAGTATGTGCGCTGCATCCGTCTGTGAAACCGTGTCGAAACAGCCCTGGTCCGATTGGCTAGCTAGGTGGTCCGATAAGATGAATCAAGCTGGCAACTAGGCAAGGTGGACAACGTATCGGCTCTACTTTGATTATTTAATATCTTGTTCAAAGACATAGCTGATCCGTTACTTTTATATCTAGATTAGTTGTAAGATTACTATTTTGTATCAGATTCATTACACTAATCAAGGTCCGATCCCGATTGGTCCGATTCTGAGGTCCGATTCGATGATCTGATTGAGGTCCGATTGATTCGGTCTGATTGACGTCATTGATGAAGGTCCGATGTTGAGGTCCGATTAGTATCGGCCGATATGTTTCTGATTGGGTCATGGCTAAGTCCGACATGAATCTGTTGTCTGGAATAGAGCCGGCACAATCAAAGAGTAATTTAACTGTTTTATTCCCTTGTCAATTACAGGTCAAATTGACTGGCACGCCGCGAACCTGAACAAAGTGCAGGACCAGCACCGGAGTGAAGCAGATCTCCCTGGCCTTATTGTGTTGCTCGCTTAGGATACGACCGCCGATTTTCCGCGTCAACACATTTTTGGCACGCCTGGTGGGACAAGCAAAACAATTTCCAAGATGTCGTCTGATGCTGAAAAGGAGGCTGCTGCTAAGCTCGCTGCTGTCAAACTGGCGGCTGAGAAAGCCAAGGCTGATAAGAACAAGACTCCTGAAGCAACTATGCCAGTCACGAAGGCCGATCTGTCCAAAGCCCAGTTGGAAGCAGTTCAGGCCCAAATTGAAGCATTTGAGAAGCTCTGCCTTGATCAATTCGGGCGTAATCGTTCAGGCCCTGTACTCAAAGGTGCTCTTCTGGACCCAGATTTAATCAAGAAGACAACCGACGCCCGGGAGTATCATGTCAACATGACTGAGATGATTCATCAAGCTGTCCACCATGCATTGGTTAACCAGTCAGGCACTTTGGTCAACTCTTTGGACAACCTCATCAAGAAGGCGGTGGATGATACTATTTGCTTAAAGGGTCCAGTCTTTTTGCCAGATTCAGCAGGGGCGTCAGGGTCAAGAAAAGACAAAGATACTGAAAACTCTACCATGACCGTTGCTCCACAGGCTCCATTGACTCCACCACCCATTCAGCTGGCTAATGGTTTCCTGTTGATGGCCGATGGATCTATTATCGGCCCGCATGGTGAAAAATATACTAGGACTCTGAACGAAGAAGAAAAGCAACCTGCAACTGCAAAGCTACGTGCAGAGATTCCTTCACACCAACGTATGGTTGGTGATTACAATAATTACATGATGGATATGCCACTCGAAGATCAGCAGTCTGACTGGTCACAGAAAATAGTCGAAGTGATCCAAAATCAGTTCGGTTTGAAGCCTAAAGATGAAGCGAGGTTGTAGCGGCACCCGTACCCGTCCTACTTTGATGCAGTGCCACTTCCTCCGCGTTACAGAGTGCCAGACTTCTCCAAATGTTCTGGACAAGATGATATGACCACCATTGAGCATGTGAGCCGATTCTTGGCTCAGTGTGGTGAGGCTGCTTCTGAAGAGGGACTCAGGCTCAGGTTCTTCCCTTTATCGCTGTCAGGGCCCGCGTTTACTTGGTTCACGTCGTTGCCAGCAGGATCAGTCACAGGCTGGTCCGATATGGAGAAGCAGTTCCATAAATACTTCTTTTCTGGTCTCAATGAAATGAAGATTTCTGATTTGATTGCTATCAGGCAGAGGAATGATGAGTCCATCAAGGAGTACATTCAACGGTTCCGTGAAATCAGGAATTGATGCTACAGTTTAAAGCTATCTGACACACAGTTGGCTGAACTTGCATTCCAAGGTTTGCTCGCGCCGATCAAGGAAAGGTTTTCTGCTCAGGAGTTTGAAACATTGGGACAGCTGGTGCAAAAGGTGTCAGCCCATGAGGTCCGATACCAGGAGACGAGGCGTACAAAGTTTTCTAAGCCAGTGTCCTATCTGTCTGATTCTGAAGATGAGGCTGATATCAACATAGCCGAATGGACTAAGTCCAAAAAGCTGGTATCGTGCCCTTGGATTAAGCAAAGTCCTGAGAAATTTGGGTTTGATATAACAAAGGCCGATAAGATTTTTGACATGTTGCTCAGTGAGAAACTTATTCAACTGTCTGCAAATCATTCTATTCCATCGGCCGAGGAGTTGAAGAAGCGCAAGTATTGTAAATGGCATAACTCAACTTCTCATGAGACAAATGAATGCAAAGTGTTCAGGAGGGAGATCCAATTGGCTATTGAATCTGGCAAGATCAAGTTTGAAGATAACAAGAAAGCCATGAAGATCGACGGTCATCCTTTTCCTAATAACTTTGTTGATTTCTCCTTTTCTATTAATATGGTTGATGCTAGTGAAAAGGGGAAATGCAAGGTGCTTACATCGGACCATGCCAAGAGTTCTGGTGCCGTTGATCCTGCAGTTCAGATTACTGTTGAAGAGCTGCGAAGGAATCATCAAGCATTTGGGCGTGAATCTAATGCCCCTGGTGGATATCGACCACGCGTGACTTCCCAGATGCTGATTAACAAGTACAAAAGGCAGTAGGCAGCGGCTCGAGCTTGGGAAGAGCGTGAGGAATGACGACGTCAAAGGCACGAATATCAGGCAAGGCGTTTTGACGAAAGGTTTGACGAACAGCGCCGACGTGATGACAGATATGAGGGTCAACGCCGATTTGATGACAGGTCCGATGGCCGATGCCGGTTTGATGACAGGTCCGATGATCGTCGTCAGTACGGACATAGGTCCGATTGGCATATGGACAGGCGTCAAACTTATGAGCAGTATGATCTAGATGATGGTCACTGGAGATGCCCTTTCTTCGTATTTTGCTGGAACGAGAAGCTCAGGTTGCCGTCCAAAGCAGACTGTCCCGAATGTAGCTTCCAATATGAAGAATACAGAACATTTAAGAAAAGACGGTCAGTTCATGAACGGATCGGTGTCATAATTGATGATCGTCATCAAGCAGATGAAAGCCGAGTTGATACTCATGGCCGTAAAAATGATGAAGGCTGGGTTGATGCTCGTGGCCCTGAAAAAATGGAAGAGAAGGCTCCAATTCAGGATCGGATTAGAGAACCACAAATGAAGCCTGGACAGTGGTGCCCATCAGGGATCTCTAGATCCAAAAAGAGACGCGTTCAGCGGTTGCGCTATCGTGAGCAGATTCAGGAGCAAGAATTAGCCAAAGAGAAGAAGATTTGGCGCGTCAAGATGGCCAATGATGATGAAGCAAGCACATCGGCCCCAATAAACATGGTCTTGATGTTACCTTTTGATTTTGCTGCTCCTGATGAACAGAATGATGATGAGGTTGACTATGAATTAGAAGAAGCCGCCGCATGCTTAGTTCTTGATTCAGAGAAGGCCATCTTTGAGAAGCCAAATGCAAATGGATATCGGCACCTGAAGCCTCTGTACATCAAAGGATACGTTGATGGGAAGCCGATGACTAAGATGCTAGTTGATGGAGGAGCTGCTGTCAATCTCATGCCCTATTCCACATTCCGCAAGTTGGGTAAGGGGATTGATGATCTAATCAAAACAAACATGACACTCAAGGATTTTGGCGGTAACGTTTCAGAGCCTCGGGGGGCAATTCATGTAGAATTGACCATCGGCAGCAAAACATTGCCGACTACTTTCTTTGTGATTGATGGCCAAGGTTCATACAGCATGCTCCTCGGGCGTGATTGGATTCATGCCAATTGCTGCATCCCATCCATGATGCACCAATGTTTGATCCAGTGGCAGGGCAACAATGTGGAGATTGTCCCAGCTGATGATTCGGTTAGCATTGCGACAGCCGAGTCAACAATTTGGGAGTTTGAAGGGATTGAATGCCTGTCTGGGAAAACATGGGATGGTGACTTCCTCAAGGTGTCCGACCAAGGACTACAGCCGATCCAAGCAGTCGGCTCTGAGACTTTGTTTTAAATGGCCGATTGTATAGAAGATTATGAGGACCGAAGTGAATTCGGTAAGTTAGGATTTGGATTTACGTCAGCCGATGAGTTAGAAGAGATAGACATAGGATCTGGTGATAGGTCAAGGCCGACGTATATCAGTGCTAAGTTGGATCCCGAGTATAAACAAGAATTAATAAAGATTTTGAAAGAGTATTCTGATTGTTTTGCTTGGGAATATTATGAAATGCCAGGTTTGAGCTGTGATATTGTTGAGCATCGGCTACCCATCAAACCAGGATATCGGCCGCATAAACAGTATCCAAGGAAGTTCAAGACTGAGATGTATGAACCAATTAAGGCCGAAATAATGAAACTGTTTGAAGCTAAGTTTATCAGGCCATGTCGATATGCTGAGTGGGTATCAAATATAGTTCCTGTTTATAAGAAAAATGGAAAGCTGCGTGTTTGTATTGATTACAGGAACTTGAACAAGGCGACCCCGAAGGATGAATATCCAATGCCAGTGGCCGATATGCTTGTTGATGCAGCATCAGGCCATAAAGTGATGAGCTTCCTAGACGGTAATGCTGGTTATAATCAGATTTTTATGGCAGAAGAAGATATCCCCAAGACTGCATTCCAATGCCCAGGGGCTCTCGGTTTGTATGAGTGGGTCGTTATGACTTTTGGTTTAAAAAATGCCGGTGCTACTTATCAACGTGCTATGAATTATATTTTTCATAATTTGATCGGCAGGATAGTCGAAATCTACATTGATGATGTGGTGGTCAAGTCAAAAGGCTATCAGGAGCATTTGGCCGATTTGAAGGAGACGTTGGAATGCACAAGGCAACATGGATTGAAGATGAATCCACTCAAATGTGCTTTTGGCGTATCGGCCGGCCAGTTTCTCGGTTTCCTAGTTCATGAGAAAGGAATCGAGGTGAATGATCAGAACCGCAAAGCGATTGATGACATTGAGCCTCCAGTAAACAAGAAGCAATTGCAGAGTTTAATCGGAAAAATCAATTTCCTAAGGAGGTTTATATCAAATTTATCGGTCCGATTGGAAGCATTTACTCCTCTGTTAAAGTTAAAGGATGGAGAAGAATTGGTGTGGGAGCCTCAGCATCAAAAGGTCGCTGGATGAAATCAAGCAATATTTAGCGTATCCGCCAGTTCTTATTCCGCCACAAGAGGGTAAACCTTTCAAGCTTTATTTATCGGTTTTTAATCATGCAATCGGCTCTGTTTTGATCCAAGAAGTTGATGGGAAAGAACGAGTCATATTTTATCTAAGCCGAAGATTGCTGGATCCTGAGACTCGGTATTCGTATGTGGAGAAGCTTTGCCTTTGTCTATATTTTTCTTGTACAAAATTGAGGCATTATTTGCTATCGGCCGAGTGCACTGTGGTCTGCAGGGAGGATGTGATCAAATACATGTTGTCGATGCCAATCATGAAAGGGAGAATTGGCAAATGGGTTTTTGCTCTGACAGAGTTTGATCTTAAATACGAATCGGCCAAAGCGGTAAAAGGGCAAGTGATGGCTGATTTGGTTGCTGATCATTGTGGACCTAATGTTGATACTGTTGAACAATGCACCATGGAGCTTGATATGATTGGTCCGATCAATATGAAGGCCGATGTGGTTGATGCAATTCCTTGGACCATGTTTTTTGATGGCTCATCTTGCAATGATGGTTGCGGAATCGGCCTACTTATTATTGCGCCTCGGGGGGCAAGATTCGAATTTGCTTATCCGATTGAAAAGTGCACAAATAATCAGGCGGAGTATGAAGCATTGATGAAAGGTTTCCAGATTCTTAAAGAAATCGGCGCTCAATTTGTTGAAGTATTTGGAGATTCTTTGTTGATTATTAATCAGTTGCTCGGCAAGTATGATTGCAAGATGGATGCATTGATGCCTTATTTTGAAAAATGCCGAGATTTGATTGACCAGTTCGCCCTGGTAACTCTTAAGCATATTCCAAGACATCATAACGAGGAAGCGAATCGGCTGGCGCAAAAGGCGTCTGGCTATCGGCCTATGTCCGATATAATGGTACAGGAGATACCAGAAGGAGATTGGAGAAAAAAGATCGTTGAATATTTGAAGGATCCTTCTGTCAAGACTTCGAGAAAGATACGCTACAAATCAGTCAGGCATGTCTTGGTTGAAGGAGTACTTTATTTTCGCTCAGTTGATGGAGTCCTGTTAAGATGCATCGGACCTGAAGAGGCCAAGGTTTTGATGGGAGAGATTCATGAAGGTGTTTGCGGGGCTCATCAATCGGCGTTCAAGATGAAGTGGATGATCAGGAAAAACGGATATTATTGGCCGACGATTTTGGAAGATTGCTTTGAATATTATAAGGGATGTCAAGAGTGTCAGAGGTATGGAAATATTCAGAGAGCTCCAGCGTCGGCTATGAACCCTATCATCAAGCCATGGCCGTTTAGAGGTTGGGGGATTGACCTGATCGGCCAGATTTTCCCACATTCAAGCAAGGGACATAAATTCATATTAGCAGCAATGAACTATTTCACCAAATGGGTTGAAGCTATTCCTTTAAGGGAGGTGAAGTCTCAGAATGTTATTGATTTCATTAGAGAGCACATTGTCTATCGATTTGGAATTCCACAAACGATCACGACGGATCAAGGTATGATGTTTACGTCTGACGAGTTCAAGAATTTTGCTGCTAATATGGGCATCAAGCTCCTCAATTCATCACCATACTACACACAAGCCAACGGTCAAGCTGAAGCCTCTAATAAAAGTTTGATCAAGTTGATTGATAGAAAGATTGAGGAGTATCCGAGAAAGTGGCATATTGTTCTTCCTGAAGCTCTATGGGCATATCGGATGGCTTGTCATGGATCAATCAAAGTTTCTCCGTATGAATTATTTTATGGACATGAAGCCATTCTTCCATGGGAAATTCGTACTAGATCGAGGCGTGTTGAGCTTCAGGATAAATTAAAGGCCGGCGAATACATGGAACTCATGAATAGTGAGTCCGATGACTTGGCTGTTCGTCGGCTACGCGCTCTGGAAAGCATTGAGGCTAACAAGCTTAGAGTTGCGAGGCATTATGATAAGAAAGTTAAAGGGAAAGAATTCAAAGAGGGTGATCTCGTATGGAAAGTTATTCTACCAATTGGTTCTAAGGATCCCATATACGGCAAGTGGTCACCAAACTGGGAGGGGCCATATCGAGTCGTCCGATGTGTTCCTGGCAATGCTTATATTTTACAGACGCTTGAAGGGGAAACATTTCCTAAGGCGCTGAACGGAAAATATCTGAAAAAATACTACCCTAGCATTTGGGTAAATGCGTAAAGCCGATGCTGTGCATCAGGTTTGAAAGCCGATGAGAACATCGCCTCAAGAACAAAGTGTGAGAGCCGATGCAACATGCATCGCCTTAAGGACAAAAAATTAAAATACAAAGAGGATATTCGGAAGTACATGCAGGCAGAGAGACAAGAAAAGGAATTGCATATATATTTATATATATCTTATACAAAGAAATTTCTGATACAGGAGATTTTAAAAGGCAAAAGGATCTAATAGGCGCCGATGTACTTCGTTCATCATTGCCGGAACAAGCCTAGGAGGAGAGAGGCAAGAGAAAGCGCAAGTTTGAGGAGATATCTTCTTCCTTGGGACAGATTCTTGAACACTCATTCAAGAAGTCCGCAAGTGCGAAGAGATCCGCTCTGGGTGCAGTCCCTTGAAGAGCGCATCGGCGGACCGGTGGCTTTGCCTCTATCCTTGTAAAGGGCATCCCATTAAGCCCTTGTGAAGATTCTTCTCCTGAGTAAACCATGAAGAACCCTCACGAGAATTCTCCTAGCGGAAGTTCCACCTGGATTCACTGCAGGATCAGAAAAAGGGGGGAGTACCCTATGCTACTTCACGAGAATTCTGCTAGCAGAAGAGGAGAATGGAATTGGTTTCCATATCAAAGAGAAGGAGTCTCTGTTCTATCATGGATATTGGCTACGTCATGGCGAAGGGATGGTGGAGAAGGAGAACCTGAGGCAGATATTTATAGCCGGTGATCAGTGGAGGAATTGAAGAAAGATTGGAATATGAAAGGTGCTCGCTGAAACTGTCCAAATAAAGAACAGTATTTTCGTGAAGATGTGTCATTGATTCAGTGCTAAGGAGGAGCGTCTTTTGAGGAACTGCATTGAAGGGTGGTCGTTTCGTCTGGGTCAGTAGGCGCATGGGTACCCATGACTTAAGGGTAAGATTGGCAGAAAGAGTCAGAAAGGAGATAAGGATGAGCTACAGAAAAAGTTGCCATTATTACTCAAAAGAATTTTGGGAGTTTGGGTACAAAAATCGGTGGAGGAGTTATGGTAACCGATACGAATTTTGGAATAAAATATATTTTATCCCAAAATTGGGGGGCATGTGTTGACACCGGATTTTCGCACCGAGAATGCTGAGTCAGATAGTGATGTGGCAGTGCTGTAAACTGAGCAGTGGGCCCTTTGACTGGTCAAAAGTTGAATATAATAAAGAAGGAAGCCGATGCAGGAAAGAGAAGTCCGATCAAGGGCTCGTTGGCTAAAAGGAGAGTATATCAGATACGGGGGCTATTTCCTTTTTGAAGGCATATTGAGAGTCCCATTCTATATTAGGTTTAGTTTATTTTATCTGCAAGTTAGTCAGGTCCGATCAGGACTCTCCATGACCAGGGTATAAATATAAACCCTCGTCCATTGTAAAGAATAACCCTCACAATCAATACAGCCCGGCTTCACGCCAAAACCCTAGGATTAGTAGATACCGACGAACTCATTGGTGGACGGGCTGCATCAGTTCTTGATCTCCGGCTTACCAGTAAGATTGTCAACTTATCGAACTAGTATAGGCTTTGAATTGAGGCGCATCGCCCTTTCTCGTTTATACTGTTCAACCGATTTATCTTTGGATCGTCAAGTTTAACTTAGATTCCCTGCGTCGGAGCTAAGTTTCCCTTGATTATTTAGCGTTAATCGTTTACCGGGTTGTTCTTCAGGTTTTCGTGCTTGGCTAGATTCCCTGCGTCGGAGCTAGATCTTTCTCGATTATCAGAAGGCAATCTATGCGGTTGCTTGGAGTTGCCAGATTAATTTAGATCTGTGCCATGTGAATTAATCTGTTTCTTCAACAGCTATGAGCATTGGTTTAGTCCGATTAGAGCTTACAATATCGTTCTAGGTCCGATTCATCTTTATAGGCTTAATCTGGTTGTTCTTTGAGTATCGGGTTTGATCTAGATTCCCTGCGTCGGAGCTAGATTCTTCTTGTTTATTAGAAGGCAGCTTATGAGGTTGTTTGGAGTTGCTAGATTGATTTAGATCTGCGCCATGTGAGTTAATCTGGTTCTTCAACAGCTTTGAATATTGGAACGATCTTGTATTTGCTTTAATCTGATTAATTACCTGTGCGAGCATCTTGTTTAGTTGTCGGATTGGTGAGTCGAGTTTGATTGTTTAGTTATCTGGTCCGATCATTGCTAGAGTATGTGCGCTGCATCCGTCTGTGAAACCGTGTCGAAACAGCCCTGGTCCGATTGGCTAGCTAGGTATACCGATAAGATGAATCAAGCTGGCAACTAGGCAAGGTGGACAACGTATCAGCTCTACTTTGATTATTTAATATCTTGTTCAAAGACATAGCTGATCCGTTACTTTTATATCTAGATTAGTTGTAAGATTACTATTTTGTATCAGATTCATTACACTAATCAAGGTCCGATCCTGATTGGTCCGATTCTGAGGTCCGATTCGATGATCTGATTGAGGTCCGATTGATTCGGTCTGATTGACGTCATTGATGAAGGTCCGATGTTGAGGTCCGATTAGTATCGGCCGATATGTTTCTGATTGGGTCATGGCTAAGTCCGACATGCATCTGTTGTCTGGAATAGAGCCGGCACAATCAAAGAGTAATTTAACTGTTTTATTCCCTTGTCAATTACAGGTCAAATTGACTGGCACGCCGCGAACCTGAACAAAGTGCAGGACCAGCACCAGAGTGAAGCAGATCTCCCTGGCCTTATTGTGTTGCTCGCTGAGGATACGACCGCCGATTTTTCGCGTCAACAGTTGTTCTCTGCTCGGGTGGTGGGACTAGTTGCCTCGGTTTCCAACTTCAGGGTGTGCGCTGCTTGCCTGGCGGCTTGGTGCTCGAGTGATAGTCTTCGCCGGGTTGACTGCGTCATGCTGGATGGCCGCTGTCTCGAGCATTGTCTTCATCCTGAGGATCTCAGGAGTTTCAGGCATCTGTCCCAGCTCTGTGACGACAGCCATGATGTTGGCTGCAGCGCTGGAGTAGACGTCTTGGCCGGCAACTTGCCGGAACTTGGCGTTGAGGTCCTGTGGAGGTAGCCTACGGCCGAGGCGGCGACGTCGTTCTGCGCGAGCGACATTTCGCTCCCTGCGTCGGTTACGGTCAGCTTCAGCTTCGTTCTCCACAGTTGGCTCGTCGTTGGAGACTTCTTGTTCCTGGGCGATGATCACCATGGCTTGGCGCCCTGGTGAGTAGCTCCCTGTGCTTGAAGTTACTGGGACAGTTGAGCCGCGGCTGCTTGAAGAATTCAGGGGCTGCCCGTGTTGAAACGGGAGTGGATCGATGCACGCGATGATGCGAGACATGTCCAGGTCCTCCTGTGGTGTTGCTCCAAGTGCTGGCTTGCGTCCCGGCCAGTGAACAAATCGTCCTTCGGGGGTTGAAGTAATGATGAGTCCGACTTGTTTCCCGTTCAGGGGAAGTTCGTCGAATTCGACCAGAGATCGGAGTTGTTTTGAGGATGCCGCCTGGAAAACAGAGGTGGGGCCCGTGAGTCCAAAAGGATATTGGCTCGGGGTGTCGGCCTCGTGCTTAACAGTGGCTGGACTCCTTTTCTTCTGGATTTTTGAATTGGCAGATTTTGGCATAGCCAATGGTTCAGAAACCGACTCGGGTTGCCTGGTCCGCTTCGGAATTTTCCCAGCCCAAGTTGAAATCGGGTCAGGAAGAGTGATTCCTTGAGTCCGAGTTGAGTTCGAACTCGAGGTTCCCCGAGCCCGAGTTGTATTCGGACCCGGGGGCGCGATCTCGTCGAGCTTGTCGGCGAGTTGCTCCGGAGTCGGCGATTTGAGGGCACGGTCGAAATTGCCCGCGCCATCCGCCGTGCAGACCCAGGAGCCGAAGACGAAGGTGGCGCCTTTCTCGAATGCCATGTCGCCATCACAGTTGATGATGACTGGTGCCATCGAGCTTGCTAAACGATTCTCGACGAGAGCCCCTACCTGGCGCGCCAGCTGTCGGTTTTTTATACCGGCTAGCCTACTATGGGGGGTCCCTAAGTAGTCGAGTTGTTCGTGGGGCCTCGCTGGAACCAGAAGCACGATGGTGAACACGAGACGATTTAGACAGGTTCAGGCCACCTCGAGTAGAGAGCGTAATACCTTACGTCCTGTATGGTGGATCTTCTCGTATTGATGGGTATGATTTTACAAGGGGTCCCTGCCTCACCTTATATACTCGGGAGACAGGGTCTACAAGGCAAGAAATACAAACTCCTAGTCGGATACAATACACAGAGTCCTAACATGAGTAGGCCGGGTTGTTTCCCAGCACCCGACTAGTTTCCTTAAGCTGTACAGTCCTTCCTTGTATCAGTCAGGGTTGCCGGCCCAATTTCCTA
>CM014276.1:29802534-29831751 GCA_004135705.1 Alloteropsis semialata | reverse complement strand
GACTTGCGATTTAGCTTTTCGCTTTGGAGGAGTTTTCTGCAGAACAGTTGGTGATACAGGTTTGGATACAGCCACAGCAAAGGATGCAACCTTGTCATGAACCGGTGTGGATAGCGCAGCAAAATCTTGAATTGGCAACACAGGAAAAGACCCCCTAGTGGTTGTGACATGATCAGAAGCATCTCCTTCATGCTCAGACACCGCTGGCACCTCCACCCCCGCGAAGCGAACCCTCTCAAGTGTTGGCCTGCCCATGCTTTCAGCCCTAGGACTCAATTCTCCCATAAGCTGGCTAACATCAGCACCCAGGACATGTATTTCAGTGGTAAGAGTAGCTGTATCAAACTTGAGTGAACATTCATCTGTCATTGGATCAGGTGGTTCATGGTGAACATGAACACGCTCGACGACCATACTAGGTTCAGACCAAAGTTTATCACTGGCATCAGTTGTCTCCAGTTCCGGACTACTGCCAATAACCAGCACCTGAGGAGCAGATATGGTTTTTTTCCTCCCGAACATGCAGGGATGTGACATGGACCATGCCCAGTTAGGGCAGGTTGCAGCATTAGAGATGAAAGGGGGACCCCAACCTGGCCCAAGGGCAGGCCCACCACCGGACCCTCCATCAGTGTTGAAACGAGTAGCTTAGGCCAAGGTTGAGTGCGACACCTCCGTGAGGAGCCAGGGTAATCTTCCTCCTCTGAACTGCCAAAGTTGTCTGGCGGAGTATCATCATCAGAAGAATCATCCCGCCAGTCTTGCACTTCACAAACGCGGATCCGTACAAGGTACCAAAGACCATCAAGCTTGGTATGCATAATTTCCTCAGGCTTGAGGAAGAGTCCCTGCTCGACATATGGTGTTTTAGGTTCAGGAATAAACATCATTTTTTCAACTGGGATGAGGTCCGGATGAATGCACCAGGCAGCAACAAACAGCACATCTCTATCATCGCCCACAATGGAAGCAGGAGCTTGAACAAGCTGTGCACAGGACGTCCCAAGGGCAATCTGCGCAGTGTTCAGATTACGCGCATGATCAGGGATGCCCCTCAGCTCCACTAACACACGATGGTGGAAAGTAGCCAAGCTGCCACCAGATTGCCTACGCCAGCGCTTCCAGGAAAGGCTGAACGGAGCGTTCTCCGGTTGAGGGGCATGTAGAATTCTTCCAGCATCAGATGCTTCCCTGAAGATAACCAAAAAATCTTCAGGCGCGAACTTGTGCACAGAGAAGGCATCATCGACCAATCCATGATAATTCGTGAGGAACTGGCCCAGCTGCAGCGCAGAGACGACCGGACGTGTTCCCACGATAAGGACCACCAACGCACGCTGAGACAGAGTGGCCTCTGCTCATTTATCTCCGTTGTTCTTGGCACAATGCAAATTTCTTTTTCTGGTCGGCGAGAAGGATCACCAGGCAGTTTGGGCGGGGACGGCGGGGAAGGGGGCGCCCCCTGGGTTCCCGTCGGTGGAGAAGGTGCGCAGCCCGGAGGTGGCGAGTAGGATCTTCCCGTGGATGCAGAGCGACCAGACTGAGTGTCACCCGACGACCGCAGCGAGGTGACCCGGCCAGGACGGGTTACAGAAGCAACCCGGACAGCAGCAGCAGCACATTCCATTTGCCTTCCACGACCTCTCAGGGCCGCAGCACGGCGTGGGGGGGATCTCCCGCGCTTGCAGTGCCTAGCCTGGTGTCCCTCCTGCAAGCAACGCAGGCATCGCGACGCATTTTTGCATACGGCCGCGACATGATCCGTGGCAAGGCAATTGAAGCATCGACCGACAAGATCAGCGGGGACCGGCCTTGATGCGACGCGCGGCAGCGGATTTTGACAACGCCAGCGCCGTCGGCGGACTTCAGTCCAACCCTCCTCAGGGTCAGGCCCCTGATTTGCCGGCGGAGGGGGAGGGGGTGGTGCCACGACGGACATCAACCGAGGCGGGGGGCAGGCAAGGCTTGCACTCCGAGCGTCAGCCATGAAACCACCCCGCCGGACGGGGAGCTGGCGAGGTGCGCTGCCAACGGGTTCCTCAGCGGCGACTTGTTTACCGCGCTCCCGTGCCCGCTGCTCCGCGTGGGGAGAGGGCGGCGGCGAGTCCAACGACCGTATCGACGAGCTTGGAGAAGATCCCGAAGAGACGCTGAAGCGCAGCCAGTCGGGCGTGCCGGATCCCCTGCCGACCGAAGGTGCAAGGGGACTGGAGATGGGGTTGGGCGACCCCGGTTGGCGCGAGGAGGACGCCTGCCCGGCTGCTGCAGCAACAGCCGCAGCGACCGCTGCCGCCGCAAGAGGAGGGAGCCCACTTCCCCCTCCGCCGACTTCCCTCTCACTGCCCTCCTCCATGCTGGATCTGGATCTGAGGATGGGGACAGGAGCAGAGAAAATGCGACCGAGAAGAGCGTAGGAGGTGGATCTGAGGGTGGGGACGGGACGGCAAGGCGAGCAAAAGCGGAGTGATGGACGCCGGGACCGGGTGGTCACCGGCGGCTGGCTGGTGGACGCCGGGGCCGAGATGGCCGCCGGCGGGACGCGATTCGCCTCTCCCCGCTAGAGAGAGAAGCTAGAGAGAGAGTTTCCACCGTCCGCACGTTAAACAGAGTTATTATAAACAGAGTTTAAACACTGTAGATGTTGCAACCGTAGCTGATCTGCAGAGGTTCTTTTAGAAAATATATAAACAAATAAAATTACTTTGAATACTTGTGTGGATTTATGTATGTGGCAACATATGTCTCACGCGGGTACCATCATATCACGATTCATTAGCCAAAATTCAATGTGGGTGCATGACAAGGTTCTGGCCTACTGTTTAAAAGTATTGTGGTTCTTTTTCTCTTTGAGTACTGTTGTTAATGGACTGCAAAAAAGACATTGACTATCTAAGTGCTAGCAAAGATGCGATGACCTTATGTAGGTAAGCCAACTAAAGAGCCCATAAAAAAAGAGTGAATGCCTTAGCACAAGGGTCTCATATAAACCATGTTTCCAACCCATTCTTTGTCCATGGTCTCGTTTGTATTACAACCATCATCAGAAAAAGGACATGTATGCTAGGATTAGGATGGATCGGGCATGTAGCTTCCAGCCTTCCACTGCAGGCTCTGTTTGGCACGATCGTCTACTTAAAAATAAGTTGCAAGGGCTGCCAGGCTGTCTACAACTCTAGCTGCCTGACCCTGCTGTACGTGAGGTTGAACCTTTTCCATGGTAAAAGATCCGCAAGCGTTGTACCACTAGCAACTTGTATATCTTTTTCTTGGCAAATCAAGATAATCGGCGACATGCTGCTCTGACGGTTGACTGGTGATATCCTCGTGCATAAAGAACTCTATTTTTGACCATTGGCCCAAATTTTGGTTTTGGCAATTCAACTCTGAAATCAGAAATTTTTGACCACTCAAATATCAAAACCATTCACATTTGACCATCTAGCTGTTTCATTGATGTCTTATTCAGACATATATATATATATATATAGAATAAGACGAATGATAAAAGACCGGATAGTCTTGATAGAACCAAGAACATTTGAGCTAGCCATTATGAATTACTCCCTCTGTTACCGATATATTGAGTTTTCTTTAGAATATTTGACCTTTTGTCTTATTTAGATTTTTTATGTAAAATTGCAAAAGGATGAGTCACACTTAAAGTACATATAATGATAAAGCAAATCTCAAACAAAATAAATAATATATATAATATTTTGAATAAAATAAATAATTAAAATCATGATAAAAGGTCAATTTAGACAAATATTTCGATACGGAAATAGTACTAACTTAATTTTTAGTACCATATTCCGTAGCCTGCTTAACTACCGAAGTTTCTCCGATCCATTCTGAACAACTGAGCTCTTCAGATTAGTTGGACACATATGTTCCTTATGGTGCTTCCGGAACCCAAGGGAAAGAGAGAGATTTGGTTGAGGAAAAATTGTGGATAAGAGAAGGGCAGTTAAGTCACCACTCCTGTTTTTCTCCTTTTCATTTGTTTTTATTTTCACCTTTAATCAGTCAGGGTAACAGTGTTGACAAATAGGAGCAAGCGGAGACTCCCATGCATAAAACAGAGGCAAACATGCAAAGTAAAAATAACTGAGGGCAAACATGCAGTTAGAGATGAAAATGAGGTCAGTTATGCAATTATCCCAATCCCAAAACGGCAAAAGCGAAGCTATCATAGACTGGATTGATGCAAAATCAAAAACAGATTAGCGGGTTCAATCGAGTGTAACCCACTTGCATCGTTATGTCAAGCGGTTATTAGCTTCTTTTTATCTGGTCATTAACTAGTAGCAGTCCAGCTTGCAGCCTTAAGTTTACATATTAGCTCTTCGGCAATTCTCCTATGCACAGTTTCATTGGTAACTTGGCACAAAAAATATTTGCATCATTGTGCTACTAGCCTACTAGCAACTTGTCTTTCATGCATTGTGATTCATGAAAAAAATCAGATGTATTGCTAAATCTCGTGCGGGTGCGTGACACAGTTCTGCCCCACTATATAAAATATACCCTCACCATTCAAAATTATTGATCATTCTTTAGTTTATGTAAGTCAAACATTGCTAACTTTGACTAAATTTAAAGAAAAAAGTTAATTGTTTCTTCAATACATACTAAATGCACTATCAATACAAATTTCATAGTGGACTTAATAAAAGTAAGTTGATATTATATATGTTGGTACTTTTTTCTCTAAATTTGGTCTTAATTAAACAATTTTGACTTAGGTCAAGTTTAAATAACTAATAATTGATAGAGTGGTCCGGTAGGTTTTTGTTTCCTCTAATATACTAGAACACGGAAGTGGATTCCCAATTAAATTCGAGCCGTTATCAGAGATGTGATGCCCCATGTACTACTTTAGTCAACTAAAGAGCTTATAAAAGACAGTGAATGCTCAATGTGAGCCGATATTTTTACCTTATTCTATGTCGGTAGTCTCGTTTTGCGTAACCATCCTCGCAAAAATACAAAGAACACATATGCTAGGACTAGGAGGGATCGGGCATAGAGCTTCCACGACAATGGCACTATTTCGCGCAGCAGCTTTACAGAACTCTACTTAATTAGGGCATGTTCGGCACTGCTCTGGCTCTTGCAACAATGGCTCTGGTTTTTTTGTGGTAAAGTAGCTTTTCTGGTTTTAGCTTGTAATGTTGAAAGAACGTTTGGTTGGTTTCTCGAATGGATAGATAAGTAAAATGTTCTTTTGTGCCCTTCTTATTTATATACTTTTTTAGTTTCCTTTCCTTTTTTTCTCTCTTTTCTTACTATTTCTCCCTTACTCTCTTCATATTATTTTTCTTCCATTATTTACTTTTTTAGTTCTCTTTTCTTTCCACGGCCTCGTCCTCCTGTCCCCCTCGGTCAACCGCGTCTGCTAGCGCCACACCATGCTCCGCTTAACCATCTCGACTTGGCACGGAGACCCGCTGAGCTCGCCACTGTGTGCCCCGGCCCGGCCAACTTCAAGCGCCGGCCAGCCAGGCGGCCTCCACGTGAGTGTTGACGCTTTTTCTGGCCAACACACCGAGATATGCGCTAGAACGCGCGGATCCGCAACGGATCGATCACCTGCAGCACACCCAGTCAAAACCGGTAAAACGGTTTGGGAAACCGGTGAAACCGGTTTCCTAGGGTTTGCTGCGTCGACCTACGAACGCCGGCCCGGGAGGGACCCCGTCAGGGTTGGCGCACCTAGGGTTGTTCTGAGGTCGGCAGGCCACTCAGAACGCCGTCAAACGCCGTAGAGACGAAGCACGAACAGCAGGAGGGGTTGGAAAAGTTAGGGTTTGGAAAGGATAAAAAGTAAAGGTACTTGTATTTGATCGATTGGATAACCCCTCAATCGGCCGTGGCCCTTTATATTTATAGGGTGGGGAGGTCTTGCCCCGCAAGGAAATCCTTTTACAAGTCATATTCCACACGGATCTCCAAATCTATCAGGACTCTGTCCAAAACCGGTTCCACCGGTTTGACAAACCGGTTCCACCGGTTTGTGTTGCCAGATCAGCTATAATCACCAAAACCGGTTTTACCTATTTCCAAAACCGGTTTCACCGGTTTGTTCCAGGTGAAGATCTTCCTCGAGCCATAACTCTCTCGTCCGAACTCCAAATCGGACTTTCTATATATGCATTTCGATCGTCTCGATGCAAGCTACACAATGGTGCAATAAAAATGCTAATTTGACAATGCTACACAATCCGGTTCTACTGGTTTCTAAAACCGGTTTTACTGGTTTGCCCAGATAGCAAGCAAACCTCCATCGTGCCAATTTTGATCGTCAACATATGCCCCCCTGTTTTCTGGTAAAGCTTGCGTAGCAGAAAACATAAAAGCACAAAAACAACACTAGGGTGATGTTTATCACATAATCCATCGGCCTTTTTTATTCTAAGGGCGATATTAAAACTATCGGCCATCTCTTGCAAAATCTTCAATCGGCTTTATCGTGGCAAAGAATAAAACCATCTTGTGTAGACCGTATAAACCCACAACGTGAAACATCTACACCTGTTAAGCACTTAAAGTCACCGTGCACACCTTTAAAAGAACCATCAACTGCAACATAAGCCGATGTATCACCATGCACTACCTCTAGCTTGTTTCCTATCCATTGCATCAGAATTTGATGCAAGCTAGAAGGCACACATTGGTTCGCATGTATCTAATCACGTCCCAAAATTAAACTAAATTTACCTTGGGTCTCAACAACGAAGAATGCAACAACCAATGTCTTGCTTCCAATAGTGAGATCCATAGAAACGATTCCTTTAGCACTTATAGGATCATCTCCTCCCACACCACTTAAAGCCATATCTGTTTGGATCAACTCATCATCTGAACATCCCAATTTCTTGAATAAAGTATAAGGCACCAAATTGACAACTGCTCCACTGTCAACTAGCATACGAGAAATTGGTCTTCCTTTGATATAACCCTTCATATATAAAGCTTTCAGATGATCGTCATTAACTTTGGGCTTCTGAAAAATAGCTTCTTGTGACCCAAAATCAAAATAAGCCATTCCCTCTTCCGAAGGCAAGCGCACCACATCAGGATTAATATTCATATGCTCAGAGGATGACTCATAATTCAAATATTGTTCATCGTCCTTATTTTGGGAATCCGATGACAACTTTTCATCATAATGAATTGAACCAGGAGAAATAATATTGGGAATTAGAGGAACCTGCACTGTGTCAACCAAATCTTCCTCCGTTGCCGTAGAAACCGGTTCCACCGGTTTTGAAACCGGTCCCACTGGTTTTGAAACCGGTCCCACCGGTTTTGCTGCTGAGCAAACACCAGACTTGATCTTCCACTCCTTCCGAGGAATCATTAGTCTATCCTTATTCAAGTTTTCATTCTTCTGTTTCTCCAATTTCTTCTCCTTATTCTCCTGAAATCGAAGCCGCTGCAGTTTCCTCTTTTGTGTGCGAGTTAAACCTGGAGGACACCATCTTGGCAAGAAATATTTAGAAGTATCAATTTCATTGCTCTTACCATGAACAGCAGCAACATTCTCTTGGACCGACGTTTCAACCTTATCATCAATGATAATTGGTCTTTTACCGTCGTCCTTTGAAATCACATCAATGCTCTCAATCTGTGTGACATCATTATCAGTAGACATTCCTAGGCCATCATTCATTCTTTGTACCTCCAGTTCCTTCTTCTTGACTCGATAAATCTGTTTTGAAGGAGCTGCCTGTTTTCCCTAGGAAAACCGGTGTAACCGGTTTGGCAATCCGGTGCCACCGGATTTGCTCTACTAGCCTTGACCAGATTGACAGAATGTCAAACGGCACCGGATTTGCTCTGCTAGCCTTGACCAGATTGACAGAATGTCAAACGGTCACGTGTGGAATGTGACATCTCATCATAAACTGGCTTATAGAAAGGTGAATGCAACATAGGATAATATGGACACCACATATTGTTAAAATTATATGCCGGATATAAAAAATTAGAAAATATTGGAGGAATCCATGACATATCTTGATGTGAGTTATGAAGAGGATGCAATTTGACAGAATCACCCTGCTGCCTTGTAGCTCCTTTCTGAGATAAAGCATGCTTCTCATGATGCATAGGTGACCATGTTTTCTTTTTTACTGGCCAATCACTAGTAACGACCTTTTGATTTTCATACTTGGATAATAATTCATCAAGGGTTAATTTCTTGTCTCCACATCTCCTCTGGTCTTTTTCCAAGTCCACCTTTGAAATTTCAATCCCGGGACGCCTTGATTTAACCGCTTTGGAATGGTGCTGTCCAAAACCGGTTTTGTTGGTTTCAGAAACCGGTTTTACCGGTTTGGGCTGGGTACGGTGTTGCCCAAAACCGGTTTTGTTGGTTTCATAAACCGGTTTTACCGGTTTGGCCTGTGCAGCAGGCTCAAATGGTTTTTGCGAAGATCCTTGCCCCCCGAGTTCCAAAGTCCTTGTAGTGACTTTGAAAATTTCTCTACCATCAGGAGTCTTCTCAGACACCACTTCCGTGATCACCTGTCTGTCCTTCAAATTTTTAGGCTTCTCCTCACCGATGATTACATTTTTCTCTTTGGTTGATTTAGCTTGATGTGGCCGAACCAAAACCTTGGGTTGCTGTACATCAATGGTGTTGACAGAAAGAGAAACATTATCCGTTGGCATCTCATGATAATCCAATCGTCCTTGATTTATAGCCGATTGCACTTGCCGACGGAAAATATTGCAATCAATAGTAGCATGCAAAAAAGAATTATGAAATTTACAATATGCACGCCCTTTCAATTCTTCAGGTGGAGGTATAGTGTGAGACATCTTGATGTTCCCATATTTTAACAATTCATCAAATATACGATCACATTTAGAAACATCAAAACTAAATCGCATTTGTTCTTGCCGATCCTTAGAAATCAGCTTAAGAGATGGACATATATATGCTTTATCTTCTGAAGGCCAGACTAATTCAGCAACATAATCATTTTTTCTCTCATCGTCCAAACTATTATTTTTCACATGTAAACTAGACTAATGAGTTCCAAAAGTATCTTTATTATTTTTCATTCGGTTCTCAATAACTAAAGCTCTTATTTGCACTTGATTAACTGAACGACATTCAAAGCCTTCTAGTCTCTCTTTAATCATAGATCTTAAGCCATCGAAAGCAATATCAGCAAGATCTTTATCAGAAATTGACAAATCATAACAACGGTTTTTTATTTCTTTGAATCTCCTAATATATTCAGAAACAGATTCATTCTCCTGTTGTTTAACCGATGCTAAATCTATCAATTTTAATTCTTGATGCATTGTAGCAACATGTGGTACTGACTGAGTAACATGAGGCATATAATTTAATGGGACATAATGCATTATTTCAGACTCTCCAGGAGATGCCATCCAAAAACCGGTGGTATCGGTTTCAGGAACCAGTGGTACCGTTTTTGCCGTAATCGGCAGTTGAAGTGATCTTGGCACCGTTTGCTCTGGAGAAAAGTTTATCAGCATATTATACTGTAAATTTTTAGGAAATTCCTCTTGTACAGCTGATGAACTAGTCTGAATTATCTCATGCTGCTCAATATGAGGAATATCATAAGGAATAAGATTATTAACACAATTCCCCTTTTCTATTCGATCTATTCTTTTTGATAATGCAGATAAAAGATCTAATCTTTTTTGTACAGAATCAAAAGTAATCGCAGGTTGATCAATCGGAGTAGATGGTGAGTTGCTTACAGTGGGTATTACCTCAACCTTCCGATTATCAATCTTGAATGCGGGCATCACAAACTCTTGTGTTCTTGATACTGTGCCCTGGCGATCTTTCTTCAGCCCCATCAGAAATTGATTCTTGAAAAATTCTTGTGGGATATGGGCACCCCTGGGCCCACTACCGACCGGATAGCCAGTCGGCCTGGTCCCACGTCTGACAAGGATGTGGGCCGACACCAGGCCGGCCCACGAGGATCCTCGACTTGATGGACAAGATTGGAGAGGACTTAGCCCTCAAGGTATTCGGCGATATCCTCAGATCCCGCCCGGAGATCACGGCAATTATGTTGTAACCGGCTTGGATTAGTTTCCTGATTTGAGCCGGACAGTAATTAGAAATAATCGACTTGTAAACCCTAGGCCATCAGCCTATATAAGGCAGCCTAGGTCGACCCCCTTGGACATCTCATTCCCACGCCATTCATCCATTGTAACCAAGAGCTCGCCGTTGTTCCCTGGAACCACGTCGAGCAAATCAATACAAGACCCCCGAGCACAGGACGTAGGGTATTATACCTCCGGGTAGCCCGAACCTGTATAATCCCTGTGTCCCTGTGTTACCTCGAGCTCCCTAGTCTCGCGATTGCCCTTTGCCTACAAATCAACCATCTGGGTACCCCCGGGTGGACTGCCGGACATTAGATCCGACAGTTGGCGCGCCAGGTAGGGGAAATCGTGAGGCATTACAGCTAGCTCGATGGCAGATCGTCGCTCCATCATCTTCCCTGACTCCATCAAGGACTGCGCTACGCATCTTGAGGGTATCAGCTTCTTTGCTGAAACCCACTCCGCCGCCACCACCGCCTCCGACTCCACCACGACACCCGACGCTTCTGCGCCGACCAGCTCCGCGCTGACCTCGTCGCCGACTTCCTCGTCAGTCATCGCCCCGCTCCAGCAGCGGCTCGATGCAATCTCCATCAGCGACCAGGCTCCGGGCCTGAGCACTCGCCGGAGACTTCCGCCCCCGACTGAGCTCCTCGCCGGGTTGGATCGTGTCCAAGACACCCTTGCCGAGTGCATCGCCATGTCGGAGGAGGCCCTGAGCCGACCCCGCAAAGCGCTCCCGCTAGGACTCCGCAACGCCTCATCAACCTACTCGGCTCGGCTCCGAGAAGATATGTCTCAGATCCAATCTGAGATGCCACCCCAGCCCACCCAGTCTCCGGACTGCGGCGAGTTCCAGGTCGCCACAAGCGTGCTCTTGCCGGCCCCGGCCGACTCGAGCAATGACTCCAGCTACACCACGCCCCCAGGGCGTGAAGTCTTCATCTCTGAGGATTCAATTACTCAGGATGGAGATACAGACCTGGCCAGGGATCGAAAACGGGAGCGAAACGCTGCTCGAGCCCGCCGCCGTGCCGAAGAAGCAGCGCTGCCCCCGGCAGCGGCCGAAGACCCCGTAGTTGCTGCAGCTACCGGAGCGATCCCCCCGGGGGCCCCAGCAAGACAGCCTCCTCCTCCTCCTCGAGGTCCTTGTGGTGTCCGACCCCAGAACCTCGATGGAGCCTTTGCCAGGGTGCCATTCCGCACGCCCCAGGCTAACGTCGCCGCCGCTTTCGCCGAGCTGGGACACATGCCCGACACCCCTGAGGTGCAACGGGCCCGAGCTCAATTGGAAGCAGCCCAGGAGCAGATCGAGCGATCGTATCGTGCCAGATCCCGATCTGGGCGATCAAACTCGACCCGCTGTTCAAGCCACCGTTCTGCCCATAGCAGATCGGATCGGGGTCACCTTCCCCAGAGGAATCCCCCGCTACCCGTCGTGGAGGAAGAGGTGGCCCAGAACCACCATGAAGACGAAGAACATGAGCGGCGTAACCCGCGCAATGCGGATCATCGCCGTGAACGCCACCAGGAGCGGCGCGACAGGCGCCAATGACATCCACCACCTGAGGATCTCCGTGATCGCATCAGGGAATACGCCCGGGACCTCCGTGCCGACCTCGACGCCCGGCACCAGGAGCGTGACGCCGCCGAGATCGAGCGCCGCGAACGGTACGACCGGGAGTAAGGCTGGTGACGTTGGAGCAAAAGACGATGAGCACCACGTTGTTCATGAGCTCATGGAGCGCGAGCAGTACGACGCCCGATACGGCCCCCCGCGGGACGACCGCCGCCAGTGGCGCGACGATGTTCGGCCCCGAGCCGACCCAGTTCAACCTCCCCGCCACGACTACCGCAATGAAGAGATCTACGATGGCTTCGCTGCTTTCACCGCCCGACTGCGCGCCATCCGTTGGCCCGAGTCCTTCAAGCCAGCCCTTGTGGAGAAGTTTGACGGTTGCTCCGACCCCAAGCTTTGGCTCAAGACATACCACACAGCAGTCAAGGCTGCCCACGGCTCCAACGACCAAGCCGCCGCCTACTTCCCTGTGATGTTAGGCAAGGAAGCACTCCTGTGGCTTGAGGGCATCCCCCGGGACACCATCGACGGTTGGGCAGACCTTTGCCATGCCTTCACCAAGAACTACCAGGCAAGCTACACCCGGCCAGGGACCAGATTCGATCTGGATAATGTCAAGCAGAAGAAGGGTGAAAGTCTCCGAGACTACACCGACCGGTTTTTTGATAACCGGAACAAGATCGCCGATGTCCAGGATCGGGATGTCATCGACGCTTTCCGGCGCGGCCTTATAGACACCCAGCTGTTCCGTACGCTCTTCAAAACCAACCTTGTCACGGTCTCCGACCTGATGGAGGTGGTCAACTTGGAGGTTCGGGCAGATCAGGCTGAACAGGCCCAATTCAAGAACAAACAAAAGCGCCCGGAGGAAGACGACCGGGTTGACAACTCGAAGCGCCATGAGCCGTCACGTGGGCGCAAGGGAGGCCCTGAGCCCCTCGTAGCCCTAGCAGAAGCAGAAGGCCGGCCAGAACCCAGGTTCCTGCCCGAGGAATTTTACGACACACTGAACGATCAGTGCCCTTTCCACAAGGACGCGAAGCATACTCTCCGCGATTGTCATGCGTTGCTCAAAGAACTCGGCGCCCTGCCGCCGACCAAGAAGCAGCGCCACAACAACAACGGCGGACGCTACAACAACTACCGTCGTGACGGCTACAACGGCGACCGGTGGGACGACTACCGCCGCAGGGAAGACCGCGACCGCCGCGATGACTATCGCCGTGGCGAGCGCGACCGCGACGCTCCGGCTCGCCAGGATGATCAACGTCGTCATGACGACGAACGCCGACCACCACCCCCGCCGGAGGCGCCCAGGCGCGACGCTAACGGCGACTTCCAGCATGCTGACCGCCAGGTCAACGTCATCATTGGGGGGCCCGGTGCCTTCCCAGATCGGCGCAAGGATAAACTCCACAAGCGCGAAGTGAAGATGGTATCCACCAAGCCGGTGGAATACCTCCAGTGGTCGGAGATGCCTATTGCCTTCAGCCGCGCTGACCACTGGGTCCACCTCCCCGAGCCAGGGTCCTACCCACTCGTTGTTGCCCCCGTCGTGGACAGGGTCCTCCTCTCCAAGGTCCTGGTCGACGGCGGGAGCGCCCTCAACATTATCTTCACAAGCACCCTCAACAGCATGGGGTTCGACTACAGCAAGCTCCTAAGCGCCGAAGATCTGTTCTTTGGCATTGTGCCAAGAAAAGCTTCCTATCCGATAGGAAGAGTCGCCTTACCAGTCACGTTCGGCACGGCTGACAACTACCGCACGGAGTTCCTGTACTTCGAGGTAGCCGACTTCAAGAGCTCCTACCACGCCATCTTCGGCAGGCCCATGCTGACCCGATTCATGGCGATTCCGAACCACACCTACCTGGTTCTGAAGATGCCGGCGCCCAATGGCGTCCTCTCCATCCGTGGAGATATCAAGACCTCGTTCGAGTGCGACGGCGAGGCCATCAAGATAGCCGAGCTATCCCACCAACTCGGCAACGCCACTTTGTTGGCGGAAGAAGCCCCCAAGGCGGCAACCGGCGAGCCTGTCCTCCCGGAGCAGAAGCGGCAGCCCACGGCGCTGGCACCTGCAGGCGCACCCAAAGCTATAAGCTTGGGACTCGACGACCCCTCCAAGACGGCCCTCATAGGGCCAGGGCTCACTACCAAATAGGAAGACGCGCTCACCTCCTTCCTCCGGGACAACTGGGACATCTTCGCATGGAAGCCATCAGACATGCCTGGTGTTCCGAGGGAGAAGGCTGAGCACTCCTTGGACTTGAGCAAGACCGCAAAGCCTGCTAAACAGAAGCTGCGCCGATTCGCCCAAGAACGCAAGGAGGCCATTAGGGTAGAACTGAATAAGCTCCTAGCTGCCGGTTTCATTAGAGAATGCAAACACCCTGAGTGGCTTGCAAATCCTGTACTTGTAAAGAAGCAATCCGGTGAATGGAGAATGTGCATTGATTACACGGATCTCAACCGCTACTGCCCTAAGGACCCCTTCCCTCTTCCGCGAATTGACCAAGTCGTCGACTCTACGTCCGGCTGCGTACTCCTCTGTTTTCTTGACTGCTACTCGGGTTATCACCAGATAGCCTTGAAGACATCCGACCAAGACAAGACAGCGTTCATCACCCCGCACGGCATCTATTGTTACAAGACGATGACGTTCGGGTTGAAGAACGCCGGCGCCACGTACCAGAAGGCCATCCAAGGTTGCCTGCAGAGCCAAATCGGACGCAACGTGGAGGCTTACGTGGATGACATCGTCGTCAAGACGTATAACGCCGACTCCCTCATCGCTGACTTGCAGGAAACTTTCAACAACTTACGCCGATTCAGATGGAAGCTCAACCCCACGAAGTGCGTGTTCGGGGTGCCGTCAGGAAAGCTCCTAGGCTTTCTGGTCAGCCAGCGCGGCATCGAGGCAAACCCAGTCAAGCTGGACGCCATACGCAACCTCAAGGAGCCAAAGTGTAAGAAAGATATCATGAAGCTCACCGGAATGATGGCGGCCCTGAGCCGGTTCATCAGCAAGCTCGGCGAGAAGGGACTTCCGTTCTTCAAGATACTTAAGAAGGCAGACAAGTTCGAGTGGACCCCTGAGGCAAGCAAGGCCCTGGCCGACCTCAAGGAATTCCTAGTCACACCCCCGGTTCTCACGGGTCCGACCCCCGGGGAAGAGCTCTTGCTGTATATTTCGGCTACCACTCATGTGGTCAGCACGGCCCTGGTCGCCGAGCGAGAAGAAGAAGGCCACCCATACAAGGTCCAGCGCCCTGTATATTTCGTCAGCGAGGTGCTCAGCGAGTCCAAGGTCCGGTACCCCCATCCTCAGAAGTTGCTCTACGCACTCCTGATAACCGCCAGGAAGCTACGGCACTATTTCCAGGCCCACGTGATTCGAGTCATCTCGAATTTTCCCCTCGGAGCCGTACTCCACAACAGGGATGCCAGCGGCCGAATCGTCAAGTGGTCCGTAGAACTCGGTGAGCACACTATCAACTTCGAGCCACGAGAGGCCATCAAATCTCAGATACTAGCCGACTTCGTGGCCGAGTGGACGGAGATCCAGACGCCAACCTCAGATGTACTTTGACGGACCCTCAACCTCGAGGGAGCCGGCGCAGGAGTGTTGTTCATCTCCCCGGAGGGGCAGCACCTTCAAGTATGTCCTCCAGATACACTACCAGGCTACCAACAATGGGGCCGAGTACGAAGCCCTCATCCACGGTCTCCGGATCGCGGTGTCACTCGGCATCAAGCGACTCATGTGCTATGGCGACTCCAAGCTAGTCGTCGAGCAAGTAAACAAGAACTGGGACACAACCAAGGAAACCATGAGCGCATACTGCGCAGAGGTGCGCAAACTTGAGGCCCACTTCTATGGCCTCGAGCTCCACCATGTCCTCCGGAAAGACAACGTCGCCGCTGATGTCCTCTCCAAGTTAGGGTCCACTAGAGCCCAAGTACCAGTCGGCGTCTTCGTCCAAGACCTGCGTACCCTGTCCATCAAGATGCTTGAGGACGGCAGCCCCGTACCCGAGCCGGAGCCACTCCCGGGTGGCCCGCCGACCAATGAAGTCCTCGTGGTGGAAGCAGACTGGCGCGCCCCCTTCATAGCTTTCCTCACAGAGAACTGGTCACCGGATACGAGGGAAGAAATCGAGAAGTTGACTCGGCGTGCAACAAACTACGTCGTCATCGGCGATGATCTATACAGAAAGGCAGCCTCCACAGGCATACTCATAAAGTGCGTCCTTCGAGACGAAGGTATCACCCTGTTACATGATATCCACTCGGGTACTTGTAGCAACCACGCGGCGGCCGGCACACTAGTCGGCAAGGCCTACAGGGCAGGGTTCTACTGGCCGACAGCCCTGTCTGACGCCAAGGAGTTGGTACGCAGCTGCACCGGCTGCCAGTTCTTCCAGAAGCAAAAGCACCTGCCGGCTCAGGCGCTACGGACCATCCCCCCATCTTGGCCATTCACCATATGGGGACTCGACAACGTCGGACCCTTCAAAACCGCCCCGGGCGGGTTCAAGCACATCTTGGTGGCGGTCGACAAGTTCACCAAGTGGATTGAGTACAAGGTTGTGACCGACACCAAGTCGGCCACGGCTGCAAAGTTCATCCAAGAGCTCACCCATCGGTTTGGCGTCCCAAACCGCATCGTGACTGACCTTGGATCCGAGTTCACAGGGCACGAGTTCTGGGACTTCTGCCAGGACAGCTGCATCGACGTCTACTACTCCTCCACGGCGCACCCCAGGTGCAACGGCCAGGTCGAGCGGGCCAACGGCATGGTCCAAGACTCGCTCAAGAAGGCCATGTATGACGAACTCAACAAGCACCCTGGCCGGTGGGCCAAGGAAGTACCTCATGTCATATGGGGCCTGCGAACGCAGAAGAGCAGAGCAACGGGATATACTCCTTTCTTTCTGGTATACGGCTCTGAAGCCGTCCTCCCAGCCGACGTCACCCATGGTGCTCCGCGCATCCAGCACTACGAAGAAGGAGAAGCAGAAATCGGCCGCCAGGTCGACATCGACTGCCTAGAAGAGCACCGACTCGCCGCCCTGATTAGACATGCCAGACATGAGCAGCAGGTACGGCGCTACCACGACAAGAACGTCCGGGAACATTCCCTCAACGTCGGCGACTTGGCCCTGCGCCGAGTCATGTCCACCAAGGACAAGCATAAGTTATTCGCCCCCTGGGAGGGCCCCTTCATCGTCAAAGAAGTTGTTTCACAAGGAACATACAGCCTTCAGTGGGCTAACGGTGACCCAGTCCCAAACGTGTGGAACATTGAGCACCTCGTCAAGTTCTACCCGTAGAAATTAAACAAAAGCTATGTATTCCCTGTCTCGTATTAATAAAATTACTTTTGCCTCATGGCTTGCTGTTGTCTTTTTACCCGACATCCATGCTGATGCTCGGGGACTGGGCCCGACCCAGGTTGCGTCTTCTTCATCACGATATTTGGGGGGGTACCCGCTTACTCCGACTCCCGAGTCCTTGCCCAACCCTATGTTCCCCCCGGCGACTACTAAGCTAACTCGGCTGGTCCGAGTCCCCAACTGTGAAACCCTGAGCTCCGCGCTCAACCCGCGCGCCCCCAACACCTAAGCCTCCCCGCTGAGCAGTGTAGCTGGGTAAGCCGTCCTCTCCGTGAGCAGTGGTCAGCGGGTCAAAAAGGGTGCTTAAACAGCACAGGGCAGTGGCTAGTCGGGCGACGCAAAGTCCTAGTCGGCAGGGAAAAGGGTCCAGTAAAGCACCAGTGCACATTCATACTTCAAATAAAACCGGAATTTTATTTATAGATTCTACAGAGTTTACATCTATAGTTGTTTTACAGGCCCAGTTCCGCTGCTACAGCTTCAGCTAGAGGGTACACTCCTCGACTAACTCGTCGAACTCTTCGTCGGCAAGTTCTTCAGGAATGCCATCGGTGATGGGAGCCAGCTCCTGCGTCGGGAAGTGTATCCTGAACAGCGCCAGTACCCGACTCCCAAAGCCAATCGCAATCTGCTGCATCAACTGGGCTGCCCGAGTTGGACCGGCCCTGAGCCGCTCAGCCAACGTCGCCGCCGCCGGGCCGGCCTCGGCAGGCACCAAGGAATTGGCGTTGAACTCGGCCGCCTGCTTTAGCTCCATCAGCTCCGTCCGAAGCCCTGCAGATGAACATGCATAAGCACAACCGACTTCTTCACAGCCCCAGACGATTCGGCAAAAGACACTTACCATGCATGGCCTGGTCGTGCGTATCCTTCAGGACCTGATTGGCCTCCTTCAGGTGCTCCGATTCGGCGGCGAGGCGAAGATTGGCTGCTTTAAGCCCACGCACCTCTTCCTCGAGCTCATGCTTGGCCCCGGCCAGCTCGTCTTCAAGCTTCTTTTTGGCCCCGGCCAGCTCGTTGATCCTCCCTGAAGGGCCTCCTCCTTCTTCCTCGACTCTGCAAAAAACCCTCATGAGCAGAATTGTTCGGCGAGATACACCAGCAAGCAATGCACGAAGAACCCACCTTCAGTGAGAACGCTCATGTCATTCATGAGATCCTCGTTGGTCTTCTGCAGGTCGGCGAGCTCCCGCTCCCTCTGCCTCTGGAACTCCTTGGCAGCCTCCGCCTCACGGATTCTATCCGTGTGGACCCGCGCCAAGGCCCGGCGGTCTTCAAGGGCCTGCCGCCTGAAGTTGAGGTCTCTCGTGGCCCGTTCCGAGAAACCCTGTCACATAACACATTGGCCTCAGGGTCATTGTGAGCGTTATACTGACAACATGGCGCCAAGAAGACATACCTGTACAACACGGGTCAAGACGCCGGCCACGTTTTGCAGCTTCCAGAGCTCGCTCGCTTGGTCGGCGACGTCAAGCTCCATCCGCTGCTCCAGAGTCAACTCCGGAGCCTGCGGTCCGTCTCCGAGTCCGGCCGCGACTGCTTCCCCTTGGGGAGGCACGTGGACGCCTGGATCGGCATCCAGGTCCTCCCCAAGGAGCCGGTTGTCATCATCCTCAAGTGGTGGAGGACTCCTCGGCAGCTCCTCCATCTCCGTGCGACCCTCCAGGGCCTCCTCCTCGAGGGCAACCTCGGACGCGTCGGCCTGCAGATCCCTCGCCGGTTCGCCCGTCCCTGTGATGCGCGGTGGGCTCGGCGGGTCTGGCGGCCCCGACATGCCGACTGGTACCTGCTCCGGCACGATCAGGGCCATGCTCGACCCTGAACCCGCCTCTGCGGCGGCAGACCGACTCGGCGGCGCCTTGTCACCGGCCCCCGGGCGGGGTAGGGTGCCGACGCCCGCTTGGCTCCCGAGCCTGCATTCAACACATCAACAGATCAAGAATCATCCACCCAACAATCAGAAACTTAAAGTGACTTACCCGCCCTTGCGTGGACGCTTGAATTGCACGCCCCGCAGCACCTGCGGAGGCGTCTGGCTCGGCAACAGGCTCGAGTCTGGCTGCAGCCCCGGCTGGGCGATGATGCTCCCTTGAGCCCTTGAAGACTGCTGCGCGGGCTGATCCGACTCAAGCCCGGACGACGAACCGTCAGGGCCATCCCCCGCAGCCTTCCTCTTCCTCCGCGCCTCGGCCTCGGCCCGCGCGGCTTGTCCCAGCGTCGGTGCTGGTTTGGGGGACCCCTCTCGAGCCGACCTCTGGGCTGGGGTCAGCTTGCGCACAACTTGGCGCGTTGGCCGCCCCATGCTGATACCCAGTATCCGCGTCACCGGGTTATCCTCCCCTCCTTCCTGAGGAGCCGGGATGATGCCGACCTCATCCCAGTCAGATTGCTCCTCTTCCATGACTCGAGGCACCCGGGATGCCTCCTCCACCGTCATCAGCTTCTCCACCCGGACGTCACCCTCAGGCAGCGGCGCGTGGCTGAGGTACTTCGTTGCTCGCTCCTGCAAGGCAAACATACAGCAACAAGCACAGTTCGTCAGTCATTCGGCAGTTCAGCAAGTCAGATACACAAATACGCAAGAAGATAGGAAACTCACCGGTGGAGGAGGATTCCGGAGAGAAAATGGGACAGGAGTCCCCTCGTTGAAGATCTGGCCCCGCATGAACCCCGAGATCCTCTCGCAGACCTCGGGAACAGAAACTGTCCGGACCTGCTCCCGAGTAGGATCCCTGCCACCCGAGAACTCAAACCCGGGATGCACCCGGTCTTTGATCGGCTGAGTCAACCGCTGAACAAAGGAAATCATGACAGCAGCAGCAGACAGCCTTTGCTTCTTCACCTCAGCGATCAACCCCAGCAGCTCCTCAGCTTGTCGAAGCTCCTGGCCCTCCGGCTGCGACTCCCAGCAGTCCTTCTTCACCGGTCGATGGCCAGTCCGAAGAGGCAGAGCAGGGGGGTGGTTCGCGACATAGAACCACTCCTGTCGCCAGTTCTTGTTGGAGTCGTTCATGTCCAGGGTGAAACACCTCCTGGCCATGCCGACTCTCAACGAGAACTCGGCTCCTCTGGTGATCCTAGCAGGACCGTTCCCAAAACTCTCCCCGATAACCTTCATCCGATACAATCGCCGCCACAATCCGAAATGTGGTGGGATCCCAAGGAATGCTTCGCACAGATGAATGAAGACGGAGATTGAAAGAATTGAGGTGGGGTTCAAGTGACTCATCTCTACCCCATAGAAGTGCAGCAGACCCCGGAAGAAGTCCCCCGTGGGCAATCCGAACCCACTCTCGAAGAACGGCGCGAAAACGGCCATCTCGGTCTCCGAGCGCTCCCATGGACGGGCGTCATCACCGGCAGGCCGCCATTGCAGGATCTCCCGCGACCCGAGCACTCCACGGCGCACCATGTCCTCCAGCCTCTCCTCGGTGATGGAGGATTGGCCCCAGGCCGGCTCTTGGGGCGGCACTCCTGTAGGCACGGAGGTGAGCTCCGGGACCTCTCCAGACGAGGCCACGGTCCTCCCCCCGGTGTCCGCCCCGGTGGCGGTTGCCGGCGTATCAGCATCGCCGCTCTCGCGGGCGGCGGCGCCCCTCGCGGCCCCAGACTGGCCCGCGGAGGGCGTCATCCCCTCCCTCGCGTCGGCGTTGCCACCCACCGTGGAAATGGGGGTGCTCACCACCCTCGTCGCCGGCGGCACCTCCTCGCCCGCTGCGGGTGTCCTCGCCGTCTCCCTGGTGTCCGCCATCTCCGTCAAAGGGCACAGGTACGACGGGGGCACTCAGCGACGGCGGCGGCGCGTGAACTCCGGCGGCGAATGAGCGGTGGGTGAATTGCTCTCACGACGGTGCTAAGCGGCGGCGGCGGCGCGGGATGAATCTCGATTTGGAAATGACTGTGGTAAATGCCGCCGGTGAACAGTTCCGATTTATCCCCTCCCGGTCGATCCAAATTACCCTAACGGCGCCGTAACTAACGGACGGAATCCGCGGGACTCCCGTTAATTGCGGGCCAACGGCTCCCCGTGGGCCAACGGCTGTCAGCGTGCCAACGGCTCTTTACTGCAGGCACTCGGCCAGCCCCGACCCTCGGGGACTCGGCGCTCTTGACTCCGGTCAACGGGTCTCCGGACTCGGCCAGCCCCGACCCTCGGGGACTCGGCGCTCTTGACTCCGGTCAATGGGTCTCCGGACTCGGCCAGCCCCGACCCTCGGGGACTCGGCGCTCTTGACTCCGGTCAACGGGTCTCCGGACTCGGCCAGCCCTGACCCTCGGGGACTCGGCGCTCTTGACTCCGGTCAACGGGTCTCCGGACTCGGCCAGCCCCGACCCTCGGGGACTCGGCGCTCTTGACTCCGGTCAACGGGTCTCCGGACTCGGCCAGCCCCGACCCTCGGGGACTCGGCGCTCTTGACTCCGGTCAACGGGTCTCTGGACTCGGCCAGCCCCGACCCTCGGGGACTCGGCGCTCTTGACTCCGGTCAATGGGTCTCCGGACTCGGCCAGCCCCGACCCTCGGGGACTCGGCGCTCTTGACTCCGGTCAACGGGTCTCCGGACTCGGCCAGCCCCGACCCTCGGGGACTCGGCGCTCCCGACTCCGGTCAACGGGTCTCTGGACGACGGCGACAAGATTCTGTAATTTGTTACTACGGTGCGAACCTACGACGCCTCTCATGACCCCCGGGTCCAGGGACACGGATATTGCGTTTATAAGCAATGAAAAGGAGAAAAGATTCAATACAAGGATTACAAATTACAAAGAGAGCCGGTCATAAGCCGGTTACAGGAATCAAACACATCAACCGTCAAGATGACGGCCTGGGGCACTCGTCCCTGCGCCTAGTGCTGCATCCGAAGCAAGCTTGGCTCACATGAGCTCCTCGCAAGCTCTCTTGTAGCACCACTGCAGTCGTCGACGGGACAGCACCAACAGAGGGTTGTTAGCGAATGCCTTCGGGTATCCCTTGCTCTACAAAGCATTTTACCCCGCATGGCCCTCATCACATGGGAATGCAGAGGTGAATGGGACAGCACTCTGACGCTAATCAACACCTCAGGATCTTCGCAAGCACTCTTCTAGCACCAAGCTATCAAGTCCCCATGATTCTTCCCCGGAGGATGAACCCAGCACATAGTCCCCAACATGTTCAAGTGAAGTGGTTGCTATGCCAACCTTCTGATAATAACAAGGTCCTGGGCCTCGGTGTCTATTTATAGTCCCGTGCTATACAATTGCATGTGACTCCGGTCGCACTGTTCTGCGCGTGAGCCCTGTGCCACGCAGCAGCTCCTCTCTTCGAGGCGCTCAGTCCGCCCTTGTCACCTTCAGCTTCATCCGACCACGGGATCACCCTGTGCATCCACGTGAATACTGTTTTCGTCGCTATTCGGCGAGCTTATCCTTTGGGCGGCCTGACTGCCCCGATGCTTGGAGATCGTTCTCTTTTGACCATTAGCCCGACTTTTCTAGTCGGCCCAATGCTCGGGGACTACTCCATATGGAGGGCTCCTTGCGTCGCCCTCCATATGCCCCATCAGGATGTGTCACTTTCCCCAAGTGGTGCAGCTCCTCGGCGCCCGGCTCGGCCACGACTCGGCGCTACATCACTCGAGGCTTCGCCCCGGGTCTGCCCAGGGTCATTCCCAGATGGCCTGCGGTTTTCTGTTTTAAGCACCGCCCACCCTCGGGCAGACCTTGATGGCTTCGCTTCTTCATCAACAGTCCGACACGCGCCTGCACGTTGCTCGGGGACTTGTGGGATATGGGTACCCCTGGGCCCACTACCGACCGGATAGCCAGTCGGCCTGGTCCCACGTCTGACAAGGATGTGGGCCGACACCAGGCCGGCCCACGAGGATCCTCGACTTGATGGACAAGATTGGAGAAGACTTAGCCCTCAAGGTATTCGGCGATATCCTCAGATCCCGCCCGGAGATCACGGCAATTATGTTGTAACCGGCTTGGATTAGTTTCCTGATTTGAGCCGGACAGTAATTAGAAATAACCGACTTGTAAACCTTAGGCCGTCAGCCTATATAAGGCGGCCTAGGTCGACCCCCTTGGACATCTGATTTCCACGCCATTCATCCATTGTAACCAAGAGCTCGCCGTTGTTCCCTGGAACCACGCCGAGTAAATCAATACAAGACCCCCGAGCACAGGACGTAGGGTATTATACCTCCGGGTAGCCCGAACCTGTATAATCCCTGTGTCCCTGTGTTACCTCGAGCTCTCTAGTCTCACGATTGCCCTTTGCCTACAAATCAACCATCTGGGTACCCCCGGGTGGACTGCCGGACATTAGATCCGACAATTCTTGAGCTGCTCCAAACTTCTGACGCTCCTCTTCGTCAAGCTCCTCTATGGAGAGCTTCAAATCTGAAATAGAGCCCATCTGGTTAGGGTTAGGTAGACCGGTTAATGCAACCAAGATCTCTTTCCCCAGCGGAGTCGCCAAAAATGTGTTGACGCTTTTTCTGGCCAACACACCGAGATATGCGCTAGAACGCGCGGATCCGCAATGGATCGATCACCTGTAGCACACCCAGTCAAAACCGATAAAACTGGTTTGGGAAACCGGTGAAACCGGTTTCCTAGGGTTTGCTGCGTCGACCTACGAACGCCGGCCCGGGAGGGACCCCGTCAGGGCTGGCGCACTTACGGTTGTTCTGAGGTCGGTAGGCCACTCAGAACGCCGTCAAACGCCGTAGAGACGAAGCACGAACAGCAGGAGGGATTGAAAAAGTTAGGGTTTGGAAAGGATAAAAAGTAAAGGTACTTGTATTTGATCGATTGGATAACCCTCAATCGGCCGTGGCCCTTTATATTTATAGGGTGGGGAGGTCTTGCCCCGCAAGGAAATCCTTTTACAAGTCATATTCCACACGGATCTCCAAATCTACCAGGACTCTGTCCAAAACCGGTTCCACCGGTTTGACAAACTGGTTCCACCGGTTTGTGTTGCCAGATCAGCTATAATCACCAAAACCGGTTTTACCTATTTCCAAAACCGGTTTCACCGGTTTTGTCCAGGTGAAGATCTTCCTCGAGCCATAACTCTCTCGTCCGAACTCCAAATCGGACTTTCTATATATGCATTTAGATCGTCTCGATGCAAGCTACACAATGGTGCAATAAAAATGCTAATTTGACAATGTTACACAATCCGGTTCTACCGGTTTCTAAAACCGGTTTCACTGGTTTGCCCAGATTGCAAGCAAACCTCCATCGTGCCAATTTTGATCGTCAACAGTGAGGCTCTTAGGCCATATTATTGTCGGCCCGTCTTGTGTCGATCGTCTCCTTTGCAAACATCCTTAGAGAAAAAAAGGAACATGCTAGGATTTAGAGAGATCAGGTATGGAGCTTCCACTGCTACAGCTCAGTCCGGCACTAGCGATGAAGATGACCTGCCCAGCGCCAGCGATGAGTAGGGCAGGAGCGCTCCAGAACAAGGATGAGGTTTCTGGCGGCATCATAGTCAGCATTATAGTGGTCTAGTGTCGCCTATCAACAGATCAGCTGATTTTACATTAAAAACCATATCAGCTGATTGATGTCTTTGGGTCCATCTAAAACCCAAAGCTATCATAGATTGGATTGATGCAAAATCCAAAACAGATTAGCGGGTTTCACTGGTTCAACATTTGGTTCAATCGAGTGTGACCCACTTGCGTCGTTATGCCAAACGTTTATTAGTTTCTTTTTATCTGGTCATCAACTAGTAGCCATGCAGCCCGCAGCCTCAAGGTCACATATTGGCAATTCACTAATTCTCATACGTACCGTCTCGTTGGTAACCTTGTAAACGATATTTGCATCATTGTGCTACTAGCAAATTGTCTTTCATGCATTGTGATTCATGGACAAAAAAGAAGAGATGTATTGCTAAATCTCGTGGGGGGGCATCACAGTTCTGCCCCACTATATAAAATATAATCCCTCTATTTGAAATTATTGAGCAGCTTTAGTTTGTCCTAAGACAAAGTTAATTATTTCTTTATTACATAATAAATACACTATCAATACAAATTTCATAGTGGATTTAAATTACTATAAATTGAATTGATATTATATATGTTGGTACCTTTTCTATAAATTTGGTCTTAATTAGACAATGTTGACTCAAGACAAGTTTAAGTGACTAATAATTTGAATGAGATAGAGTGGTCATGTAGATTTTTATTTTCTATGGTATACTATGATACACTAGAACACATAAGTGGTTTCCCAATTAAAGCTGCTAGCAGAGATGTGATGCCCTAATGTACTTCTTTAGTCCACTGAAGAGCCTATAAAAGACGGCGAATGCCTCAACTTGAGGCCATATTTTCGGACCCTATTCTATATCTATCGTCTCGTTTTGTGTAACTGTTGACACCAGATTTTCGCACCTGACATGCTGAGTCAGATTGTGACGTGGTAAGGTTGGGACTGCGCAGTGGGCCCGTTGAATGGTCAAACAGAAGATGACAGAAAAGGAAGCCGATGCTGAAGAGGAGTCCGATGAAACAAGAAGTCCGATCTGATGATGGAAGAAGGGCGCGTCGGCTGAGGAGGAAGCGTATCAGATACAGGGACTATTTCCTTTTTGAAGGCGTATTGAGAGTCCCATTCTATATTAGATTTAGTTTTCTTTATTCACAAGTTAATCTGGTCCGATCAGGACTCTCCATGACCAGGGTATAAATATGAACCCTCGTCCATTGTAAAACTATTCTCACAATCAATACAACCCGGCTTCACGCCAAAAACCCTAGTAGTAGTTACCGACGAAGCTCATTGGTGGACGGGATGCATCAGTTCTGATCTCCGGCTTACCAGTAAGTTAGTCAATTTATCGAACTAGTATAGGCTTTGAATTGAGGCGCATCGCCCTTTCTCGTTTATACTGTTCAACCGATTTATCTCTGGATAAGCAAGATTGATATAGATTCCCTACGTCGGAGCTAGATCAATATTGATTATCCAACAGATTATCGTTTATCGGACTGCACTTTAAGTCTAGATTCCCTACGTCGGAGCTAGATATCAGGATTAGTCTAGATTCCCTACGTCGGAGCTAGAGTAATCTTGGTTACTAAAGGCAGTTTTTGCGGTTTGTTGGAGTTGCTAGATTGGTTTAGATCTACGCCATGTGAATCAATTCTACTTCTTCAACGGCTTTGAGCATTGGTCTTGATCCGATTTAAGCAATATTTATCTTACAGCATCGTTCTAGGTCCGATCCTGCTTTGTGGTTTAATCTGGTTGTTCTTTGAGTATTGCATTGGTGTAGATTCCCTATGTCGGAGCTGGATCTTTGTAATACGATTAGATTAATCTTTGATTGTCATGCTTGGTTTAGATTCCCTACGTCGGAGCTAGATTCATCTTGATTAGTCAAAGGAAGCTTTGGTTATGCCTTATTGTTATTTGAATGTTAAGTGTGGTTTAGATTCCCTACGTCGGAGCTAGGTCTCGCTTAATTATTTGGTAGCATATCTTAGAATCAGAACGATCATGTTAATGTTTTATCTGCTTATTTACTTAATCTGGTTAACACCTGTGCGAGCATCTTGTTTAATTGACAAGTTGATGAGTTGAGTTTGACTGTCTAGCTATCCGATCTGATCATAGTTGGAGAAATCTAGATTCCCTACGTCGGAGCTAGATTTCTCTGAAAAGGCTATAGTCCGATCGGTTGGTTAGATGGTCCGACAAGATGAGTCAAACTGGCAATTAGGCAAGATGGACAATGTATCGGCTTACACTTTGATTATTTGATATCTTGTCTAAAGATACAGCTGATCCATTACTTTACATATTGGCCTTGTTTTATGCTTTACTTTATTATTCAAAGGCTGATCTGTTATATCAATCAAGGTCCGATCCTGATTGGTCCGATTCTGAGGTCCGATTCGGTGTCTGATTGAGGTCCGATTACTCGGTCCGATTGACGTCATCAATGAAGTCCGATTTTGAGGTCCGATTAGTATCGGCCGACACGTGTCTGATTGGGTCTTGGCTAAAATTCGACGTTACTCCATCGTCTGAAATAGAGCCGGCACAATCAAAGAGTAATTTTACTATTTATTCTCCTTGTCAATTTCAGGTCAAATTGACTGGCACGCTGCGAACCTAAACTGGAGTGTGGGCTGGCACTGGAGCGAAGCAGATCTCCCTGGTCTTCGTGTGCTGCACGCGGAGGATACGATCGCCGATTTTCCGCGTCAACACATTTTTGGCACGCCCAGTGGGACACGAGAAATAAATTCCAAGATGTCGTCATCTGATGCTGAACAAGAAACTGCAGCAAGACTTGCTGCTGAAAAAGAAGCTGCTGAAAAGGCCAAGAATGACAAGAACAAGACGCCTGAGGCGGCCATTCCAATTACAAAGGCCGATCTGTCTAAAGCTCAATTAGATGCAGTTCAGGCTCAAATTGATGCATTTGAGAAGCTCTGCCTTGGCCAATTTGGGCGTAATCGTTCAGGCCCTATACTCAAAGGTCCTCTCCCAGATCCAGAATTGATCAAGAAGACAACTGATGCTCGGGAGTACCAGGTCAACATGATAGAGATGATTCATCAGGCTGTTCATCATGCATTGATCAATCAGTCAGGCACTTTGGTGAATTCTTTGGATAATCTCATCAAGAAGGCGGTGGATGATGCTATTTGCTTGAAAGGTCCAGTGTTTATAGCAGATTCTGCAGGGGCATCAGGATCAGGGAAAGGCAAAGAAACTGAAGATAATGCAATGACCGTTGCTCCGCAGATTCCGATTGCTCCACCACCTCCTATTGAACTGGCCAACGGTTTTCTGTTGATGGCCGATGGATCTATTGTCGGCCCACATGGTGAAAATATGCTAGAACTCTGAACGAACAAGAAAAGCAACCTGCAGCTGCAAGGCTACGTACAGAGATTCCTTCACATCAGCGTATGGTCGGTGATTACAATAATTATATGATGGATATAGCTGATGGGATGCCAACTGGAAGTCAACAGTCCGATTGGTCACAGAAAATAGCCGAGGTGATCCAGAATCAATTCGGCTTGAAGCCTAAGGATGAAGCGAGGTTATATCGGCACCCGTACCCGTCTTACTTTGATGCAGTGCCACTTCCTCCGCGATACAGAGTGCCGGATTTCTCCAAATTCTCCGGGCAGGATGATATGACCACTATTGAGCATGTCAGTCGATTCTTGGCTCAATGTGGTGAAGCTGCTTCAGAAGAAGGACTCAGACTCAGATTTTTCCCTCTGTCACTGTCAGGGCCGGCGTTTACCTGGTTTACGTCGTTGCCAGCAGGATCAGTCACAGGATGGTCCGATATGGAGAAGCAGTTTCATAAATACTTCTTTTCTGGTCTCAACGAGATGAAGATTTCCAATTTGATTGCTGTCAGGCAGAGAAACGATGAGACCGTCAAGGAGTATATTCAACGGTTCCGTGATACCAGGAATCGGTGCTATAGTTTGAAGCTATCTGATATGCAGTTGGCCGAGCTTGCATTCCAGGATTTGCTCGCACCGATCAAAGAAAAGTTTTCTGCTCAGGAGTTTGAGACGTTGGGACAACTGGTTCAGAAGGTGTCAGCTCATGAGGTCCGATATCAAGAGATGAAGCGTATAAAGTTTTCTAAACAAGTATCTTATCTCTCTGAATCTGAAGAGGAGGCTGATGTCAACATAGCTGAATGGACCAAATCCAAGAAGCCAGTATCGCTCCCATGGATCAAGCAGAACCCTGAGAAGTTTGGATTTGATATAACTAAGGCCGATAAAATTTTTGATTTACTGCTCAGTGAGAAGCTTATCCAGCTTTCTCTAAATCATTCTATTCCATCGGCCGATGAGTTGAAGAAACGCAAATATTGCAAATGGCATAACTCGACTTCTCATGAGACAAATGAATGCAAGGTGTTCAGAAGAGAGATCCAATTGGCTATAGAATCTGGCAAGATCAAATTTGAAGACAACAAGAAAGCCATGAAGATCGACGGTCATCCCTTTCCTAATAACTTTGCTGATTTCTCCTTTTCTGTTAATATGGTTGATGCTGATGAAAAGGGGAAGTTTAAGGTGCTTACATCGGACCACGCCAAGAGTTCTGGTGCCGTTGATCCTGCAGTTC
>CM014276.1:29790833-29801534 GCA_004135705.1 Alloteropsis semialata | reverse complement strand
TTTGCTCGCACCATATCGCGTCGAATCCATGCTAGGAACATCTCTGATTTTGGAACCCTAGCTTGGCGCGGCGAGGAGGGGATCGCCCAGAGCTGCCCATTGAAGTCTTTGATCTGTTCCTCAAGGATGCAGCGCCTACTCTGGAGCAGCAGGATCCCCTACTGCCCCCATCGATCTCCTGCCATGTGTCCACCTTACCGCCGCGGGCCCTGAAGAGGACGCTCGCTCATTGACCTGTGGTGGCCGCGAGATTCATCTACTGGGTCCGCATCTACCTACCTATTACGTGCAAGTTAGGGGACCAACACAAATATTGAGAGATTCTTAGCAGGAACGGCTTAGCCACACACTTCGGTGTTCTTATGGGACTTGGTCACCTCAGGCATGAGAGACAAGTTACATGAATTATGGGCAGGCCCGGCTCTGGGGCAGTGCAGCGGGTGCGACCGCCTAGGGCCCATGCCCAAGGGGGGCCCCGGATCCTGGCAGCCTTTTATGGTCAGTGACAAGCCGATGAAAAATACGATGAAACAAGGTAACGCGACGAATGTGAATCAACGGAGATAAAAACTGAACGCGCAAGTGCTCCTTTCTTCTCCTTGCCGCTAGCTTGCCGGTCCCCAGCTCCCGCCACGTCCTCCTGCTGAGCGCCTCGACGATCCAGAGACTAGAACGACAGAAGACCAGAATCAAAAGGCCTAGTTGGCGTCTCAGTGAAACAGGTCTTAGGTAGCTCGGGACTTACACTTCTTGTTTATTTTTCTTTCTAATTTCAGGTGTTAAAATGTTGGGGAACAAAGAAAACGAGAACTAAGTTTATTGAATCGCAAAAGAATGTTTACAGTTTCAAGTAATGTCCCTACAATAATCCTAATAATGATGACCGCACACAAGATCACGAGAGAAGAACCAGAGGATTCTCTTTTAACTATCTATAATCCTCGGCTTGGCTATGTGTATTGATAAGACTATCGTGGACAATCAGCCTGTTCGGTTGGCTGGCGGCTGGTGGCTGGTGCTGATTTGTTGTGAGAGAAAAGTACTGCTGGCTGGTGGCTGATAAGCCAACCGAACAGGCTGATATTGGTCTTGAATCTTGATGATGCTCTTAAAGATTTTTGCATAAAAGAATATCTTTCCTATGAAGCATGGATCGTCATACTAGTTATATTTTATATCTTTTCAGTTTTTTGAGAATATCCGCATTGAAATAAAAATATTTTATTGCAGTAAATGTAAGAAATAAAATATATTTAATCTTAAGGGCCCATATTGCTGAGCTCGCACTAGGGCCCTCGGAACTGTAGAGCCGGCCCTGATTATGGGTAAAGTTGTACAATCTCTACTGAGTGTCTAAAAGCTATTAGAATAGACATGCTCGCAGTCATTAGCGGCATGTACCCTCACATGATTTGATTATTATATCAAAACTCGGAAGAGGAAGTAAATTGGTTTTTTATATTTATGATCATGATGATGCTTATGCTTTACTTTATGATTGGGTTGGTAGTAACTATGCTAATAAAGAATGACCAACTTTAAAGTGCATAATGCTTTTAATTAATAGCTTATCCTTGTTAAGACTTGTATGTCATTTGCTTTTGCTTTACACTTGCTGAGTATCAGCCATAAGTGTAATCACTCTTACTTAAATCACCGATCAGACAAAAGAATCTGGTGAAGTGCTTTGAAAATTTCTAGGCGTACGTGTTCCTACAGTCCGCACATTATATTGTGGTCAAGTGTTGAAGTTTCGATATTGGTTATTTGTTTCGTCAAAGACGCTTGATTCTTACTTGAGTGTAAAAAAAATATGTAATATTCTTATGCTTATGCACTATCTTTTGCTATTATGACTTGATTCTGTTGCACATATGATAGTTATCTGATTTTTTCTTTAAATCTAGGTGTGACACCATGGAATGAGGAGAGGTAGAGGAAAAGAAAGAGAAGGAAGAAACAAAAGAGTAGAGGACGGGAAAAGAGAAAGAAAGAGGTGAATGAGCCCCTCCTGAACTCATTGCCTGTATCCCGCCCTTAGCGTACAGCAAAGCGAGCATCCATAGCCACATCAATGAATACACATCGATGGCAAGGGAGGTCCATGGGCCAGAGTACGATCCGTGCTCCTAGCCCCTTGATGGAGAAGTCATCATGAGGGTGGGAGGAGACAAGAAGCAAGGACGGTACTATATTGGCTACGACACACTCGGCACGGCCACTACTCCCACTCTCTCCCAGATTCGAGCAAGGAGCACGAGCTCGAGCCCGGCCATATGCCTATGGCCGGACACTTCACACTTCCGGATGGAGTCACTCTAGGTAATTTCTATTTTATTCGTCGTTCATTGATTTTTACATACGTTTGATTTATATTGTAACATTGGGATGATATATTGCAAACCCAGCTGGAAGAAGAGATGAGGGGACGGGAGGAGATGGAGGCGAGGATGGAGGCCGAGTGCCAGAGGATGGAGGCCGAGCGCCAGAGGATGGAGCAAGAGTTTCAGTAGAGGATGACGGCCGAGCAGCTGAGGATGCAGCAGATGTATGTGTACCTGCAGGGCCTTTTGGCACAGGTTGGTGGGCCGGCGCCACCAGAGATGGTATTTCCACCACCGATGCCACCTTCTGCAGAATATATTCCTGTGAGTCACTTTTGACAATCTTGTAGTTTCATCTCTTATAGTTTTAGATTATTACCTAGATAAATTAGAGAATTAGAGAACTTAGAGATTTTAGAGAACTTAGAAAATTTAGAGAATTTATAGAATTTATAGTTTCATCTCATGACTTAGAGAATTTAGAGAACATATAGTTTCATCTCATGACTTAGAGATTTTAGAGAACTTAGAAAATTTAAAGAATTTAAAGAATTTATAGTTTCATCTCATGACTTAAAGAATTTATTGAACATATAGTCTCATACATTAAATGTCTTCTCCTTTGTGCAGATTCAATCGGCGGCATCGAACCAGCCTAATCAGGACGCCGATTTGTCGCATCTGTGGCCCACACCCCCACCATAGTGAGCATTTTGTGATTGTGATGGATATTGTGATACTTTTGTGATTGTGATGTATATGAACTACCTGTGATGTTTATTGTGGTATATTTGTGATGCCTATGATATATGTGAAGTGGGGTACGTTATACGTGACCAAACCCTAATAAAAGGGCAGGTTTGGTCACTCTGCCGAGTGCAACACTCGGCAAAAAGGCCTTTTGCCGAATGTTTTTACCATAGCACTGGGCAAAGTGACCATAGTGGCACTCCTGGAAAACCCCTTTGCCGAGTGCAATGGTCATGACACTCGGCAAAGGACAGGCCTTTGCCGAGTGCCCCAGGGTCGACACTCAGCAAAGGGCGGGCCTTTGCCAAGTGGCCCAGGGTCGACACTTGGCAAAGGGTGGGCATTTGCCAAGTGCTCCTAGGGTCGACACTCGGCAAATCCAGGAACTTTGTCGAGTGCTCCCAAGGTCGACACTCGGCAAATCCAGGAACTTTGCCGAGTGTCTCCCTTCGGGCACTTGGCAAAGGGCCTCGACGCCGTCCCTTTTCCGTCCGTGTGTGCCGTTAGGCAACTTTTTTTTGACGAGTGTTCAAAATTTTCGCCCAGTGCAAAGGGACACTCGGCAAAGAACGCTAATTCGCCGGCACTTTTTCGCCATGTGCTGTTCGCCGGGAGCGTGCCATGGCAAAATGTTTGCTGAGTGCCTTAGGGGCTTTGCCAAGTGCCCCAGGCACTTAGCAAACGTGTTGTTTCCCATAGTGCTAATAAAGCTTGACCAACTTTAAAGTGCATAATGCTTTTAATTAACAGCTTATCCTTGTTAAGACTTGTATGTCATTTGCTTTTGCTTTACACTTGCTTAAGTGTAACCACTCTTACTTAAATACTGATCAGACAAGAGAATCTGGTGGAGTACTTTGAAAATTTGTAGGTGTACATAGTCCACAGTTAGCAGCTTGTGGCTAACTCTTGAAGTTCTGCTACTGGTTATTTGTTTCGTCAAAGACCTTGATTCTTACTTCAGTGTAAAAAAAACTATGTAATATTCTTATGCTTGTGCACTATCTTTTGCTATTACTGAGGAAGTCATTATATGTATATAAACTTGATTCTGATGCACATATGATACTTATCTGATTTTTTCTTTAAAACTAGGCGTGACACCATGGAATCAGGAGAGGTAGAGGAAAAGAAAGAGAAGGAAGTAACCAAAGAGTAGAGGACGGGAATACAGAAAGAAAGAGGTGAATGAGCCCCTCCTTAACTCATTGCCTGTATCCGCCACTGTTGGAGGGCTGGCATGGCTGCCATCGCTGGAGGCGTGGCCAGACTCCCCGGGCTCGCGAGCACGGCCGTCACCGCTGCTGGCATCGCCGGCCTCCCCGGTCCGGCCAGCACGGCCGCCATCGCTGTCGTTGAGCACGAGATAAATGGCACCACTACTGGAGAGATGCTCATCGGTCACGGTTCGTAACCCTCATAGGTACCGGTTCTGGAACCGGTACCGCGACACCGTGACTAAAGGGGGGTGGCCTTTGGTACCGGGTCCAGAACCGGTACCAAAGGGAGCCTTTGGTTACCAACCGGTACCAAAGGACCCCCCCGCGTAGGCATGCGGGGGAGGGCCTTTGGTACCGGTTGGTGTTACCAACCGGTACCAAAGGCTCTTTTGGTTATTTTTTTTAAAATGTTTGATATTTGGGTTAGTTATATACAAATCTACGCGTCTACGTGTCTGCTCGTCATATGTCATATGTCGTACACGATCTTTCACGCAATAAGATTGAAGTCGTCGGCAATTGTCAATTGATTTTGACCCGACTTTGATTGCATTTTTTTCGAATCACATATAAACATTTGAGATCGGCCAATACAAAAGTTAGAGCATTTAAAAGTTATTTACAATTCACGAGCAGAACTGGAAGAAGGAGCGGAAAGGGAGTCCAATTGAGCGATAGCGGTTCCGTCATGGTGGTACTCTCCCAGTGGACTTATAACTTGGTCCATAATGAATCCAAATAGTTGGTCCGCAATAGCTTTTGCTTTTTCTCTCATTGGGAGCTCTTGATGGTAAAACATCCTCTGCATTAATCACAAATGACAACATTCATTCATATAATAAATAAATTTTGCATGTAATCATTTCGAAACAAGTAACTAATAATCATTCATTCATATAATAAATAAATTTTGCATGTAATTATAAAATATCCTAACACATTCATTTCTAAACAATAACTAATAATCATTTCAAAACAATAACTAATAATCATTTCTAAACAATAATCAATAACTAATAATCATTTCTAACCAAGTAACAAAGTTTACATGAAATAACAAAGTTTACATGAAATAACAAAGTATACATGAAATAACAAAGTATAATAAATATATTCATAATAAATATACACTAATAATCATATTTCCATATACACTAATAATCATATTTCCATATACACTAATAATCTAATGTCCATATACACTAATAATCTAATTTCCATATACACGAATAATCTTATTTCCATATACACTAATAATCTAATTTCCATATACACTAATAACCTAATTTCCATATACACTAATAATCTTATTTCAATATACACTAATAATCTAATTTTCATATACACTACTAATCTAATTTCCATATACACTAATATTTCCATACTAATAATCTAATTTCCATATACACTAATAATCTATTTTCCATATACACTAATAATCTAATTTCTATATACACTAATAATCTAATTCATACCATGAGTTCTTCTTGAGTCGCTTTTTTGGGAGAAACAAAGGTATGGATCCACTGGCAGACGTAGTATCCGCATAGATTCGTCCCTGCTTCCTGTATGGCACACTGATAGTGGAGAAGAATAAAGTTAGACGTAACAACTATATATTAGTGTGATTTTACGAGATATGCGGGTACACCAGCCACGTACCGGAAAGTCCGTCTTCACATCCAGTTTTTGTTTGAAATTTCCTTTTTGTTTCGCACGGAAACGTGTCCATGCCATGTCAATCAAGTCTAAAACTGCTTGGTAATCCGCTTGTGGTTTCCGCAGTGAGTCCATGACAACAATTTGACTGGTGTTTATGATTATCACAAGCAGTATCCAGTGGAAGCTGTATATATATATATATATATAAATACATGCACAAGTATTGACAACAAAGTCTTAAAGTTATACATACATAGAGAGAAGTACTCACTGGAAATTGTATGGCAAAAGAATGTAAGTCTTGCTTCTTTGTCTCTCCAGGTACATGTATATGTTGTCCACCGTCTCTAGTGGGTTACTGTCTACAGTTACGGCATTTACCATCAATGGATCCATGAAGCCGACATCATCATACGATTTTTCACAGCATGTATGGATCTCCATCCTACATGACAAGAATAGATTGTTATTGTTGAAAATTATAATTAAGAAAGCAAGTATTGCGAGAATAGATCAGTGAAAGAAACTTACACAACCCAGCAGCTCATCAATGAGAGGTCTATTGCATCTTGACGGTACAAATCATACACATCCTTGAAATCCAAAATCAAGAGACTATGCCCACGGAAGTAATCACGGTCTTTTATCAAAATATTGAGCATCTGTCTACCCTTTTTGGACGCCTTCATGTACCACTCATGAAATCGGAATGCTTGAGTGGTTAGGGACTTCAAAGAATCTGGGGGCAGCATTGGTTTGCCATATTCAAATTTCCAAATTTCCACAGGTGCTGCCACAGGAATTGCGCCCGTGCCCGATAAAAGTTCTGCCGCTGAGAGGCCTGTTTGCTCGCACAACAACGCAAGCTGTTCGTCGTCATATTCCTGTTGCCCTTGTGTCCTCCTAGCCGAGCTCTGACCGACTTGTTTCTTCTTAGGAGTGGCCGCCTTCTTCACCGAGGATCCACTGCTGGCTTGTTGTTTCTGCTTATCATAAGACTTTGCAAGCTGGCGGTCGTAGTCGGAGGGCAAGAATCTCTTCTGATTCGCCGCGCTCATTTTTTGTGAAAAATGTCTTCGCTGTCGGATCTATGGGCACCGGCTTCTCTGGCTCATCTGGTTTGAAATGCTCTTTGACCTGGGCTGCGACCACCAAAGCAGTTTCCTCGTCAGTTTGGTCGTAGGCTCTTTTCTTCCTTATGGCGGCCAACCTTTCTTCGTCGGTAGGCTCTTTCTCCACCGTTTGGCGCTTCTGGCGAGTAGTCCGCCGTGGGGGCGGAGCTTGGCGCTTTGGGGGATGCCGTGCTGGTGGAGGAGGAGACCTGTGTGAGCCGGCATCATCCTGACCTGGAGGTAGGGATGAAAACGATCGGAAACGGTCGAAAACGGTATTGCAAATTATGCAAATGTAAAAAAGTTAGTTGAAAATAACAATTTTCATAATTTGATAAAAAACGGGAATAGTCAGAGATTATGCCATAATACGGGAACCGTTTTTAACCCTACCTGGAGGTGGCAGCTCTGGGTCATCCTCGGCCCTTCTTGAAGGTGACGGTGGCTGCGGGGGATCCTGGGTGGAGTAGCTGACGGCCCTTGACTGCGAAATTTGACGTAACGCTTCTTCCATAGAATGATACTGCCGTGGGCAGCATCCGCTAACGTCTTTTCTTCGTCGCCACCTGGGATGTCGAGCTCCAATTCATCATATCCTTCACAAATCTGCTCGACCCCCACCTTGCAGTAGCCACTTGGAATCTGTGCCCCATGAATGGTCTGCCCTTGCTCCACCGGATAAACCATACCGTAAGCCACCTTAGTGGATAAGTTCCGGCTTGGTATATGAAGCTCACATGGCGTACGCAGAGTGATTTCGTCCACTGGATAGCGAGCACTCTCGTCCCCGGCATCGGCAGGTGGGAGCTCTGTGGAAGCAACACTGCTGCGACGTTGGGAGGGCGGGCTAACACCATCAGCTGATCCACCAGCTGGTACATGTACTATTCCCGGCACCGTCTGCCCTTGGCTCAGCAATATCTGTAGCTGTCTAGACACCATGTCTGGGATGCCGGCCTTTGTCTCCCGAAGCTCTCTTTCCAAGTTCTCCACTCTTCTCTCTTGTGCGGCCTTGGAGCGGCTTCGACTCCTGTATGTGTCACTGTCCGCAGGGAATGCAGTCTTCCACGGGACTACGCCGACACCTCTAGCTCGTCCGGGATGTTCGGGGTTCCCCAGAGCCCTTGTTAGCTCGTCGTTTTCTCTGTCGGGAACGAATGTCCCATCGGCTGTCTCTTGAATGACCTTAAGTATAGCAGCGGCCGCCTCTTTTACCTCATCGCTGTATATAAGCGACCCATCGGAAAGATCCAGAGTGCCACCATGAGCGTAGTACCAATGCCTTGATCGCTCGGGCCAATGCATTGTCGCCGGCGTGATTCCCCTGGCAACCAAATCTTCTTCCATCTTGTCCCAGATAGGAATTTTCTTCTTATAGCCAGTTGGTCCAAGAGAGTGGAAGTATCGTTTCTTCGCGGCATTGATCCTATTCTGTCGCGAGTTCTTTTCACTTAACTCCGACCGCCTGTACTGCACGAAGGAATCCCAATGACCCCTCAGCTTTGGGTAATCATCGAAGTTGGGTGTCAGGTTCTTCTCGGCATATTTCTTGTACATGTTTTTCTTCCATGTTTGAAATGCAGTACACATCGTCTTTAGAGCCCAATTTTTGACTCTTGCCTCTGAACCTTGAGGCACCGCGAAATGTTCTTGCAGACTGGCCCATAGCATTTCTTTCTCTGATTGTGGCACGTATGTAGCATCATCGCAGGGTTTCCACCTCTGCAGGCTGATGGGCACGTGGTCTCTCACAAGAACACCACACTGATTGGCCATCTTTATAGCAGCTTTCTCTGGCGCAACTGGCCGACCATCTTCTGCCACATCAGTGATTACAAGTCTGCCCTCTAACTTCTTGGTCGGGCCACGTTTCGTCTTCTTCGATGATGAGGACCCAGAAGGCTGTGAGCCTGAGGGCTACATGTACGAGAAAGAAATGCATATATTAAGATTTCATGCTTGAACATATATATATTCGATATTGACAATATGTATACATATATACCTCCTCGGCCCGAAACACTTCCAGCGGCAGGTTCTTCCATGCCATCACCTGACATATTCAGGTATTGGCTGCCATCGTCACCACCTGCCTCCTCGTCGACGTCGAGAAGGTTTGTGGCACGTGCACTGCCTTTTGCGATTTGTTCCATCATATACACGTTCATTTCCTCTTCTGTCATATCCATTTCGTCTTCCGTCTATCAAATATACATGAAATAACAATTATATCAAATTCGATCAAATTCGATCAAATTCTACCAAATTCTATCAATTCCTATCAAATTATATCACATTCTATCAAATTCTATCAAATTTTATCAAATTCTATCAAATTATATCAAATTCTATCAAATCCAACCAAATTCGATCAAATTCTATCAAATTCGATCAAATTCTATCAAATTCTACCAATTTCTATCAATTTCTATCAAATTCTATCAAAATTCACCAAATTCTATCAAATTCAATCAAATTCTACCAAATTCGACCAAATTCTATCAAAATTGACCAAATTCTATCAAATTCAACCAAATTCTATCAAATTCTACCAAATTCTATCAAATCCAACCAAATTCGATCAAATTCTATCAAATTCGATCAAATTCTATCAAATTCTACCAATTTCTATCAATTTCTATCAAATTCTATCAAAATTCACCAAATTCTATCAATTTCTATCAATTTGTATCAAATTCTACCAAATTCGACCAAATTCTATCAAAATTGACCAAATTCTATCAAATTCTACCAAATTCGATCAAATTCTATCAAATTCAACCAAATTCTATCAATTTCTATCAAATTCTATCAAATTCGATCAAATTCTATCAAATTCTACCAAATTCGACCAAATTATATCAAATTATATCAAATTATATCAAATTCAACCAATTACAAAGTAATTTCTAAAATTGTATGAAATTCTATGAAATTATATCTTATTCGATGAATTTCAATCAAATTCGATGAATTTCCATAAAATTATATCAAATTATATCAAATTCGACCAATTACAAAGTAATTTCTAAAATTGTATGAAATTCTATGAAATTATATCTTATTCGATGAATTTCAATCAAATTATATCAAATTATATCAAATTCAACCAATTACAAAGTAATTTCTAAAATTGTATGAAATTCTATCAAATTATATCAAATTATATCTAATTCGATCAAATTCTATCAAATCCTATCAAATCCTATCAAATCCTATCAAATTCTATCAAATCCTATCAAATCCTATCAAATTCTATCAAATTCTATCAAAATTGACCAAATTCTATCAAATTCTACCAAATTCTATCAAATTCTAAACAATTTCCAAACACATTTCCAACATATTTATAAATAATTTCTAACAATTTCCAATGCATTTTCTAATAATCATTTTCTATAACAAATACATAATTAATTAAAGAAAAAAAAAGGTGACGTCAGCCGAGCAGGGGCTGACGTCAGCCCCGCTCGGCTGACTCGCGCGACGCGGCGTGGAGGGCTCGTACACAGAGGGGCCGGGGCCGGCGTGGAGTGGGGCCGGGGCCGGCGTGGAGGAGGGGGGCCGGGGCCGGCGTGGAGGAGGGCGCGCCGGCGTGGAGGGGGCCGGCGTGTAGGAGGGCCGGCGTGGAGG
>CM014276.1:29709309-29789528 GCA_004135705.1 Alloteropsis semialata | reverse complement strand
TATCTCAGCAGCATTGGCATGACTCAAGGTTATATTAGCTTGGAAACCACCATTAACTCGATAAGCCCCTGGCGTCGTGTGTGCATACCCTAAGTTTCCAAAGACTTGATAAAGGACTGCACGTAGACCAGAACACGCATGCATGAATCCACAGTAGTAGTCATCCTACAATAAGATTAATAAAACATATTGTTACAGATAAAGATAGATAATTATAATATAATTACACAACTAAAAATAAAACTAACTTACATAAATCGATTCATATGAAGGACTAATCCTTTTAGGCATCTGTGTCACGTCTGGCTCACCCGTCTCGAGAGCTTTCAACTTGAAGTAGCTGTAGTCCGGGAAAACATGGCCAGTTTGACTTTCTATTTGGGCTAATGCTTGCCTCACAGCATCACACGAGGCCACATGGTCTTGCTGCCACGCGCCAGAATGAACGTGGATAATAACCATGTCACCAGGATTTGGGTCACGGGTGGCATTTTGTTGAATGCTAACAGAGATCATAACCCTACCAGTATTTTCGGTCACATTTTCTCTTAATACCAAAGGACTTGATTGACCGATGTTTGCATCTTTTAGCCATGTAATTTGATTAATGATCTGCATTATTAATAATTTCTATTCTCAGTGACATAGTGATTACATTCAAATGCAACTTGCAGAGGAATATCATAACCCTACCATATTGTAGCGAAGTTGCTGAGGTGGGAATTGGGACATGATCAACTTGTTGAGTTGTCGACCATCCAGGCTCGTGAGCCTCTCGAATCGGGATGGTAGGTGGCATATTAGTAACATAGCCACCACGTCTAGCTGCCTGACGCTGTCTCGGCATGATACTATCCAAAATAAACCGTAATATATTACAAGTCAATTTAACAAAACTAGTAAATACTTATCAAGAAGCATAAGACAAAATCAAATTTGGCCAACATTACATACCATAATGCTTCAACATAATTAGAATTACATAGCATGATCATGCTTCAACATAAGTACAACATTATGCTTGAACAGCAATAAATGTTTTCTTTACAAGAGTGCCTTCGTTATGATCGTTGCGAGCGTAAGGAGCATCTTCATTGGCCAACAGGATGCTTGTGTCATCCTCCACACTGAACGGAGACACCTCGTCACACCTATAATAATCATCTTCATCGGTGACGTCCTCGACACCCACGATTTTTCTTTTTCCCATGAGAACTATGTGCCGTTTTGGATAAAGTTCGGAGTTGTTTGTTTGCAGAGTCCCCGTCTTGGGTTTGGTAGACATGTCCTTCACATAAAACACTTGATGCACATCCTTGGCGAGCACGAATGGTTCGTCTACATACCCAATTTTGTTGAGATCCACAGTTGTCATGCCGTAGCGGTCTATAGTAACACCTCCACTTGTAAGTTTCACCCATTTGCACCGAAAAAGTGGTATTTTCAAAGGTCCATAATCTAGTTCCCAGATCTCCTCTACCTGGCCATAATATGAGTCCCTGTTCCCTTTGTTGTCATAGGCATCTATACAGACACCACTATTTTGGTTGGTGCTTTTGTCGTCTTGGGCTCTCGTGTAAAATGTATACCCATTTATATCATAGCCTTGGAACGTCAAGAATGAGGATGATGGTCCCCTTGCCAAATACGCCAGCTGTGTATGTATTGTCTCGTTACCCATGAGCTTTTGTCGCAACCAACCAGCGAAAGTTTCTATGTGATGGCGTGTAATCCACTTCTCATACTTTCTTGGATTTTGGTAGCATATTATAGTCTTGTGCTCCTCGATGTAAGGAGCCACCATGGTTGACGACTGCAATACAGTGTAATGGGCTTTCATGAATAAATCGTAGTCGCTACACCTTGTTTGTTTCCTTCCTAACGTGCCCTTTTCAAGTAGTCTCCCCTCATGGCGTGACTCAGGTAGCCCAATCGGTTTCAGTTCGGGGATATAGTCAACACAGAACTCAATGACCTCCTCTGTTCTGTATCCCTTGGCGATGCATCCTTCTGGAAGAGAATGGTTACGAACATATTTCTTTAGAATAGCCATGAGCCTCTCAAAAGGATACATATTGTGTAGGAATACAGGACCAAGAATACCAATCTCTTTGACAACATGGACCAGGAGATGCGTCATAATATTAAAGAAAGACGGAGGAAATATCATCTCAAGGCTGACAAGGCTTTGGGCCACATCATCCTACAGCTTTGCTAGATTAGTGGGATCGATTGCCTTCTGGTCGATTGCATTGAGAAAGGCGCATAGCTTCACAATAGTTGTTCGGACATTAACGGGTAGAATTCCCCTCAGCGCCACCGGAAGCAATTGTGTGAGCAGCACATGGCAGTCATGGGACTTGAGGTGTATGAATTTCTTCTCTTTCATATTTATCAGACTCTTTACATTCGATGAGTAGCCGGACGGGACCTTAATACTGTTCAAGCAATCAAACATGCTGGTCTTCTCCTCCTTGCTTAGAGTGTAGCTAGCAGGACGCAAGTTCCAACGCCCTTTCTCTCTTTTCTCAGGATGCAGGGGATCTCGTTGTTTCATACGTTTCAGGTCCTGTCTTGCTTCAAGCGTATCTTTTGACTTTCCGTAAGTACCAAGGAACCCTAGCACGTTTACGCAAAGATTTTTCGTCAGGTGCATCACATCAATTGCGTGGCGTACATCTAAGACCTCCCAATATGGTAGGTCCCAGAATATTGACTTTTCTTCCACATGGGCGCCTTTCCATTTTCACTTGCCGCTGGCTGGCTGCCAGGTCCCTTCCCAAAGACCACCTTCACATCTTTTACCATAGCAAATACATATTTTCCATCCCGATGCCTTGGTTTGCTACGACCTTCCGCCTTAAAATGCTTTCCTTTCTTTCTCAGCGGATGTTTCTCAGAAAGGAATCGATGATGGCCCATATACACACACTTTCTACAATGTTTCAGATAAATGCAGTCGGTGTGTTCTAGGCAATGTGTGCATGCTTTGTATCCCTTGTTTGACTGTCCCGATAGGTTACCAAGTGCAGGCCAATCATTGATGGTCACAAACAGTAATGCTCTTAGGTTAAATTCCTCTTGCTTGTGCTCATCCCACGCCTTTACACCATCTTTGCCCCACAACAACAAAAGTTCCTCAATCAGTGGCCTTAGATACACATCAATGTCGTTGCCAGGCTGTTTGGCCCTTGGATTAGCACTGGCATCATAATGAACTTCCGCTTCATGCACATCCACGGAGGAAAGTTGTACATACAAAGAGTCACGGGCCAAGTGCTGTGGCTACTGCTCATATCACCGAAAGGATTCATGCCATCCGTACTCAAACCAAATCTTATGTTCCTTGCATCTTCTGCAAAGTCTGGGAACGCTCTGTCGATTTTTCTCCATTGCGACCCATCAGCGGGGTGTCTCAACATATTGTCTTCCCTCCGATCCTCTTTGTGCCACCGCAGCAATTTAGCATGCTCTTTGTTTCCGAACAAGCGCTTCAGACGTTGTATTATAGGGAAATACCACATCACCTTGGCAGGGACTCTTTTCTTGGGGGCCTCTCCCTCAACATCACCAGGGTCGTCTCGCCTGATTTTATACCGCGAGCAATTGCAAACCGGGCAGGCGTCCAAAGATTCGTACGACTTGCCCCGATAAAGGATACAATCATTGGGACATGCGTGAATCTTTTGTACTTCCAGTCCTAGAGGGCAAACGATTTTTCTTGCTTCGTATGTTGTTTCGGGCAATGTGTTGCCCTCTGGAAGCATCTTCTTTATCATTTTCAATATCTCTCCAAAACCTTGTCAGACAAGCCATTAGTTGCCTTCCATTGCAACAGTTCCAGTGTGGTACCCAATTTTTTTCTGGTCCTCTTTGCAATCTGGGTACAACAATGTTTTGTGGTCCTCCAACAAACGGTTCATCTTCTCCCGCTCTTTCGCACTTTCGCAGTCTTTCTCTTCATCACGGATCATGCCACCTAAGGCGTCATCATCCTCATCCTCTGCAACTGCTTCACCCTCGCCCATTGCTGTATCATCTGCAAAGGCACCATATTGTGCAAAGTCCGGGATGTTGTCGTCACCTTCTTCATCACCTTCTTCAAAGAATATCCCCGCTTCGCCGTGTTTGGTCCAACAGATATAGTTAGGCATGAAACCACTCATAAGCAAGTGTGTGTGGACCACCTTCTTCGAGATGTGATAATCCTTCTTATTCTCACAGACCTTGCATGGACAGCATATAAAACCCGAGGTCGAGTTAGCCTCTGCCGCGTCGAGGAATTGATGAACGCCATTAATGAAGTCAGATAAGCGTCTATCCGCGTTGTACATCCATTGCCGATTCATCTATTCACAAAATACAATGAAAAATTCATCCCCAATTTCTAAAGTTCATAATAAACCTAAATAAGAATATCATATATAATCTCTAAAAATCTTAATAACCGTAAACATCAACATCATTTGATGCCACCAAAAAGATGTATTTCTAAAGTTCGTAGTAAGCCTTAACAAGAATATCTTTTATAATCTCTAAAAATTTCGACAGCACCTCCCCTGCATCGGGAGGTTTCCAAAACCTGCGACAAACCAAGGGCACGATGGCCGACAACCACATTCCAAAATCATCAACGTCTTACTTTTGCTCATCTCAAAAAAAATTTGAAGGAGTGATTTGCCTCAGATATGTTGTCTTTCATTTGACCTTGAACTTGGAGCATAAGAAACATTACAGGTGGTAAAAACAATTGGTTCATGGTAGGCATGGAACCATGGGACACACCCAGCCCAACCATCACAACCGATTCGTTGCTTGGGCATGGATGTATCCCATGGTTTGATGACAACCATGAGAAGCATAACTATACAATACAAGCTCAAGCTCAAGGTCATCATATGTTACCCAGCTAGAAAACTAGGTAAAATTTGATATCATCATAGGCATGCCAAGAGTTGGATTGTTTTAGTTCAAGATATTGACAACCATGAGAAGTAAAATTGAATTTAAAAATCTAACTAAATAAGAATATCATTTATAATCTCAAAAAATCCTAATAACCCTAAATACCAACGTCATTTGAAGCCTCTAAAAAGATGTAATTCTAAATTTCGTAATAAGCCTAAATATGAATTTCATTTATAATCTCTAAAAATCCTAATAACCCTAAATATGAATATCATTTCTAATATCTAAAAATCATAATAAGCATAAATATGAAAATCATTTAAAGTTTCTACAAATAATCCAAAAATCTAAACAATGTCTAAAAATTTGTGCATCATCTCCACACATGCAACAACTAACTATATATTGATTCTCTATTACAAATTCATAATAAAAATAAAGATTCAATCTAAAATCTCTTATTTCAATCCATTCCACAAAACACAAATTACTCAAAACATAGAGCATGAAATAGACCATACTAAACGTCAAAAGAGAGAGGATGAAGTTGCTAACCTTCTAGCGGACTTGGTTTGCAAAATCTCCAAAAGTTATGGAAAATCGGGCATGAGCTCCCCCAACCCGAGCTCAATGGAGGATGAAGAAATGAGCCATGGCTCGGGCTGGGGGAGGAAGAAGGCCCCTTTATACGCAGGGCCCCTTTGGTACCGGGTGGTGGCACCACCCGGTACCAAAGGGCTCACATTGGTACCGGTTGGTGTCACCAACCGGTACCAAAGGCCCCGAGGCTCATTGGTACCGGGTGGTGACACCACCGGGTACCAATGTTGCCTCATAGGTACCGGGTGGTGCCACCACCCGGTACCAATGAGCGCGCAGAATTATTGGGGATTGGACCCGGTACCAATGCTTCCATTGGTACCGGGTCCAATCCAACCGTAACCGATTAGGGAGGATGGATAGAGAGTTCTCTGGTAGTGTGACCATTAGGCGACTGACACATGGGTTCGCGGTCGACCACCGACTGTTGCGGCGCCTTATCCACTACAATAGTTCGTCATTCTAGTACCGTTTGTTATGGTCTTGACCTCCACCGGATGGGTCGGTGGGCCTTCGGGATAGCACCACAAACCGCAATAGTCGGTGTTGCCGTGTCTTCTGCATAAGTCTTCACCTACTGCAGTCCACCAACTGTTGTGACGCAAGTGTCAATGGTCCTCTTTTAACTTCCTGCCAAATCTTCTTTGGTCACCGATTATTGCGGTGCGACGCTGTTCACGGGTTTTTCTTTGGGATTCTCAATTTTGTTACTTGGATGACTTAGAATAATTTGAACTCTGTTTCTTCTGTGATTGATACCATGGTTTGGCTTACGTTACTTGGATACCATAGTTTGGGCTACTTGATTTGAAAACTATGATTTGGATTTCATCCTTGGGACCTCAAATATCTATCAAACAGATACTTGACAAACATATTAGTCCTGATGGCTATGTTATCATTCAATCACCAAAATCATAAATTGTGAACTACTTGATCCATTTTCCAAAGAGATAAGTCCATTTTGCCTCCCTGACTTTATCGCTGAATCCAAAACGCATCCCCCAAACCAAAAACCGGAAATGAAACACACCCCAACTCTCAAAACCGGACAAAATACCCCTTGACTGAGTCAAAGTAGTTTCTTAGGTGGTTTTGGTGATGTGGCACGGGTCGACGTGTCCTACATGGCGCCACGTCAGCAGGAGAGGGTGAATTGAACCGCATTGGTAATTTGAGGGTATCAAATAGACTTTAAAAAAATTAAAAATATTTTTTCAAAAAATATGTGCAATTAAAATTCTAAAATCTTGCTTACTCGTAAAAAAATTATAGAAAATTTGTTTTAACTCAGAAAAATATGAAAATAGTTTCATATTTTTGTTTAAATCATGCTCTATCTGTCCTCGTGCCTGCCGCTCCAAGACCGTGCCATTCTCGTACAAGGGAGGGCCTCCGTCGCACCAGGGAGCATCTTCGATGTGCATCAAGTACGGCAAAAAGCACCTGCGCCCTAACCCTAGCCTCGTCCATGCCATACATCGTAGGCGCGCAAGTGTTGCGCCGCTGGATCCGGGGTCACCTCCCAGCAGCGGGGCGCACGAGCGGCTGGAAGGAGAGGAACTAAGTGAGAGGGAGGAATGGCAGAGGTGGCGGCTCGGTTGTGGGAGCACGTCGTGAGCGAAGACAACAAGGGGTTTTTCATAAAACTAACGGCGGGTGTTTTTTCACAAAATTGGCTTCAGATCGAAATTTCTCTTCTTTGGATTGAAATAATTTAAAGACTAGGAGGTCAAACGAAAGAGCATGAATTAAAAAACTATAGAGCATGATTTAAAAAATGAAAGAGCATGATTTTAAGACAAGATGGCCTGAAGTTGAATTTCATTATAGGTAGAGCATGATTTAAAAAAATATGAAACTGGTTTCATATTTTTCTGAGTTAAAAAGAATTTTCTATGAATTTTTTAAGAGTAAGCAAGATTTTAAAATTTTAATTGCAAGTATTTTTGAAAAAATATTTTAAATTTTTTGTGAAGTCTATTTGGTACCCTCAAACTATCAATGCAGTCCAATTCAACCCCCCCCCTGCTGACGTGGCGCCACGTAGGACACATGGACCCATGTCACATCACCAAAACCACCTAAGAAACCACTTTGACTCAGTCAAGAGGGGTATTTTGTCCGGTTTTTAGAGTTGGGGTTCATTTCTGGTTTTTTGATTTGGGGTTGTTTTTTAGATTCAGCGATAAAGTCCGGGGGGGCAAAATGGACTTATCTCTTTTCCAAATACTGGATGTTCTGACATATCCAAATAAACAAAAGTTTCAATTAACACTTGTGCAGATTTATGTTTGTGACATATCCGTGTTCTTTTAAGAACATATAAATAAACAAAAATCCAGTACCTATGTGCCAGACAGATGGCATGTTTTCTAGTAGTGATGATTTTGTATCATATAAATTTTATGATAGTTACTATTGGTAAACGAAGTGAGTCTGTACATGCATGTTCCAGCCGGGCAGATATATCAAAGTTCTTTGAGAATATAAACAAATAAAAAAAGACCTATATGCAGATTTCTGTGCGTGACAAGGTATGTATTGTGCGGGCACCACCATGTTGTGATCCATGAATTAAAATGAGATGTGTTGCCAAATCTGGTGCGGGTGGGTAAGTGTTTTACAGTTTGCCCCATGGCCCCGCCATTTATAGTATAGTACTATGGTTTTTTGATTGAAAAGTGTTGTAGCAGAGATGTAATAATGTTCCAACGTACACTGTCCACCATAAAAGACAGTCGCTGCCTCAACGTGAGACTTCCATAGGCCATATTAGCCATATTATCGTCGACCCGTTCTATGTTGAGTAGATTGTTTCATTTTTATGCAGCCATCTTTGGGGCAAAAAAAAAAAAGCATGCTAGGATTTGGAGGGATCAGGGATGGAGCTCCTACTCTTACGGTATAGTGCAGCACTGACAACAGGAGCCAGGATGAAAACGGATCGGATACGAACGGATATGCACGGATATGAATACAGATATTTCTTTTTTTCTCGGATCAAATTCAGATACGGATAGTGTAAAATGTATCGGATATGGAACGGATATTGATATATGTTACGTATCTATAAGAAATATTCAACTTTAGGTACTCGGATTCGGATACCAATCGAATATTGAATCTTCGAATCCGGATATCGGACTATTCATTTAGTGTCTAAACCCTTTCAATCGGACGGACGGACGAAAAATATCCCTACCGTTTTCATCCCTAACACGAGCACTTGAGAACGAGCATGAGGTGGCCACCATTAAGAACATGGTGGTCGAGCATCGCCTGTCAACAGATCAGCGGATAGTGATGATGGCTTTGGGTCCATCTAAAACCCAAAGTTATTGTAGATTTGGGTTGATGCATCGATCCAAAGCATATCATTAGCCGGTTAGAGTGGATCAACATTTGGGTCAATCGAGTGTAACCCGCTTGCATCATTATGCCAAACGGTTATTAGCTTCCTTTTGCTAGCAGATTTTGGCAATTCTTCTACTATGCATAACGTCATTGGTCACTCGGTAAAAAAAAAGGATTTGCATGCAATACGCTACTAGCAACTTGTCTTTCATGCATCATAATTCCTAAACGAAAATGAGATGTATTACAACATTCGGTGGGTGACACAGTCCTGCCCCACTATATAAAACATACTACCTACGTTCAAAATTATTGATCATTTTAGTTTATCCTATATCAAACATCACTAACTTTGACTAAACTTATATAAAAATATTTCTTTAATACCTAATAAATAAACTATCAATACTACATAGTGATCTTAATAAAAGCGATTTGATATTATAGTATATCACTACCGGTTGCTGAGTGTCTAATACACTCGGCAAAAGCCCGAATACACTCGGCAAAGACCGCCTTTGCCGAGTGTCAACTCTCGGGCACTCGGCAAAGGTTTTGCCGAGTGTCAGAAAACACTCCGCAAAGATATACACTCGGCAAAGAGAAAATACGAAAAAACCAAAAATAATAGCAAAAAAAAAATTTGGGGGAGGCCCCCCAACGGTCAACACCTACTATTCTCCATCTAACTCACATTTTTCAACCTTTTTTGCAAATGTGCGGCCACCGGGATTCGAACCCACAACCTCTCTCTAACACATCTCCTACCTTACCACTGCACTACGCTTTCATTTGTGTCTAGATTTTGTATTAGTTCCTCATATATTATACTAAACCAAAAGTAAATTACTTATTTGAGGCCCTAAACGAATTCAAATCAAAAAGTTGCCAACTACAAAGTTTCATAACTTTTTGAGATCTACAATTTTTATTTAGAAAGTTTTTCCATCCGAGGTCGTTTGAAAAATTCGAATTTCAAATTTGAAAGATTCAGATGTAGTTTTGCATGATAAGATGAATTCAAATTAAAAAATTGTCAACTACAAGATTCTATAACTTTTCGAGATCTGCAGTTTTCGTTTAGAAAGTTTTTCCATCCGAGGTCGTTTAAAAAATTCGAATTTCAAATTTGAGACATTCAGATTTGAAATTCAATTTTTTCAAATGACTTCGGATGGAAAAACTTCCTAAATGAAAATTGTAGATATCGGAAAGTTATGAAACTTTGTAGTTGACAACTTTTTGATCTGAATTCGTTTAGGGTCTTAAAAACTGATTTGAAAAAAATGCTTTGCCGAGTGCCAAAAAAAGACTCTCGGCAAAGAACCTCTTTGCCGAGTGCCACAATTTTTATTTAGGAAGTTTTTCCATCCGAGGTCGTTTGAAAAATTCAAATTTCAAATTTGAGAGACTCAGACGTAGTTTTGCATGATAAGATGAATTCAAATCAAAAAATTTATACTACAAAGGTTCATAACTTTTTGATATCTACAAAGTTTATTTTGGTCATATATTCATTTGACAAAGTGTTATCAACAATGTTCGTAAATCTTATTAATCTCTCTTCTAGTTTCAGAAAACTATAAGAGGATATGAGAGAGATGTATGTTTTGTGAACAACGTTACTAACGCTTTGTCGAATGAAGAAATGACCAAAATAAACTTTGTAGATCTTGAGAAGTTATGAAACTTTGTAGTTGAAAACTTTTTTATATGAACTCGTTTAGGGCCTCAAAAACTGATTTTAAAAACGGCTTTGCCAAGTGCCAAAAAAAGGCACTCGGCAAAGACCCTCTTTGCCGAGTGTCAAAAAAAAAAGCACTCGGCAAAGACCCGGCACTCGGTAAAGACGGCTTTTGCCGAGTGCCCGAGAAAATGCACTCGGCAAAGCCTTCTACACTCGGCAAAGAGCCGGATTCCGGTAGTGCATGTTGGTATTTTCAATAATTTTTTTAAATTAAACAATTTTGACTTAGAAGCAGCTGAAGTGACTATAACAATTTCAAACAGATAGGGTGGTCATGTATGTTTTTGTTTTCTGTGAGCATGTATGGTATTGTAGTTAATATACTAGCGGGGAGGTGATACACCAATGTACTACGTTATTCAACTGAAGAGCCTATAAAAAACAGCGAGGGCCTCAACATGAGGCCATATTTTCAACCACCTTCTATGTCCGTCATCTTGTTTTCTGCAACCATCCTCGCAAAAAGAAAAAGAATGCATATGCTAGGACTAGGAAGCATCGGGCATGGAGCTTCTACTAGAATGGCAATGTCTCTTGCACTTCGCCTTTTAACTTGTAGCATTCTACTTAAAAATAAGTTGCAAGTGATGCAATAAGATTAATTAGCTTGGTTCACTTAAAAATAAGTTGCCCCTGGTGCCAAACGCTTATTAGCATTTTTTATTGGATTATGTATGATCATCAATTAGCTGCCTGGCCTGCTGGCTTAAGATAAAGACAAGATGACAGACTACTAGGCAACTACGCTACGTACAAGGTTGAAGACGCAACAAAAAAAACATTGAAGATTCATTGTTAAAAGATTTGCATGACTACCAACCTGTTTTAGTTTTAATTAATATAATCGACCACGTGCTGCGTTGACACTGTTGATTGTGGAGATCTTTGTGCATATATTTTTTTTTCCCTTCGCCCCAAGTTAATTCTGGGCCGTCCATTCTCTTTGGTCCAGTGAACCACGTGCTGCTTTAATTAATATAATCGATCACGTGCTGCTTTGTTTCATATATTCTGCAAGCTAGTGCAACATGCGAACGTTTCTCACGTGCCAGCTCCCAACTCTAGCTATACTTTCGCCTGCAGCTGCAGCCACACAGACACTGCACACAAACTTTTATTATTAGTTTGCTCGAGAATTTCTCATAAAATCATTACAACACTACTGTGTGCTTGGTCGAAATCACCAGTGGCCCAAGACCACCTTGTTCTTCTGTGGTCACTTGGTGTGGCACTCATCTATTACCCACACAGAGCTATGACAGTAGGCACCAGTTTCTTTTTGGGTTCAGAGGGGCAGGGAGTGTAGCAACGACAGTACTTTCTGTTATATGATACTCAAGTAATGAGCAAAGGCGGTTCGGAACCATTTTCATAGACGGTTTTGAGTAGATATTAGTGTTTAGGCGGCAGTGAAAATCAGATTTTCACAGCTGGTTTTGGAGAACTGGCTATGAAAATAATTACAAAAACTGAAAATAAAAATATTAATGGACGCAAAAAGACGTTTATTCACACAGGAGGCCAGCCACCATCTCCTTCAACTCCGTAATTTTTTGCACTTGTTGCATTCTCCATGCTTCAAACATGTGACCTCTTGCTTTGCATGTAGCTCACCTAACCCCACTGCACCACACCATCCCTTGTGACTAAATGAGTGATGCAGTCCTTTTATATCAACCATTTCAAATATTTATAAAATTCTCGGAGTCACACCTTTTATCCCATTTGGTTGCCAATTTTTGTGGTGCTCCTTACATGCTCTGGCTTCCAGGAAAATATCAAAAAAATAATATGAAAATAAAAAATAGGTGTACGATAGTCTTGATAGAAGCAAGAACATTTGAGCTAGTGTTGACGCTCGTTATACGTACACTTTTAGTACTAATTAAGTGGTGTTTTGGGACCAATTCATATACTAACCCGCAACTTGGCACTTGAAATAACCCCATTTTAGCACATGAAAGTATTTTTGAAGGATTTTGGTTTACGCAGGTATTTGAGCTATAAATGGGCACTTTTGGACGAAGACCAAGGTCATGCGTAGCATGGAGGAATATGAAGTCCAAAACCTAATACAACTCGAATTTCGTTCGCTCTCATCTATAGTGAACCAACCTCTAAGAATGTGGAAGGGCAAAGACTTGAAGATAAGGTCGGATGACTTCGGGATCAAGGCAAATCAGGTAGACATTTGGAAAGCTATCAAGATCCAATTCTATCCCTGAAGCAACCGACGTCCAAACACCCATATGCATTGGCACCTAAACTCCTGGAGGATCTAGAAGCTTGCACGCAAAAGATGGGACCGAGAGGCCACAAAAAGGCCCTAGGCCGGCCGGCCCAGAGGAGCCCAGGCCGGCCGGCCTAGCCCCTTTTTGCACCGCCTCGGCCTCCCCTTCGAGCTAGAGTTTCCTCGGACTATTTATAGCCCCGATGCACGAGAGCTCGCACATCAATCCACCAGAAGTTGGCGAAAACTATGGCATACACCAAAAGAAGATGAGGGTCACTGTAGGTCTTCGAAGGTACCTAGGGCATGGCCTAGGCCAACCCTAGCCGCCATGGCCTCCCTACGCGGTTGTGCCACGGCGGAGCTCAAGAGTCAAGCCCCAAGATTCATCGGGGTATGTACACACACGATGGTGATATCAATCTAATCTCTATTCTAGTTGTCTCAATCTTGGTCTACTTCTTTGAAGCTTTATATTCATATGTATGATCGTCATATGTTCTTAGTAAGATTAGATCTAATCATGGTGATTAGTCCGTATCTTGCGGATACATTGAAGTAGCGCGTTCTAGCTAGTCCGTCGATTACCCCGGTGTGGTGACAACATGACAGAGGGAAAGGTTCTAGCGACGACGTGATGTTGAGTCGAATCAATGGCGAGTACATTGGGAGTTGTAGCAAGACACTACAAGAGGAAGCTCATCGAGCGCTTGCTAGTTGGTTGGATAAAGCTTTGGGAAACCTTGATATATCACAACAAACATCACAGGCACTTGATATATCACAACAAACATCACAAGAACCACGAGTTCACATTTAAGTACCACATGTTCACAAGTGAAATACGACAAGTCCAGACACTCACAATTACCACAAGTTCACAAATATGAACCAACTAAAGTTTCTCACTGAGGTGGGGGAACGGCTGTAGTGGTTCGAACGGAGGTGCGAACAACTGTTGTGGGTGTAACATCGGTGAGATGCTCGGTGACACGTCAGGCGTATTCGATGCCGCCGCCGATTGATTCTGCAGAAAGGAGAATATATTGCATGTTAGACCTGAATCAAGTTCTCTAAGTCATAATCTAAAACATTCAAAATTTTGTTGTGGTCTCAAAGTGACTCTAAGTCTCTACGTTCTCTAAGTCTCTAATACTTGAAATGAATCTAAAAGGTTGTCAAGTGTCTCACATGAGGAGTTGCAGGAGCCAGAGCCGGTGTGAACATCATCGGCATCGGTGATGCAGGTTAGGGTTGACCCATATGAACGGAAAGAGATTGAATGTAGTTGGACATATGGGTCATCTGCTGCTGAACCTCGGCCTGTTGCCTAGCCATCTCCATCTGCTGCCTCGCCGTCTCCAACTCCCGTAACCTCCTTTCTTCGGCTATCGTCGCCTCTTGCACCACTAGCTGGGCCTACAATTTTTCATCCCAATATCACAATGCGAAGCAACACATGTGTAGAAATTGAATGGACGATGAATAAATCAGAAATAACCTACAGTTCCTGCACTTGAAGTTGTGCCTGTGATAGCCGTGGGCGTATGGCCGGGCAACTGCTCGTGCTCCTTGCTCGAATCTAGACGAGTGTGGGAGTACTGGCTGTGTCTAGAGTGCCGTCGCCTATATAGTACCGGCCATGCTTCTTGCCCCCTCCCACCCTCATGATGATCTCTCCATCAAGGTCATGGGCGTTCGGATCCCACTCTGGCCCATGGACCTGTCTTCCCGCCTCTATGTACTCGTTGATGCGAGTGTGGATGGAGGGATTGCTGTACGCCGGGGGCAGGTCGTCCGAGCTGTAGGTGACCTCAGATGCCTTGCCCTTGTGGGCCATAGCCCATTCCATGAACTGAGAGCACTGAGCGCCTTCATGTGCCGCCGACTACGAAAAAAGCAAGTGGATTACAAATTATGCAGAATTGAGCGTTAAAATAAAGAAATGAATCTGCATACCTATCGAGCCATGTATTCGTCGTTGCTAAGGCTGCCTTGATGGTGCGCTGGATCTGGTATCAGCAAATATCGCTCTCGGCCAGCGTTGTGTTTCTCCTCCCACTCAGGTGTGAACCACTTGTCCACTATGCGTTCCCAGCACGTGGAATCATTACGGCACCACCACACAGGCACCTACACGTGATCAAGTGATTGACATGTAAGAAGATCAAATCAAGCGATGTACTTAATCTGAAAATTAATCTTAATTTACCTGCAAGTATTGCTCCCGGGTCAGCTTCAAATTTCTTGCAGCTTCTTTTTTGGTCTTCTGGCCAAGAAACAGAGCGTCGTAGTTTATGACACACTGGACTTGCGCCTCATAGTGCATGTCCTTCACTAGCTTAACGCATTGATTGTGAGCCACAACTGCCACCCGTTCCTCATATCCATCCGCACATCTGTAGAAATCCTGCATATAAACATGAAAAATCCTGCATATAAACATGATGTATGCAATCATTATTACAAAAATGTGCAATGAATGCGATGTATTGAGAAGTGTACTGCGAGGAAGACTTACCCACAGCTCGGCCTTCACCCGCTCCGCCTTGTTGTCGAAGCACCTATTTTCCCGATCGAAATGATCGGGGGCGACGGTGTAGTGCTCCCACGTCCAGGCCGGCTCGTATCTTCCATGAATGTGGACCAGGCCTGGGAAGTGCTCCCTGCACAGAAGACCCAGGATGTCGTTGACCTTGCGATTGTGAGCACCTCCAATGAGTACTCTCCAACTCCTGCCAAAAGTGATAAAGATAAATTATTAGTTTCTATTGTGATTTTCAAGTTATTAAATGAACAATTATTGACAAAATCTAAAGTTACTTATGCTGGCCCAGAGGGTTGAATCATCGGGCGTAAAGCGAGAGGTATCGGCCTGTCCGAAAGTCTCGAGGGACCTCGCAACCAGACAGCCGGGATAGCCCCTATCGTGTCCTCCTCCTCCTCAGCACCCGACGTCTCCGCGAAAGGTACGTATTCGTCCTCCTCCTGCTGCTGCTCCTCCTCCTCCTACTACTCCTCCTCATCCTCAGGCGAAGGCGGCTCTATAGGCCGAGCCGCTCAACCTACCCGTTGACCCTTGGGGCCACCCTTCCCTCGACCCCAAGTCTCGGACCCCGATGCTTCAGCAGAGTTTGGCATAATTCTTCTGAAAGCAGACACGTATTTTCGTTGAATAGCGCCGCCCACCATCTTTGTTCAATCACCTATAGTTAAAACAGTAAACCAATCAGTACATAATTAGAAAGAGAAACATAATTACAATATAAAATAACACATAATTAGAAACTAACATGATCTGCATGATTTGCCGTGTGTCCGATGGAATGCACACGGCAAAGATCCAGGCACACGGTAAATTCACGGTTTCTGGTAGTGTACGTTAACCAACTAAAAAGCCCATAAGGCCTAGTTTGGCAGCCCATATCCCCGCGGGGATCCCGGCCTTTTCCCCGTGGAGGAAGGCCGCGCGTTTTCTTTCCACGAGGCAGTGCACCGGCGACTTTGGAAGCCTGCTACACGGGGCAAATCGGCCCGGGCGAGCCCAATTTCCACGTGGAAAGGAGCCCGACCTCCCGAGGCCGGGCACGGCACCCCGTCTCCCCTCCCCCGTCTCGCGCGACGACGCAAGGGACGACGCCGCCGCCGCCGCCGCTCCTGGCTCTCGCGCAACCTGCGGCAAGAATCCAGGTCCAGGTGCGCCTCCTCCATCCTCCCCTATCTCCTCGGATTCAACCTCTTCCCCTTCTCACCCCCTTTCCTTCCTTGCTAGGGTTCTGCTCCGGCAAATTCTCGAGGCCTACAGCGGTGGACTTTCTAGAGCTACAAGAGGAGGTGCGAATCCCTCACCAAGGAGTTCCAGATCGACGACCGCCCCTGGTAATCTCCTTTGTTGCCTGGTCCTGGACTCCTCCGCGGCCACCGTCTCCACCTCCTGTCAGGAACTGACGAAAGAACAGGAGGAACAGAACGCAAAAGAAGGAAGAAACGAAACCAGATCACAGGAACCCGAGGAAATAGCGATGGAATCACCGGATCTTGCGGTGGAACCAGGTAGCTTTACTGAATTCAAAGGGGAGCACAGAGTCCAGTCGCCGCCGCCAGGGAGACGGGCGAGGAGCTACCTAATTCTAAAGCTACTTAGGGTTCATATTCCTCAACATAACAAACATTACATACGGCCCTGCTTAAGTAGCAGCGGCTTGATTAACTCAACAACTCACTTAAGAGATAAACACTGTTTACGGTCTGAAAAGCATCGGAAAGCAGAGTTAAGAGAAGACGACGACGCAGCGACGTCCGATGGCCATCCGACGTAGCTGAGGAAGTCGCTGAACCGGTACATAGGCTGCCGACTATACTGTTGCTTCTGAATCGTTCTGAATGAACACTCTGAACCTTCTGATGGTCTGTAAGCTTGAGGCCTGCCTGACACCTCCACTCAGACACAGCATCTGGCTATGCTGTTGATTCTGGTGACCTCTTTTTCTTCTTCCCTGTCTCCACTCTTCCTCTCCCATCTTCCGTTTCCCTAGGGTTCTAAGCATAGATCTGAATTTTGTTTGCTGCTACTTTCCTCTCCCATCTCCTACCCTGCTACATTCATGGCTTCTCTTATGCTAACTGGTCTCATGATGCATCGATTGGTTGCAGTTAATCCTTCTGTTGCTTGCTGATGTAGTCCACCTGATCCTCTTGTTCTTGCAATAAGTAGAGCTAGCTGGCTCTATGTAAACAGTGGCCCATTGAAATTGTCGTTGCTAGCTAGATGCATGAAAAATATTAGATCAGTGGTTTTTGCAACTGAAATAGCTCAATAGAAATTACTGCAGCAGAGCTCTTGTACAATTTTTAAGACTAACAAGATGTGGTTTCTCTTTCTCGTTTAAGAAGGAACAACTTGTTTAGAGATCTTGTTCTATAATTTTTGATCATTTTTAAGTATGAGATTTGTTCAGGCAATCTTTTTTGAGATGAAAGATATCTGATAGTTATATGATGTATGTATTTTTTAGAAAACGAGATAGTCTCAGCCATAGTCCAACATGATAAATGTTTTCTTTCACTAGGTACCTGAGAACTGTGAGTGAAATTGTGCATTATGAAGACTTGTTCTTAGTTCCTGGTATTCTGCCACTACTAGATTTGTAGTATTTCCTGAGAGTTATAAGGTACATGTGGCCGACAGGGCTGCTGTATTTTTGTACACTGGTCTTGTTTTCCTGGTCGGTGAATGTTTGTCGGCATTCTTATCGATACTCTTGGAAAATAATCCAATCATAGCTAGACACCATCAGTCATTAGTTTAGAAAATAGCAATGAGTGAAAATACCCCTCGGCCACTCATATAGAACGCTCATGGTCTCGGCAACAGTGTCTAATCTCGTAGTGTGCAGTGAATGACTGATAGTTTTTTTGTGCCTTGGTAGGTAAAGACCTGTTCTTAGCTAACAAGAACATAGCAAGAAAGACACAATTATCATGATCATTGGATGATTACAGCAAGATGAAAGGGTCTTAGTTATCTGATCAGCGATCATATACCACGGTGTTTCTTTTCTTATCCAGTTTTCAGATACTTTAGTTATTTTGTTGATTTATTTTTTAGGATTTTTTTATTTCATCCTCTTCTCCAGACGATGATCTGAGAATCTTAGTTATTTGGACTAGCTGGGGTGATGTACACACATCAAATTTTTGCAACTGGAGCTTCCTAATGACTAAGGTGCATCTGCCCACAATTTGGAGATAGCAGGCAGGGTTGATAAACATGAAATTGGTTTATATCTCATTTTAATTTGGATTTATCTCTGTGATGTAAGGATGGAGAGGACCATCTGTGTGAATGCTAGAGTGAGGATTACATTTCACATTGATTCATCTCTTCACTTTTTTCTTTTAAGAAGTTGAAGTAGACAAATACAATTCCAGGGATACAGAACTTGTTGGCTTTTTATGTGCCCCTGTATGTGCAACAAGGTCATTTATATTATGTTTTATTTTGATCATTTTGCAAGAAATTCATATCCCAGCTACTTTGATCAGGGATGTTAGTAGATGGTATATTTAATTCAAATTTTGTAAGAATTGAACTTCACTGTAATATATGGATATGGATGTATGGAAAGAACTGTGATTTGAATATTCATGAGTTTTGAGCCACTTTTTGCATTGTTCATGATTTGCAGTATTAACATAGATGCATGTATGCCATTTTTATTATGTTTTTTTCGGATTTTTCTTGATTTTCTGAGTTTCTCCCCTAATTTTCTATGCATGGGCTTGTTTTGGAAGCAAATGGGATGCTGGTATACGAAACAGTGCCGAACGCCAGCAACGTGAGACCAACACGTGCCCATATTAAATACTTGCGGTCTGTTTTGGATGTATTTTTCGTATTTTTGTTCCAATCTTTTCTAATTTCCCTGTGATTTCTTTATTCGCTGCCAAAGAGCAACGGGGATGGGTGCCCAGGGAAACATTTGTGCCACAAAAGAACGTAGATCGATCGTCTAGTTTTGTGATTTCTTTAACTCATAGAACGGTGATTTCTTTAAGGCCTCAGCACGAATCCTGTCATAGGCCATATTTTTCGATCCTGTTTTACGTAGATCGATCGTCTAGTTTTGCACTGGCCATCCATGAAAAGAAAAACATGTACTACCTCCGTTCTAAAATATATGACATCATTGATTTTTTTCCTTTGTTTGACTATTCGTCTTTTCTACAAATATTTATAAAAAACATAGGTCTATGAGTTAAATACAAAGTATTATTGATATTAGATGTATTGGTACCTATTTTACTTTATTTATAACAAACTAACTAATGAAATATTGTTGGTCAAAGTTGAAATAAAAGTCAACAGTGTCATATATTTAAGAGCAGAAGGAGTATATGCTAGGATTAAAAGGGATCGGGCATGGAGTTTCCACCACCTTGTCCTTGCTTCGCACGACGCGTTCCCATCATCTGCTTAAAAATAAGTGGTAAAAGATCTCCATGTATTGTGCTACTAGCAACTTTACTTCCTTTTACTGTTTTTTGCAAATCAAGATGAGATCATCGACTTTGTGCTGGTCTGTCAGTTGACTGGTGCTGAGATCCTCGCGTGTGCATCATATATTATATATATTTTTTTTCTTTCCTCCCATGATTAATTCTGGGGCATATCCATTCTCTTTGTCCTACTGAACCACTACACATGCCATGGCATATATCCTCCAAGCACAAACGTTCCTCATGCGCCAGCCAGCTCTAAGTCTAGCTCTAGTACAAACTTGATGGTACTAGATTTATACTTTTAATTACTGTGGTTTATATTACATGAACGTTGATATTACAAAATTTTTTGTTATTATATATATCAAATAATATACTGATGGACTAATGGTTTGGTCAAATTTTACCATAATGAAATATGGCTCGGAATTTCAGGTACCTCAGGTGCATGCTTTGGTATATGCAACATGGACTTTGTGGCATGCATTTCAATATTATTGAACTCTGTTTTAATATGAATATTCAGTAGTGGCCTGCCCTGCTATGTTCTATTAGAAGAAATTGCGGATGTTTTGAAAATATAAATGTTCGACTTTGAAGCGTACTAAAAGTCTTCCCGGGGCGTCCAAATTTGGACCCGGTACTAATGCTAGGCATTAGTACGTGGTTTTGCTGGTACTTATGTGTTTAAGGGGGTGTGAATGAATGTCATTCTCTAGTCGTAGTGACAGGTACCGTCATATCATAATTCATGAATGAAAATCGGATGTGTTGCCAAATCTTGTGTGGGTGTGTGACACGGTTTCGCTCCACCATACAAAATAAAATGTACTCTGTAGTACTGTAGGGTTTCTTTTTTCTCTTTGAGGTGCTGATGTTAATGGACCGCACAACAGAAGTGTTGTCCATTTAACCTAGTGTATGTTAGCCAACTAATGAGCCTATAAAAAAGAGTGAATGCCTCAACATGAGGTCTTTCATATAGACCATATTTTCAACCTGTTCTGTGCCGATCGTCTCATTTTGTACTACAAGCACCCTCATGAAAAACAGAATATGTATGCTAGGATTAGGAGGGATCAGGCACGTGGCTTCCACTGCAATGGTCCTATTTCGCACGACATGTTTTCACTTTTCGCTATCTACTTAAAAATAAGTTGCAAGTGATGCCAAACGCTTAGGTTCATTCTTTATCATCTGATCATCAACTAGCTGCCTGGCCCGCTGCACGAGGTTGAAGGTTCGCTAGTGAAAGATTTATTGATGAGCCGGAGCATTTAAATGGGGTTACTTTGGATCATAGAAGTGCTTCACTCCAAAGTGGTGAAGTTACTTCTAGGCATGAATTTGTACCAGATATCAATCACGCAAAAAAGAAAAAAAACAGTTTTTGGAGTGGCTAGCTAGACTCTTTTATGTAATATTATTTTCTCCTCTTTTCTTTTGATACTTGTACGTATTTAAGTACTCCCTCTAAGTCAGAACTGAATATACATATTCAACGTCTGAGGTATGACCCAGGGAGGCTTCATCACAAAAAGGAAAATGTTGAATTTGAATACAAAGTGAATTGTTCAACTTTCCACGATAGTCTAAGGTTTTGGTTTGAACTAGCCGGTACATACAATTTAATAATACATATAAACTCATTTTTTGAATATGTATATTCAGTTCTGTTATTTTAAAAATATATGATTTGCATATACTTTGAAAAATCAAATGTCAGAATTTGAATACAAGAAGATTATATTTATTTGTAAACGAAGTAAACGCTCTAGATGTTCCAACAAGGCTGATATATCAAGGTTCTTTTCAAAACATATAACTAAAATAAAATTCCAATGAATACTTATGCAGATTTAGGTCACAAGTCATGCAATTTTTTCATGTCAAAATATGAGTGTGCGCCGTGCGCGGTTCAAACGTGGGACCTCAAGCCTCACGCGATGTTTTCTTACCATCTAACCTACATAGCATAGCTGACCCAATGTGAGGTGTCTTTCTTTTGAAGTAACCCACGGATTACCCACACGGTACTAAAGGATAACTTTAAGTACTGAGTAATTTTACCGTCCCGTACTAAAAGCTTTCTGGGGCATCTAAATTTGGACCCGGTACTAATGCTACGCATTACTATGGGATCTTGCTGGTACTAATGTATTTAAAGGGTGTAGACGAATGCCTCTTTCTAGCAGTGGAAGGTACCACCATATCGTAATTCATGAATGAAAATGGGAGGTGTTGCCAAATCTTGTGTGGGATGTGTTGCCAAATCTTGTGTGGGTCTGTGACACGGTTTTGCTCCACTGTACAAAATAAAATGTACTCTATAGTAGTGTAGTTTTTTTTCTCTCTCTTTGTACTACGGATGTTAATGCACTGCAGAACAAGTGTTGTCCATTTGAAGCGTGCTAGCAGGGATGCAATAACCTAATGCACGTTAGCCAACTAAAGAGCCTATAAAAAAAGTGAATGCCTCGGCTCAACATGAGGTCTTTCGTATAGGCCATATTTTAAACATGTTCTGTGTCGATTGTCTCGTTTTGTACTACAACCATCCTCACGAAAAACAGAAGATGTATGCTAGGATTAGGAGGGATCGGGCACGTAGCTACTACTGCAAAGGCCCTATTTCGCACGACATGTTTTCAGTTTTCACTGTCTACTTAAAAATAAGTTGTAAGTGGTGCCAAACACTTAGCTTCATTCATCATCTGATCATCAACTAGCTGCCTGGCCCGCTGCATGAGGTTGAAGGTTCGCTAGTGAAAGATCTGTTGATGAGCCGGGGCATTTAAATGGTGTTACTTTGGATCATAGAAGTGCTTCACTCCAAAGTGGTAAAGTTACTTCTAGGCATGAATGTGTACCAGATATCAATCACGTAAAAAAGAAAAAAAACACAGTTTTTGGAGTGGCTAGCTAGACTCTTTTATGTAATATTCTTTTCTCCTCTTTTCTTTTGATACTTGTACATATTTAAGTACTACCTCTAAGTCAAAGCTATCCAACTTTGACCAAGTATATAAAAATATAAAAACATCTACAATATCAAACTTGTTTCGTTTAGTTCACCATAGAGTATATTTTGATAGTACACATCGATGATATTGTAAATATTGTTATAATTTTCTATAAATTTGGTCAAAGTTTTATAACTTTGACTTAGGACAAAGTTAATACGACATGTATTAAAAAATAGAGGGAGTACAAGGCAACATATGTCGGGCCTCTCGTGGGTACCATTACCAGATTCATGAACAAAAGTATGATGTGTTGCCAAATCTCATGCCCCACCTGACTGCACACCTAGATTAGGAAAAAGTTAACTTTTCTCCAGTCCAGATTAAGAAAACAAATGAGTAACGTGCATCATGCTGCCCACGTGAAAAAAGGAAAGACACATAGACAACTGTCCACATGCAAAGTAATTTCAAATTTTTAAAAAAACCACGATTTTCAATCCAATTATCCAAATTCAAATCCGATTACGCGATTGTGTTATGATAAGATCTTCAAAACCTCACTTACGTATATTTTGATAACAGTTTCACGACAGCAATTTTGTGGTAGAAAATGCCTTAAGACCTTTATAAATTGTTTACTTCTTTTCATATATTTGCTTACTTCTTTTCCATATACATTTTGATATCTGAGTATAAGAAATGGCTATTGTAATCAATGTTGTAACGAGACTAAGAATATTTGAATATGGTGAATTCGCATTGCAAACTGAACATGCACTTTACTTAATGTATTCTGGCATTTTAAAGTTCGGTGTAAGCTCTTTGTGTTTATTACTCCAAAATATATGTAATATGAATTACTTTGTAAAGTGCTTTTATGTGGATGTTTTGTTAAGTAAAGTGCTATTTTTGTTGGGATTTCCTCTCTATTTATGTTCCTCCCGTGAATAAATAATGTTTTCTTTTAATCATGCTTATTTTCTTATTTGTATTTGTTCTAAATTGCCTTTGAGTTCATTATAATATGCATTCAAATTTTAACAAAAATACCTTTACGAAATATATGACCAAAATATATCGAAGTTGGATCTTGTTTTAATGTTCTTGTTGAGACCAACATAACGGTGAGATCTGATTTTGATTTGGATATTCGATCGCAAAACTACTGGTTTGTTTTCATATTTGACACCGCTTTGTCATGATTTTTATCATTTTTCCCTCTCATGAATGTGTGCACACGGGTGGAAACATTGTATACATTAGAGTGTGCATGCATACGGAATATCTAATACAACCAACAACACATGAGAACATCAATCAGATGAAGTATGCTGGCGAGCGCGTTAACGCATGCATAGGCGTGCAGAAGCATTTCCCATAAAGTATATATACTCCGTACGTAGTACTGTGGGGATCTTTTTGGGTGCGTATAGTACTGTGGTTAATATGGACTGCAAAAAGAAGTGTTGCCCAATTCAAAGAGCTAGGAGAAATGTCATGACCTGATGTAGCTAACTAAAATGCCCATAAAAGACACTAAGGCCTCGGCACGAGTCCTTTCATAGGCCATATTTTCGATTCTGTTTTACGTAGATGGATCGTCTAGTTTTGCACTGGCCATCCATGAAAAGAAAAACATGTATATGCTAGGATTAAGAGGGATCGGGAATGGAGTTTCCACTAGCTTGGCCTTTCTTCGCACGGCGTGTTCGCATCCTCCGCTTAAAAATAAGTTGCAAGTAGTGCCAAACGTTTAGCGTGATCACCAACCAACTTAAAAGTTGACGAAGCTTCATCAATAGTTCTAAAAGATCTGTAAGCATATTGTGCCACTAGCAACTGTACTTTCTTTTACTATTTTTCGCAAATCAAGATCAGATCATCGACCTTGTGCTGGTCTGTCAGTTGACTGGTGCTGAGATCCTTGCGTGCGCATTATATATTATATTATTTTTCTTTCCTCCCATGATTAATTCTGGGCTGTCCATTCTCTTCGGCCCATTGAACCACTACATTGCCATGGCAGATATCCTCCAAGCGCAAACGTTCCTCATGTGCCAGCCAACTCCAACTCTAGCTCTACTTGCCCTAAAAAAAAACCCAGCTCTAGTACAAACCTGATGTTATTAGATTTATATTTGTAATTACATTGGTTTTATATCATATAAATATTGAAATTACAAAATACTTTTTTTATTATATCACATAAATAATATATTAATGGACTAATGCTTTGGTCAAATTCTACCATAATGAAATATGGCTTAGAATTTCAGGTATCTCAAGTGCATGCTTTGGTACGTGCAACATGTATTTTGTAGCATGCGATTCAATAATATTGAACTCCTTGTTTCAATATGAATCTTCTGTAGGGGCCTGCCCTGCTGTGTTCTATTAAAATAATTGCGGATGTTTTGAAAAAATAAATGTTCAACTTTGAATAGCTGAGCAGGTATATACTGTCTCTTGATTGAAGCGGCTGATGGTAAATGGTTGTCTAGCATGTTTGATATATGTAGACAGGGCACAGACGCACAGTACTGTGTTTAATGGTAGAGCTTCACCTATTTTGCGCAAAACAAGGTACTTTAGTGTGAAGTTGTTTCAAAAAACGATACAAAAATGAACTAAAAACTGAACAAAGCTAGTTTTTTAGCTTCTCCAAAATAGTTTGATCGCGGTGAAGCTATTTTAAGAAGCCCTACCAAACGGGCCTTTAAAGCGCCAGCAGAGGTGTGATGTCCTATAATGTACTAATTTTGAAGAGCCCATTAAAAGGCTGTGAAAACCTCAACGCACTACTACAGAAAACGTTTGTATGGGCGAGTTAGCGGACGTTTGTAGGGGCGGCGCCGAAATCCGCCCCTGCTTTTGGCTGCTAAAAATGGCCATTTGCAGGGACGGGTTAGTAGCCCGCCCCAACAAACGTTTTCCAGGGGCGGGTAATGGCATGGTCCGCCTCTGAAGATGGAGTTTCCAGGGGTGGGCCATGCCATCACCCGCCCCTAGAAATGTCTTCTTCAGGGGCGGGCCACGCCATCGCCCTCCCCTGCTAATGTGTTTCCAGGGGCGGGTAACGGCATGGCCCGCCCCTGGAAATTTCTTGTTCAGGAGCGGGCGATGACATGCCCCGCCCCTGAAGATGGTGTTTCCAGGGGCGGGCCATGCCATCGCCCGCTCCTGGTAATCCATTTTTTTGTTTTTAAATTTGTTTTTTGTTTTTTTCTTTTGGTTTTTTAATATTATTTGATTTTCTAATACCATGTTTCCAGCAAATAATATAAAAATAATCACAAACAGTGCACAATTTAATCTCATTGTAAATTCTATAAAAGCAAATCCAACATAAAACAAGATTGTTATCCAAATGATATTACACGTATATTACATTAATCACACAAGTTTAGTGTCCACACTCCACACCCTCACATGCATGGTTAGGTGATACTTCTCCAAGTGCCAGTTACGAAGAGAATCATATTTTTCTTCGTAGAAATAATCTTGTTGCTTATTGACGTACTTGCCCTTCTCGTGAAGCACATCATGCATTGTGAAGTGACATAGTTCGCTGACTATCTTGAGAAGATCTTCCTCTTGGAGTGGTTTAGTAGCGCTGAAATCAGTAATCAACTGCAATTTATGAGAAATGAATGTAAAATGAATATTCACACACATTCAGTATTGAAATATGATAATTAGACTTAAGCGAGTGATAGTTAGACGTAAAATGAATATACTGAAATATGGTAAAGACACTTACACGTTCAATATTTCGTTTGTAATGCTTGCAGCTCCTAATATATTCACACACATAATAGCCGCAAAACAAGGTACCGACTGGTTGCTTATGGCATGGGTAGTGTGTGCGTGGAATCCAATCCTTTACTCCCTCAGAAGCCGGCCCTTTATAATGGTCAACGTAGAGAAAAAGAGCACTACTTGAAAGAATGGGACAAGTTAGTATATAATCATCGCCTCAAATATTTTCTAAGATGTGGGGAATCTTATCGGTTGTTACCTCTTCAGGATGATACAGAAATCTTTGTATTCTGATTGCGGGTAATCCAATGAGTCAAAGACCACATATTTGGCTTCCCTCGGCAATAGCATAAAAGCGAGAAATTTGCAATATTGGGACTGCAAACATTGACCCTTTACAGTTTTGCCATTAGGCCCACATTTCATAGACACAGATGGACCCATTTTGTCATTCACTTGGAGTGGCAAAACTGCGAAGGGTCAATGTTTGCAGTCCCAATTTTGCAATTATTTTGCAATTGATTTTATTTAGTGTTTTTAATATGATATTATGATTAATTATTATAATATAATAATTCAATAATTCAATCAATCAATAATAATAATAATCAATAATATAGGGACTGCAAGAATTGTTAGAATTTAGACGACGTACCCAAAAAGGTAGGGCGCCCATATGCAACTCGCATCACGATGTCGATCCAACATAGTTCCTATGTATATTGCCACCTTCCTCCTAAGATCAATGGAAAGCTCCTTTCGTTTCTTTTGTCTCTCCTTATGCGTCTTATAGTCCTTTAGATCTTCAGTGTCGTCCGGGTACTTGAGGAGGAAGTCCCACCTAGCCTTGCAAATAATAAAAGGGTCAAGATACCTAACCTTGGTCTTCGAATCCATTGCGAGGCGACCTTGCATCCTGCACAACACATCGCAAAAAAATTCATTTTGAGACTACAAAAGCCAGTACCATATGCATATATACATGGTGTATGGAGATGAACCACTTACATACACCACAGTCTCATGGGGCTTAGCTCCATCTTTTGCAAGCGGTACATTGCATGGAAGTCATCGAAATCCATGACTATGTCTGTACTTTGGTTTTCCCATCTAGTGAAACCAAGCACATCCACATCGACCCATGCCCATATAGTTGTGAGACCTAGGGTGCATGCCCTGCGGTACCAACTATGGAACTTCTGCATTTCACCTGGACAATCATGAAGAGCCCACCCGGGTAGCAAGTCTTTGTCATACACGAATTTCTGCGGGCAATCTGTCAAATCTGGTATCTCATGAACCCCAACTTTATGAACAAAATCAGTGTTTGTACGAGGCTTGAAAACCCCGGTCCAGTTGGCACCACTGCTTCCTTTCTATTCTTTTTTTTTGTCGGAGTCAGCTTCTTGTTTGCACCTTTGTTGGCTGTCATCCACCTATTCACAACCTCAGGCTCTGTATTCTTGTATGCCTTTATCACCAGTGGCATCGACCCCATTAACTGCTTCGGCCGTGCTGGCGACTTTATGGCCGTCTCTGGCTCATATTGCTGCACTGGTGATGGATGTTGTTCCTCCTGGTGTACTTGTGCTGATTGGGGGTGTTCATCCTGTGTACTTGTGGTGATTGGGGGTGTTTTTCCTCCTGGTGTACTTGTGGTGATTGGTGATGTTCCTCCAGCTGTACTTGTGGTGATGGGTGTTGGGCCTCCTATTGTACCTGTGGAGTTGATGGGTTGGAGATAGTGGTGGCCACTATTGGTTGCTGTGGCACATGCTCTTGTGTGTTCTTAGCATGAACTTGTGCTGGTGTCACCATCCTCTGGGAGCAAGTTGTGAGTGAGGGAGGATCTTCAGGTGGCGGAGGTTCCAGTATGATATCTCGTTTATGCCACGGTGCATTCTTTCCTACGGCTTGTCCCAAGGTTTTAATGCCCTCATTAAGGGATAAGTCTAAGAAGTGATCATCATGTCTTGAATCCGTAATTGTGAGCACTCTTACCCATGCATATAATGGCGGGATAGGTTGTCCCTCTAACCCGGGATTATTGCTCACCACCAACGCCACACCTTTGGCAACCTCCTTTGTCTTCCCACTTCTGCCTATCGAAATGTGCAACGAGCAAGGAGTGTCAACAGTTATAGCATCTACCGGGTATGGTTCTGCTGACGTAGAGGCAACACTACTCCGACAAAGGGTTGAGGGAACGGGCGGCGGCGGCAGTGGCGGCGGCATCATTAAGTTATTATTTAATGATGGTTGGCTCATCATTTGTCGTTGCTGGTGCTCCGCAAATGCCGCCGTGAAATATTCATTAAATCTTGCTTGCAATGCTTTCTCTGCCACTTCTTTAATTTGATCCTTGTACCGATCGTGTCACCTGTACCTCTGCCTATCATTATTGAACCCGTCCTTAAAGGTCAAGTGTTTCGACAAGCCTCTGATCCGGCCTCCATGCTCTTTCGTGCCAAGGGATTCGCTGAGCATATCATTGTCCCTATTTGGAACATACTCGCCTTTCCTCTGTGCTTCGTCAAGTGCTAGAATCTTCGCCCCAATACCTCGGTATCAGGTTGTGGGAAGACCAATTTGTCCCCCTCCGAGCGTCCCTCCCTCCCTTTAATCCACTAGAAGACGCGCTCATCCACGCCTACAAAAGGGTCCGATTGCCCAGCGGCTATTGCGTCCTCTCTTTCCTTTGCCCACAACTTGGCCTTACCAATGTAACCACCCGGCCCAAGGCGAAATCGATGAATGTTTCTCAATGCCAGTTCTCCTTGCTTCTGACTTAGGGCTATAGCATCCAGAGAGGTCTTTTGCCGTATGAACTTGGCCCATTGTGCATCTGTTATATTGTAACCCTCAGGCTTTGGCTTGCCATCCTGGACTAACTTGTTCAGTTCACCCTTCCAGCGGCGGAAACATTTGCCCAAAGTCATCAGGGTGCGCGCACGTACTTTTTCCATGTCGGTATTGCGAGGAAACTTGAATGATTTAGCAATGAGCTGCCACATCTCCACTTTCTTCCCTTCAGGCACCTTTGACCAATCTTGGATCGTTGGATCCACATGCACCTTTGTTCTGATTATTGCTCCAAGGGAAACTTGAATTTTAGCAATGAGATGCCACATCTCCACTTTCTTCCCTTCAGGCACCTTTGACCAATCTTGGATCGTTGGGTCCACATGCACCTTTGTTCTGATTATTGCTCCAAGGGCGTTACGGAACTTTGCACAAACTTTTGGAGGGTTCTTAACCTCTCCTGATGGGCTCAGTTCTTCAACCATCCAGGTGCATGTGGGGTATTTGTTTCTGCCTCGTTGCCCCCTTTTTTTTAGGTTCACTGGTTGTGGTGGTGCATTCAGCCTCTAGCGCAGATGGCTCCAACTCAATTTCTTCAACTTGTGGGGGTATTACTCCACGTCGGCGGCGTCTCCTTTTCCGTACTGGAGAACGAGGCACCTAACGCAATCATAAGAGTCATCAGTACATATCATTTCATCTATCCAATCAAAATATACATGAAAGCGGATCAGTAGGGATCGCCATTACCTCGCTAGCCGGATCGAAATCCGGGTCAAGCTCTGTCTCCGTATGACCTACATGCGGTTCAGTGGGGTGTGGATTAAGAGGGTCCATGCACACGCCGCCTACCTACGCGCCTTGTCCTATTTGAGGTCCGTCTCCATCTTCGGCATCTTCCCTATTCTCCTCATCCCCGGAATCTTCTTCTTCATGGTCATCTTCAAAGACATCATCACCGTCCCACTGGGGCTGGGACCCAATCACGTCCAAGTCGAACCCATTCTCATGATCATCATGATTGGATGACGATGGCTCATCCATCCTCTAGATGAAATCACAAGTGACAATCAAAAACACAAAATATGTTAAACTAAAATGGTAAATGTAAACACATTTATTGATAGAAAAAATGTTCTTTTCATACACATGTGTATCATATATACATCAAGCACTTGCTAAGCATTTCATAGAGCACTTAGTTGCATGATGGAAGACCTCCTCTCACCTTCGACTGGAGCGGCATAGGGGGGGCGAGCGGTCGTGGACGGTGGCTGGCGACGACGGCCGTGCTGGCGTCGGGAGGGTAGGTGGCCACAGCAGGAGCAGGGCGCCCGACCCGGCGGGCGAAAGGCGGAGGATGTCAACTCGTGGATGAGCTAGGGCCAACAGGGAGGAGGGCACGCCCGAGGGATGGCGGGGTGGAGGCCGCGCCGGCGGAGAGGTCGCTCCGGCGGCGGCGGTGGATCTTGCGGGAGGGGGAGGCGGCCGGAGCGCGGAGAGGCAGTGGCGCGCGCGAGGCGGAGGGTCGCAGGGGTGCGGAGGGCCGGCCGGAGGAGCGCGGCGGGGGACGACGGCGGCGCGGCCGGAGCGCGTGGGAAGGCACAAAAATTTTTGGCAGCCTGTCGGCGTCCCGCGCTGTCTGAAAATTTTGGTCAAGTCCCCCAGTCGCTCCAGTTTATATAGAGTAGTCCATTACCAGGGGCGGGTGACGGTCACCCGCCCCTGGAAATGGCCAACAAGAAGGCAGCGCGCTTTAGATCTAACCACCAGACGACCGCATGAGCATCCGCTCCATACAAAATTACAACCATCGGACCAAACTGTGTGCGGCCTGACTATATAACTGTTGTTTGTGACCATAGGATGATGCATGTGTGTCAAAACTGTAAGATAAATTGTAGGTTTGTAAGATAAGTCTCAAGTTTTGTAAGATAAGATCATTATTGTAATGTTGATATGGATGCATTCCAACAGGATCATTTTATTGTATGAATGGTCGTGTCTCCATGACCTTGACACAACCTTGACACGGCACATTCATCCGCGCTTGGACCGAATATTACGGCGAGGCTGTTTGGGTTCCAAAAAAAAACTCTATATCGTCTGTGTATCTTGATGCGGAACAACCACCGGATGCAAAGCAATTCGAGCGGTGCTGTCCACAGTAGCATCAGCAGATGAAACTGCGTCTGCGCGTGGGAAACCCAGAGCCGACAGGATGAATGGACGTTCGAGCGGTGCTCTTCACAGTTGCATCAACGTATGAAACGGTGGCTGCACGTGGGTTTAGGGTGAAACCTCCAACACACAGGATGAATGGGCTTTTGTACGCTGAGGCTTTTCTGTAGGGTCACCGTATAAAATTGTGAGTTAGGAAACCTACGCATTCGAAATGTTCACACTCCCCATAATGCCCTGTTTCGAATCATACATGCAACATCATACATATTTAAGCCAGGTAGCACGAAACTCAAAGACATAATTTCTCCAATTCACATACAACCATCAACCATGCATCAGTTTGGTCATGCCATCTGATCACGCACATCACCAAAATAACAGTGACCATACCATACCAAGTTCATAGTTATATTTACAAGTTCGACGACTACATTTAACGACAAAAGCATACCATCACTCCAGCGAGAATGCCAGGGGCATGTCCCACATCTTGCTGATGGCGTAACTCACATGGCTACTGAAGTTCCGCGTCCAGAGGTCGAACTCATGACGCAAGCGGCACTATGGGCTGCAGTATAGGATGGTATCCGTCCCATCTGCCCAGCACCTGCAGTGCGACCATGTGCAGACGTGAGGATCCTGTGGGAGCAGCTCTGTGTCATCATCGCGCTCAGGAAGATACAACTCGAATGCAAGGCGGTGGAGGTCCTGCCTGACAGTGTGGCACAGCAGCGGCAGGCCGCGGTTCTCCCACCGGCCATGATGGGGCGACGGGCCGCCGCTGATGCGATGGAGCACCGCCAGTGCATCAGGGGCCGCGGGGTTCCTATGGTGCTGCAGCATCGCCAAGAAGTAAGCCACGTAATTGTCCCCAATGCCAGCGGCCTGGTTGACAAGCTGCATCCCGGCGCTCTGCCGGCGGCGCAACAAAAGCTCCAACCCATCGTAGAATATGGCCCCCAGATTATCGGCATCACGCAAGCGCTGCAGGATGGGTGACCCGATATAGGTGGGCAAATGCCGACAAGAATCGCGAAGCACACGGAACGATAAGCGCCGGAGTACCTCGGGGGAGTCGCAGATGATGCGGAAGGTGCTGTAGACCCAACGAAGGGTCATGTACTGAGTGACGGCCCAAGCTTCCCCTCCATCAAAGATGTAGCGCCGGATGATCTAGGCAATCAGCTCCTCGGGCAGGTACATCAGGGCGAAGAACGTCACAAGAACCGGCGCCTCTAGTCTTCTCCGTGACGACGATGAGGCCCCGACGCGATCCATCTTCTCTATCGCCGCGGGCGGCTATGCTTGGCCAGAGGTGGGCGGGGGCAGCGGGGGGAGCGCGAGCGGTGAAGCGGGGCAAGCTAAGAAAAAGCCCTCGCCGGCCGGAGAGCGAGGTGGGCGCCGAGGCAGCGGGGGCGAGCCAAGAAATCCCCCGCGCGTCGGAGGTGGGCGGCAGGGCGAGCGTGAGAATGCAAGCGAACGAGGGTGGTTCGCCGGAGGTGGACGGACGGAGCCGGGTGAGCGCGAGCGCCTAAAAATTAATAAGAATGGCAACCGTAGCTTGAAATTAAAACCACCGCAGATTGGGGTGCGTCGATTGGGAAGCGCAACCGTCTGCTCGGGTGCGCCGACGGTTTATAAATATTTATGTCTCCAAATTGATGTAGTATGAAAAAATATTTCGTACTTAATCTGATGATACAGAGGTACATATTCATCCGGTCACGAGCAGTTGACACCCACAGGATTAATCTGTGGCCACGCGTGAAGTTCTGTGAAAAAACCCTTTAGTACCAGATGAAAGGCCATTCGAAAGATCAGATCTAGGGATGACATACCGTATAAAAGGGTGGACCGAGTCAAATGTTAACAATGGTTGAGAAACTTAAACAAACTACGCCAAAACTATTCAGAGGTTAGCACATTTACAGACTAAACTAAACCAACCCATTCACTAGTTTACCAAAACCAATCTAAACTGTTTGGCTTTTTCCACCCAAAACAAACTAAACTCGTTCAAGTATTCATTGTCATACTTAGTCATTTCCAACAAATTTTAGTCAATATCGATAAAATATCCTTGTGTGAACGCAAGGTTTTAATTCTAGGTTCCGGCTTTCGATGTGGGGCCCACGTGTAGGTCTAGTAAAGATAACTTGCACAAAGTAGCTCATGGTTGTACTTAGGCCATCCCCAACGCTCCTACTAGGATGGTTTCCATAACATTAATGAATGTGCCATGTAAGCAATTTGTGATGTGGCAAGTGAGTTAAAGAGGTGAGAGAAGGAAATGGTTTCTCATGCAAGAAACCATGTCTACACAAAAACCAAGAAATGAAGGAAGGGGATAGGGTGAGAAAGGAGAGAGAAATGAGGAGATAAGATAATAATTCCAAAGAATTTCAGTCAATTTCAATGAAATTTTTGTGTGTGAATGCGAGGTTGTACGGTCATACTGAGTCAACTCCAACAAGTGAGGGTCAATTTTGCTATAAGTTTTAGGTGTGAACCGACTTTGACGCATGAAGACCATTAAAACCCAATCCAAACTGGTGCGAACCTATCTTGGCTATAAACTAAACTAAATCAAACTATTTACCTAGACCAACCAATTCCCACCAAACCAAACTCAACCATATCACGCTCCAAACTAAAAAAACAAAGTTTTTAATTAAAAATTGAGTCAAACCTGAGTCGCCCAAAGCAAAACGGCGTCATCATCCGGTGGCCCCGCAGCGAACGAAAACGTGGAGCCAATTCCAGAAACAAGCAAGACCAGATGAACGGCCGTTCGTCCGGTGACTGCCACTGGGATGTCACCGTGTAATACTGTCGACCTCCAACGGTCATATTCCTCTCCGGTCCATCTTACTAAATACACCATCGCCTAGGGTTTTCGCCGCCGGCGGCCTTCGATTCGCCGGCCACCACCGGTTTGCGTCGCCTTCCCCCGGCCGTGCGTGACACCAGCAACCCCTCCGTCTCCCCACGGCCGTCTCCTTCGTCGATTTCATCTGTAGCGATGAAAGCTTCAAACCCGCCCAAATGTGATTCAATTTGAATGGAATACATTAAAATTTCATTGTTTAGAGCACAATGTTTCGAGTTTAGGAGCATATGTTCATGAATTAAGGTTATGTTTCACGGGAATATCATGTCCTCCACACAATGCTCACTTGTTTAGGTCAAATTGCACTATTCAGAGGGTTTACTGTTTGATGTTTAGGATGTTTTGTTCAATAAGTAGGGTTGTTTTTCTCATGAATATCATGTCATCGACCCAATGCTTACTTGTTTAGGTCAAAATCGAGCTTGTTGAGCTGTAGTTCATGGTCGTCGCCTATCTTAGGTGTTTTCGGTTCACTTCCACCTCATGTCGAGCACCTAAGGACACTCCTAGCATTCTATGTTTTTATCCTCGAGCATGTCATCTATTAAATGTAAATTTCACCGGCCCTTAATCAAGCTCATGTTTCGCTTACAGGCGTATCTCAAGATACTTTATTTACTATATTAATTATATATCTTATCTTTGCCATGTTGTAATCTTCTACCATATGATCTCTTGCAGATGGCCGGGAACAAGAGAAAGGGAAAGGCCATCTAGATTTCGAAGAGGAAGAAGAGTCGAGCGCAGAAGGACACTCCACAGCAGGGGATCAGGATTCGAGAGCGACAGCCAGGTCAAGGACAGCCAGAGGGAGCAGCCACAAATACAGTATAGATGGAGCAGTTATCTACATTGCGTCGCTCAGGACGCCACCATAGCACAGAGACACGGACACCGACATAGGGACCACCACCTCAGCACTCGGGTCCGCGTGTTCGTGGTGGTGGCATTCGGAGGCCAGGCAGTTGCAGTGCAGGGGAGGGTTCACGACAGCAGGAGGTGGTGCAGCAGGAAGAGCAGCAAGAAGAGGAGCAGCAGGAGGACGGACTCAGACCCTGGCATGGAGATCTCAGCCGCACGCCGGATTAGACGTGCACAGACACCACCGGAGCCAGGAGAGTTGCTTCTTGACTTGAGGCGGATTTCTTCCAAGAGGATCAAGAAGTACAGGGATGTTCAAATCCTTGACTGGTTCCCTGAGCGTAGACAGGCGTACACCGACCCTAGGTTCCTGACACGGTTACAGGAGAGCTTCTATACCTCGTACATCAAGGGGAGGTTTCCGATCGCCGAGCACAAGATGCTGGATTGGCCTTCACTGAGAAGGGCTGCAGGGGGAGTACCTATACGGCCCCACTTTGCGTACAAGCCAGGGGTCAAGGCCTTGGTCACTGACTACAGGCTTTGGGTAGAGGAGTGGGTGAGAGTCTTCTTTGCCACACTCTACATTGACATGCACCGGACCTTCATTCAGTTCATGTTCAACATCGAGATTTGGTGCCTGTCCAGGGATTCGATTGCAGCTACCTTTGGTCTACAGCTTGGAGGTACAATATTGCACCACGTCACTTACAGTGAGGAAAGTTATCCTCCCTGCCGTCCTCGTTCTACAAAGTACCCTACAAACGAGCAGATGGCTCCACTGTTTTGTCAGCCGTTCGTTCCTGGCAGCCCGAGGACTACCGACCAGCTGACAGACGAGGCGTACACTATTCTCATGGCCTTACAGAGGTCGCTTTTGCCCAGGAGAGGGAACGCCGAGACGATCACCACCTTGCAGCAGTGGCTCCTTCTTCACATCATGAATCACGAGGAGTTTGATATTGTAGATTTGATTATATGTGAGTGGGAGGATGCTATCTTTGATGCGATGTCAGCGCAGCGACAACAGCCATATGCTCACCTGATTAGCTATTTGATCGTCGACCTGGAGAATGGAAATTGGAAGAATGACCTTTACAGTGCCAGGGGTTAGTTTGGCACATATTTGCCCACATGGCCCGATGACAAGTGCCGACACCCTAGAGCGATGTTGGTAGCAAAGGAGACATTGCAGCTGCAGGCAATCACAGAGACAGCTATGACTGAACTAGAGCGTGAGCGGGACGCACTAGCTATAGTAGAGGCTCAGCTTCCGACCTATCTTGATACTGACACTGAGGACTCGGACGAGGACCCGGACTACACACCTTACTTTCTAGAGCGTCATACTCACGACGACGAGGCGGGTCAGTCCAGAGCAGTTCCAGACGAGGAGTCATCTCCTCCACCGCCTCTTGTGACACCACCGCCTCAAGTGACTGAGGCACAGGTTACTCAGCCAGATTATCTTGTTACTATAGTACAGACACTGGTCGATCAGCAGCGTCGCTCCGAGGCTGAGCACGCACGTCAGAGAGAAACACAGATGATCTTTCTTCAGGAGATGCGCCACCACCACCACCAGCAGTTCAGCACACAGCTTCTTCAGCAGCAGCAGTTGGCTTCATATGTTCGGTTACGTTATTGGCTGCATAGGACAGTTGTACCAGCACTCAGGTATTGAGCCACCTCCTCATCCTCCTATGCCACAGCAGCTCCAGTACGACCCGCTCACTCCACCTCCTCCAGTCGGCGGTTTCCTGCAGACATCCTTGGCTTCTTTTCCAATGATAGCACTTGTAGAAACTAGGGTGTTATCAGTTCCACCACCGATGTCCAAGCAGCAGCGTGCCTCCCTTGAGCAGCAGAGACAGAGTCAGGCTAACTTCTCTACGGTGTCTCCTTCGATTTCCACAGCTCCACTCTCTGTCGAGACGACACCTGAGGAGACCCTCTCGACCCCGAGGATGACTTCGCCAGTCACTACAGTGCCTACTCCTCTGGATGACCGACCTTACAAGCCCGACTCCACTGCCGGAGCAGTTACTGAAGAGATTGAGCAGCAGAGAGAGCTTAAGGGTGCGGGTGGTCCCATGTCAAGCTCAAAGGCTGAGAAGATTGAGAAGGAGCCAGAGCTTGAGGGTGCGGGTGGTCCCGTGTCAGACTCACAGGCCGGGGAGACTGTGCAGGAGACAGCTCTTGATACAGGTCTTGATAGTGCAGGTAGTGCCATGGTAGGCTCACAGGCCAAGGAGATTGAGCAGGAGACAGAGCTTGAGGGTGCGGGCGGTCGCGTGGGAGGCTCGGAGGCCGAGGAGATTGAACAGGAGACAGAGCTTGAGGGTGCGGGTGGTCCCGTGGCAAGCTCAAAGGCCAAGGAGATTGAGCAGGAGACAGCTCTTGATAGTGCAGGTGGTCCCGTGGAAGGCTCGCATTCTTCTCCTTTTGTCACGTCTTCTTCCGAGGTTGCCACTATGGTCTCTGCTCCTACTACAGTCAAACCAGTTGACCCCATCGACACCACTCTCGTATCAATTAAGGAGCAGATTCAGGTACAGATGGATCTTGACGGTGCAGGTGGTTTTGTGGTAGGCTCACAGGCTTCTGGCCCCTCCTCGGACTGCTCCTCCTCTGACTGTGTCGACGCGCCTCAGTACGAGGTTAGGGACAATACTTGGGGGCGTGAGAGTGTTGGATGAGTGTGTTGTATCTTTTGTAGTTTCTCATATATGGACATGTCGTTTGGCTTTGTTTATGCCCTCATGATGGTCTTTTGTATCTAAGTGTGCACTCGTTTTATTTCAGTTAATGCATTCTTGCGCGTTCATTTCATGTCTTTTATCTCTACTCATTTGTGTTGTAACTAAACAATGGTACATGAAGATTAGGGACCTTTGTAGAATCGAGTGTCACTTCGAGATGAAGATTTTGTAGAATCGAGTGTCACTGTTAATGGGGTACTTGAGCTAGGACATACTTTGACAAAGTTAAGTGTGTAGACATGAAAGAGAAGCACACTTCAGTGAAACTAGGACCTGCAAACTCAAAAGGCACAAGACATGGCATTAGAAGCAACAAAAACGACCAAGGAATCAAAGAAGTGTGAATCAGATTAGTTTGAACCGAAACCATGCACAACAATATACGGTGCGCCATATTTTACACGGGCAGAAAGAATGTATGTTGAAGCGGTGGCTCGAAAAAGCGTTACATGTTCATCCGCTTTGAGCAGTTTACCGCCAGCGAATGAAACAGTGCTCGCACGTGCAGTTGGTGCGGAACCTCCACCGAATGAAGGTCTGTTTGAGCGGTCCTCTTCATAGTGGCATCACCGGACAAAACCGTTGCTGCAATGAGCTTTCAAGCAATTATGGATCAAGTCCTGGAGGTGTTTGATTATATTTGCATCGAGGGGAGCCCAGTATGCACCAGAGATTCAAAGTACCAAGCTTGTGTCTCTTTCTAGAAGCCACATGATTGGCATGATTGGCCCTTACCTATGTTGTTCGAGATTTATGGTAGTGCATATGACCATCCATGTGTAGCAACGTCGAGCGCACTAAATCATGCTCTACTTTATTTTGATGAAGTTCTAGGCTTCACGATCGGAGACCTAAACTATGTTGGATTACTAAGGGCTCGAAGCAGTGTAAGAAATGTGTATAATTGATGTACCGTTATCCTTTTCATATGGATTTGAACTTGTCTTTAGGATTGATGTAAGAACCTGTGAGACTTGTTATATATATTTCATTGCATATACTTTGTTCTTTGAATGTTGGATCTGAATGGTGCCACCCGCCCTGATTGCGATAGAAATAGGAATGCAAATAGATATTAAAATGAAAGCCAAATAAACAAGATAAAAATAATTACATAGAGAGAGTTGCACACTCAAGTTAGACCAGTAGTCATCAAAAATAACTCAAGACACATGGCTAGAAGCAAGGAAATAGACAAGAGACTTAAAGAAGGATGTGGTGGATGAGTTAGATCGGAAACAATGTCACAGTTTCATCAGCTGGTCGGTGTTTAGCACGGAGCGTTTTAATGGCCGTCCATCCCGTGGTGGCTTAGCTTGCACTAGTACACAGGGTGATGCCGTGATCGTTGGGTCTGTATTACGCTTCTAGCACCGAATAAATGTGTCGGCTGTGTAGCGCTGCAACCTTCATCCAGATCACACAGGATGGACACAGGTTCGAACGGTGACTTCTGTTGTAGGCCGTCCGGATGAATGGGTGGCTGAAGTGACGTCGGGCAACTCCGTGCGCGGCACCAAATGAAGAGACATTGGTCCGCTGCGCTCTGTTATATCTGGACCGGATAAAATTGTGCCAAAGGGAAGTCAGACCCAGCTACTGTCATGACCACCGAATGAATGGACATTCGTCCGGTGCTTTCTACTGTGGGCTCACCGTATAAAACTGTCATTTAGGCAACATCGTAGTCAGCTATGTTCGCGCCACCATATGAACACGTTTCATCCGCTGTGCTCTAAGATGTCTCGACGGTATAAAACAGTGTTTATGCAAACGTTGCACAAGTCTGTGATCGTGCCGACGGAATGAAAGGGCATTCAAACGCTCCTGTCTATGGTGTGATGAGCGTATAAAATGTTGGTCCTATAGTTGTATGCAAGTGCTTACAAATTTCAAATTTGAATATAAGTTAATATAGTAATGTGAAGAAGTCCCCGTTCATACCCTCTGAGGCAATCGATCCTTACAATACACATGCATACAAATTGAAATTTGAACAGAAGGTAATATACATTTCATATCTAGCCGGTGACAATTCTTGGTTCTCCATCATTCCGTGCCCAAGGCTTTTCACCCCTTTTTATGCTTGCTTCTACATTCTGTATCTTCTCTGGTAGATCTTGGAAAAGGTTCATTTCTTTGAACTGATTGTATTGTTCGACGTCCTCAACTCCGTCAGCTCCTATAATAGCTTGTTTTCCAGGGATCACAATGTGCTTCTGTTTTTTAGAAGGGTCGATTACATAAAGAACCTGTGCAACATGTGAAGCAAGTATCCAAGGGTCATCTTTGTATCCAATATTTTGGAGGTCAATAATTGTTAGTCCATAGTTGTCCACCTCAACACCTCTTGGGTGGTTCACCCATCTACATCGAAAGACGGGGAACCTAATATTACAACCATAGTCTAGTTCCCATATGTCATCTTTGATACCATAATATGTAATATTTTGGCCGGTATTTCCGTCTAAGGCTTGTGTGCGAACACTGTTATTTTGAGACACGAATTTCTTGTCTTTTTCGGCAGTATAAAATATGTAGCCATTAATATCATAACCTTGCCATGATGTGACCTGAGTGGAGACGATCGGTTGGAACTTTTCTTGCGAGTTTCCTTAGCCCGTTCTTCTTCTTCTTTATCCTAGGGATATACTTTACTAATTTGAAACTTGTCATAAATAAGGTTATTACCCGCCTACCTTTACTTTATTTGAATCCTATCAATTTTGTTTATTCTGAATCTTTCTATTCTTAATTCAGTTAAGGACGAGATTTAGTATCCTTTTTTGCACTTTCATAACTCGTGAAATGGCGAGTAGGCTCAAATTCCCCCAATTTGCGACCCACCATAGGATTTGTTATGTAAATAGGTATATGTTCCTTTCCATTATGAATCGCGATTGTATGGCCAACCATTGCGGGTAGAATGCTAGATGCCCGGGACCACGTTACTATTATTTCTTTCTCCTCCTTCATATTGACCTTTTCGATTTTTGCCAATAAATGACGAGCTACAAAAGGATTCATTTTTTTCGTGTCACAGCTGATTACTCCTTTTTTCATTTTAAAGAGTAGCATCCTATGTCCACTATCTCGATCGAGGTATGGAGGTTAGAATAAATAGAATAATGATGAATGGAAAAAAGAGAAAATCCTTTAGCTGGATAAGGGGCGGATGTAGCCAAGTGGATCAAGGCAGTGGATTGTGAATCCACCATGCGCGGGTTCAATTCCCGTCGTTCGCCCATCGCATGATTGCAAATTCCAAAAATGCAAGTTTCCATATTCCTAGTTACGTATTTACTTACGGCAACAAAGAATAAAACTATCACTATATTTTTTCCTTTTCCTAGTTCTTCTTCCAAGCGCAGGATAACCCCAAGGGGTTGTGGGTTTTTTTCTACCAATGGGGGCTTTCCCTTCACCACCCCCATGGGGGTGGTCCACAGGGTTCATAACTATCCCTCTTACTATGGGGCATTTACCTAGCCAACAAATCTTTTGATTGTTTTTCCTTCTATGGTTTCCCCATCTAGTATGTCCTGTTCCTTGAACCATTCGACGAATCGACGTTTGTGCTCCTTCATGATCCAATCTTGTGAGCGGCCATGACATTCTGCTCTTACAACATCCAGGTGTCTTTGGATGAATCGTCCCATTAGTGTGATGCGTTGCAGGACACTGTAATGTGCTAGTTTTATCTCATTCATGTCCTTGTCGATGAATGTTTTCCTCCCCGCTATGCCGATACCATCCAATCTTCCCTAAATTATCTTTTAGATAAGCCAGGCAGCACTTGATGACTTCTTCAGTACTGTATCCCTCTATCATGCTTCCCTCAGGGTTTGCACGATTCAGTACGTATCGGTTCAAGATTGACAAGAAACGCTCGTATGCCCACATTTCGTGTAAGTATAGAGGACCCAGTGCCCTTATCTGATCTACCATGTGAATCATGAGGTGTTCTGTGATGTCAAAAAATTGTGGAGGAAAGCACATCTCAAGCTGCACCATGGTCTCCCTGACAAAAACCTGCAGATCGTCCAATTCGTATTTGAGAATCACCTTCTGAGAAACTCTGTCGAAGAAGTAACACAACCGAGTAATCACCATCTTTACGTATACTGGCTTGATCGCCCTGATTGCAATTGCAAGGAACACAGTCAGCATAACATGGCAATCGTGACAATTGTATCCAGTAAACGAGAGATCTTTCATCGACACTAGTTTCTTGATGTTGGATGAGTAATGACTCGGCACTCTGATACCCCGTAAACATTGACATACTGCCCTCTTCTCAGCCAACGTTAAGTTGTAGCTAGCCGGGGGAAGTTTATATCTTCCATTCCCCACATCTATAGGGTGAAGATCATCTCTAATGTTCATAGCTACCAAGTCCTGGCACGACTTCAGGTTATCCTTTGAATCCAGTAAGAGCCCAATCATGTTACCGAACACATTCTTCTTCATGTGCATACCATCTATGGCATGGCGGACCTCTAGGTCCTCCCAATATGGTAAGTACTTGAAGAAAATTGACTTCTTCTTAAACGGCACGCCATCCTTAGGTGCCTTATCTCTTTTTTTCGGCTTTCCGTCTTTTTTCATCTTTCCATATTCAACCTCGATGTCCTTGACCATCTGAAAGACTGCGTGTCCGTCTTATTTTGCAGGAGCGGGACCTATCACAGAGTCGCCTCTAAAAATTGATGGAACTTCTTACCTCGGTACTTGTGTCCTTCCTCTAAGAAGCGTCTGTACCTCAGGAAAACTCCCTTTCTAGTTCCGTCGAGGAAATACCAAGCGGTTTCGTCGTCCAAGCATACACTGCATACCGTATTTCCTTTGACCTGCCCTGATAGCACAAACAACGCCTAGTAATTGTTGATGGTAACAAAGATCATAGCTCTTAGGGTGAATTCTTGCTGTGTAAAACCATCAATCATCTTGATACCGTTGTTCCATAAGTTTGCCATCTCTTCCAACAAAGGCTAAAGAAAAATATCAATATCTATGCCTGGATGCTTTGGGTCTTGTATAAGTATGCATAGGAAAAGATACTTTCGCTTCTGGCACAACCATGTAGGTAGGTTGAACATGCTCAAGACAACTGGCCATGTGTTATGTGTGCTCTTTTTTTGACCAAATGGATTCATTCCATCTGTACTCAAAGCAAACCGAACATTTCTTGGATCTTTTGCAAATTCTTTATGCTTCTCGTCGAATTTCTGTCACTGGCTTGCGTCGGTTGGATGGCGAATCTTTCTATCTCCCTTCCTGCGCTTATCAGAATCCCACCAGCGCATCAGTTCAGCATCGTTTGGGTTTGAGAACAGACGCCTCAGGCGATCGGCCATAGGAAGGTACCACACGACCAAGGAGGGAATTTTCCTGTGCTTCCCATCATCAACGCCTATACAAGTGTTGGGTTCCTCATTACAAGCAACACTACCCCTCCTCTTTCTTTTATTCCCATCTGTTTGGACTTTGTCCTCGCCCCCACAATAGCTAGCATTGTTTTTGTACCATTTTGCACCACATACCGGGCATTTGTCCAAATTTTTGAATGCATCCCCTTGGTACAATATACAATGATTTGGACAAGCATGAATTCTTTCCACACCCATCGTGAAGGGACTGATAAGCTTCTTTGCTCGATAAGTGTTCTCCGGTACTTTATTAGGCTTTGGAAGCAACCATGCTAAGATACGAAGGAGATCATTGAAACTAACGTCGGACCAACCATATTTAGCCTTTAGAATCAACAGCTCGAGTATGAAGCGAAGCACGGTCCAGTGTCTCAAACAACCCTTTGAATACTCATACACAGTTTTCTGAGCTGCCTTTTTCAACGACAACAATTTTGTGCACCTTTTGCACTGCCAACCAATAGTTCCTTTTTGGTATAATGAAACAACTGGTCCAAAAAATCACTGTCATCAAATTCATCACCACTACTGCCATCACCACCTTCATCCCCAACAATGTCCTCAGCACCTTCATCCCCAGCAATGTCCTCATCACCACCACCGACTCCATCACCACCACTTCCATAGTCAACACCATCATCACTTCCGTCATCCTCGAAACCATAATCTTCATCATAACCGTCAAAGTATCTGTTGATGGCTTCAGGGTCTTGCAAGATGTCTTGTAACTGGTCCACAACGTTGGTATCCTTTTTCTCACCATGGTATGTCCATAATGTGTACTCCTTCACGAAACCATGAACCAGCACATGTGATCGGATTGTAACCAAGTCATTGAAAATACAATGGTTTTGGCAGATTCGGCAGGGGCAATGCATATCTTTGGTCCTCTCATCCATTGCATGATTCTCTGCGACTTTAAGAAACTTGTCAAGCTCTCGGTGAAAATATTCACCATGCCTCGATATATTGTACATCCATGACCGATCCATCTTGTAACCTTAAAAAATTCCATTAAAAAAATAAGTCAAGAAAAAATAACACATATCCATGAACAAAAAATATAAGACATTATATGAGGCTAACGTTGAAAATGTAACAAAAAAAGAAATGCACGCTTATTGTAAAAAAGATAAATCTTCTTGTCTCTCCTCCGTGGTTTTAGCAATTTCCCCATCCATAAATGAGGCTAAAAAGTCAAAACCGAGGCAAATTAATGGGAGAATCATCTTCCCCTACTTCACTAACCTAGTTCCATCCAAAAGGTTGAGCTAAATTGGGGTCTAATTGGCCGAGTACTACCATGGAGATCTAGATCTAGCTAGAGGTACTACCATGGAGATCTAATTGAGCCATAATCAATGCAATAAGCTTAAGAATAGTCATACGATAAGCATCAACTCACCTCCTAATGAGGGGACAAACCTTCCCCTTGTCCTCCACTTTTTTGGAAATTTGGGCAGCACCTCCCCCCTCTTTTTTCGGTTTGGAGTGCACTTGTCGGGTTGGGGAAGAAGGCCTCTCGGTTTTTGTACAGTGCAGCACTTCTAGATGCGGGTCATGGCGCGAGCCGCCCCTGATAATGAGTTTCAGGGGTGGGTCATAGCATGGGCGCCCCTGAAAAGTGCTATTTTCAGGGGCGGTTCATGGGCGAGCCGCCCCTGATAATAAGTTTCCAGGGACGGGTCATGGCATGGGCCGCCCCTGGAAAGGGCAGCATAGAAAGTGCTATTTACAGGGGCGGGTCATGGGGCCACCCGCCCCTGCAAATTATGGCCGTTTCCAGGGGGCGGCTTATGGCAATGACCCGCCCCTGTAAATCGTTCTGTAGGGACGGCCCTTAGTTATAGTAGTACGCGCGCTTTTGTAGGGGCGGGTCACCTTTTAGTCCGCCCCTAAAAAAAACCTGGCTCTTACAAATGTTTTCTGTAGTAGTGACGTGAGGTCTTTCATATGCCATATTTTATTTTTACCCTCTCTGTGTGTCTTCATTTTGTACTACGTACAACCATCAAAAAAAGGAAAAGCATGGAGCTTCCAGTGCGAGTTCACTCTTCCGCACTACAGTGTTCCATTTATCTACGAAAATGTAAGGTGGTGCAAGCGGTGCCAAACGCTTACCTGATTTTATTTAGACCGAGCTTGGATCTTTGACTAAAGTCTAGTCCTTGACAGGTCGTGTTCGGCAGTTGGGGACAATTTTTTTTCCCCAAATACTGTCGCATGTATGGAGCCCTAAACGAAGTTTATTTACAAAATCTTTTCACAGATGAGTGCAACTTTGCGCGACGAATCTAATGAGCCTAATTAATCTATGATTTGCTACAGTAACCATCCTCTAATCGTGCGGTCAAAGGCCTCGTTAGATTCGTCTCGCGAATTTGCCAGGGGTTGTGAAGGTAGTTTTGTAAACTGACTTTATTTAATACCCCTAGTTAGTAGTTAAAGTAGCATTTAATGGAGGGACACAAAATTTGTCCCTCCAACGGAACACGGCCATAAACTGCAAGTGGAGCCAAACCCTTTCCTTGGCATTTATTTATTTATATACTTATTTTTCCTCCCCTTCCCTTCGAATGGTTATATTAATTCTGGACCGTCCATTCTCTTTGGTCTATTGAAACGGCAGATATCCTGGCTGCAAGCGCAACGTTCCTCACGTGCCAGCCAGCTCCATCTCTATACGTGCTCCACATCTAAACTCTAGCTCTAGTACGTGCTCCACGCCAAGAAGCCTGCAGCCACACGAAGCACACAAACTATCAACACGACGCCACTACCCGCCATCGCCAACCTTGGCTCCTCCCTCCAGACTCCCAGCCCGGCAGCCCCGTCGCCGTCCCGCTCCGGGCCGGATGCCCCCACGCGGGCCGCTGCTCCCGCCGCCATCAAAACGAGGCGCCCACGGCTCTCTTGCTCGCCACTTCCGCTCGGCTCCGCCACCACACATACAGCGTGCTCCTCCTGTCCTGGCCACGCGCGGTGAGCGAGCGAGCGGTTGGTCCGATCGAGGGGCGAACGAGGTAATAGCAAAAGCAAGCTAGAGGGCACGCGATGTCGGCGTTGCAGGTCGGAGGCGGCGTGGCCAGCTGCTGCCCGCCCCCTCTCCCCGGGCGGCAGCAGCCGCGGGCGGCGCTCTGCCGCCGGCCCCGCGCGGCGGCGGCGGCGGCGGCGGTGACGGAGGAGGGCGAGGGCAAGGTCAGGCTGGGCGAGTCCGGCGTCGCCGTCACCAAGCTCGGCATCGGCGCCTGGTCCTGGGGCGACACCACCTACTGGAACGACTCCGAGTGGGATGGTACGCGCGTTGCCCTGTTGCTTACCATCATCACTCGTTCACCTGCTCTTGTTGTTGAGTACGTTGCTGTTGCTATTGGTGGCTCTGCTCTTCCTCCGGGAAGCAGAAAGCGTGTGTGTATGGCCGCGCGCCAAGGTCTCCTGGATTACTGCTCATGCTTCTGGTGCACACGACCTGCCTGGTGTATTGCCTGCGACAAACCAACCGTGTGTGTTGTCTGTAACTTGCACGCATGTCATCACTCATCACTTCCAGCGAAACGAAATTGGCATGTTTCCCCTTCTTCCTGTGATCTCTGCATAACTTTAGGAGTATGCAGTACTCTCTGGGTTTAATTGTGCCAGAATTATGTATTCTGTATATTTAGCAATTGAACTGTCGATGGCAAAGATCGTTGATCAACGTGCTTTGTTCCAGATGTAAAAGGTGATTAGCTTATTCTGCCTGATGTTTCAGACAGAAGACTGAAGGAGGCACAGGAAGCGTTCGATGCGAGCATCGATAACGGGATGACCTTCTTCGATACCGCAGAGGTCTACGGTACAGCGGTAAGAATCTAAACCAACAATTTAGCTCACTCATTCTTTCCTGCTCCTCACAAATTCAGTTCTTAGGGCAAATTTACTTAACTGAAAATCCTTCTGTCATTCAGCTGATGGGAGCAGTCAACTCTGAAAGTTTACTAGGAGGGTAAATATGCCAGTGTTTTTCGCTTCAAAATTCTGCAAAAGGATTATGTGCAAGTTGCAACAGTAGTATTCATCATGTGATGTATGCCGTGCCATCAGATTCATCAAGGCAAGGCAACAGAAGGAGGAGATTGAGGTGGCTGTTGCGACAAAGTTTGCTGCCCTTCCGTGGAGATTTGGCCGAGGAAGCGTTCTTTCTGCGCTCAAGAAATCGCTAGACCGTCTTGGCCTATCCTCAGTCGAGCTCTACCAACTTCACTGGTCGGCTCCTCTGCTTTCTCTGATATATTAACCTGTCTTTAAATTCTTGGCATTTTCATCTGAGCTATTCTGATTATTGCCTTTTCAGGCCAGGGATATGGGGGAATGAAGGCATGTATCCAATGCAACCTAACCCTTGGCAAAATCAAGTCTGATTGCCTATGGTGCCTTCTAGCATCGGAAAAACTTTTTTTCGTGACATGTCTGAGCATGATCCATTTCAGGGTACCTTGACGGTTTGGCGGATGCTTATGAGCAAGGCCTTGTAAAGGCTGTTGGAGTCTCAAACTACAACGGTTTGTATTCGGACTTTGGCTTGCGAATGATCCTGTGTTCACCTTTATCTGCTTCTTTTTCAGTAAAGCTTATTGGAATAACAATCTGTATCACGATCTCATATGTAGAGAAGCGCCTTCGGGATGCACATGCCCGCCTGAAGAAGAGGGGTGTTCCACTTGCTGCAAACCAGGTGAATTACAGCCTGATATACAGAACCCCTGAGTTGAATGGTGTGAAGGCAGCTTGTGATGAGCTTGGTATCACCTTGATTGCTTATTCCCCAATAGCCCAAGGTAGGAACGAGTCCCTTAATTTTCTCTACGCAATTAACCGATCGCGCTAAACAGCTTAATTATTTGAAGTAGATCCAACCTAGTTCTTTGTTTTCTAATAATCTCATTTCCTGTACTAACTTATTCCCCTTATTCAGGTGTTCTGACTGGGAAATACACTCCAGAAAATCCTCCTACCGGCCCACGAGCAAACACATACACTCCTGAGTTCCTCACCAAGGTCAGATTTCTGCAAATCAGAGCATGCTAGTTACATTGACACACAGCTTCAATCTCTGCAACTGATGTGCACGTGGTTATCTGATATCTGAATATGCTTTATGTCCTACGTGTGCACAGCTCCAACCACTCATGAACAGGATCAAAGAGATTGGAGCAAGCTATGGCAAGAGTCCAACCCAGGTGCTTCACCTACTACAAAAGCTCGGAACATCTCCGAATCAAACGCATTGAGATCATAACACATGGTTGGTCTTCCCTCTGTTCCTTTGTTTCAGGTGTCTCTGAACTGGCTGACCTGCCAGGGGAACGTGGTGCCGATCCCCGGGGCCAAGAACGCCAGCCAGGCCAAGGAGTTCGCCGGCGCGCTCGGGTGGAGCCTCACCGGCGACGAGGTCGAAGAGCTGCGGACTCTGGCGCGCGAGATCAAGGGCATCAAGATGCCCATCGAGGAGTCGTGAATGTTCTGCATGCGTTTCATTGTGCTACACCGCTGATAGTACATGACGTTTTCAAGAGAGGGAAAAACGCGAAGATGCAGAAATGAGCCACAAGTTTTAGCATTTGTAAGTAGAAAGTGGTATAGATGTCAATGATTCTGATGCCTAAACAATGTAGATCTGTAATGTAAGTATGTAACAGTATTCATTTGCCAAAAGCAGAAGGGGGGTGCCACATCCAGTACACCTTTGTGAAGTGCTGTGTGAAATGCATAGTACCGTGTGTGCATTCCGTGACTAATATTACATGGATAAAACTAACATAGCTGGATAAATAATCACATGCACAAATGACATAACAATTTATGTCGAATTCCTATTAAGATATAACCCCACTCGAAACTTGTGTTCAAATTCAACCATCCCCATGTCAAAACACTCAACATGCCTTTATCCCCTAAACGGGCCGGTCATGGGCCAGAAGCGAACAACATTTCGGGTGGGGAAACCTTTTTCCCCTGGTCGACAGTCAAAAAAAAAGTTTGCCCAAACACCCTAAAATCTTAAACCGATCCACAAAGGCCCCTCCAACAATAATGTCGCCAAGTTTCATGCTCATCGAAGCCACAAGCCCAAAACAAATCGGTTCTTTGCAATCGTTAGATCAACTCCAAATACCTAGCTAAATTTACAGTTTAGGCTTTTTTATAAAATATAGAAAATCTCCTAAAAACGCTTGGACTCCAATAGTCTCTTCAAATTTTTCTTCCTATGACCACGTCAGCTAACCCTTCGGGATTTTTTTTTGCGCTCTTTTTTTCTTTTCTTTTTTTCGTATCCCTTCAGGATCATGAGTTTCAGTCGCCGCCGGGCGTCGCCTCGCGTTGACGCCCACCGCCGCCAAGGAGAAATCAATCGCCGCGAGGACCTTGGAACCCGCGAGGTCGCGATGAAGAAAAGGTGATCGGTACATGGCGACACGAGGATGAGGGAGCTCCGGAGCAGGCACGCAACGATGGTAGGCGGTGGGATCGGCGCTATGACGGCGAGGACGGCGGTGCACAAGGGCGGGAGTGGCGCGGGAGGACCTCAATGGCGACATAGTTGACGAGCGACAGGGGCGCGAGGAATATTTAACTATCTGCCATCTTTACGGATGACGTCTCTTCAAAAACCGCTTTTACAATTGCTCCTGTATTTTTGCCATCGCCAAATTAACGAAGCAACAGAATTGCCATTTTTGCTGACGTGGCACGCCAAATCTTCATGCCAGCGTGGACCGGGCATGGGAAATGACCAGGGTGCCCCTGTCTTTCCCACGTTAGCCATAGTTTCCTCTCTCTTCTGTCACTGGTGTGTGGGACCCATAGGTCAGATACGTCTTCAACCTCTCATCCGCCAGGCACGCGCACGCACTCCAATTAACACGCACCCCGCCTGTCGCACCGTCTTCCTCCTCCACCCCACCAGCCGCGGCCGGCCCTCGTCCCTGTCGACGAACAGCATGCGCATGCGGCACATGAGGTAGTAGAGCAGGAGCACGAGCATCCCGGCGACGAAGCGGAGCGGCGGGACCAGCACGGCGGCCGCGAGCGCGAGTGCACCGCCAAGACCGCGTGCCCCTTAGCCCGACGCCCTCCTCCCTGCATCAATCCTTCGGTCTGCGCCCTGACCTTGTCGGCGAACACGGTGCCGCGGAACCGATGGAGACGCCAGCGCTCCACACCCGCACGACGATCGAGGCGGCGGTTGGTGAGCTGGTCCGTGGGCATGGACAGACGGGCACAGCGACGACGATTGGCACGGTGGGCTAGCGCTCAGCGGCCGGGCCAGCAAGCGGCAGCCGAGCTCACGCATGCGATTCTCCTTTGTCTTTTGCTGAACCGGCTACTCAGCTCTCTGCTGTTGCGCACGGTGCCGTGAAAATCTATGACTAATGTAGCTTAGGATCAATTGATTCTTAAATTATTAGCTAGTACTATATATAAAGGAACATCTTTTGATTTGAGGTTGGCCCGAGCATTTGCAAGACAAAGCGGTGGTTTCTTCATTGTTTTGCGGCGGCGGCCATGCCAGGCAGCTTGGTGAGCGGGGCAGCGCCTGGTCAGTCTGGTGAGCGGGGTAGTGCAGTTGGGCTCTGGACGGCCGACCAGTGGTAGGGGTCGTGGTGGTTGGCGAGCGGGGCGGTAAGGCCGTGGCTAGCCGTGCGCGCGACGTGCCTGGTGGACGAGAGGTTGAAGACGCTGACCTGTGGGTCCCATACACCAGTGACGGAAGAGAAAGGAAACCGTGGCTAAAGTAGAAAAGGCAGGGGGCACTATGGTCATTTCCCATGCCCGGTCCACGCTGGCATGAGGATCTGGTGTGCCACATCAGCAAAAATGGCAATTATGTTGCTTCGTTCATTTGATGATAGCAAAAATATAGGAGCAAATTTAAAAGTGGCTTTTTAAGAGGCGTCATCCGTAAAGATGGCAAATAGTTAAATATCCCGGGGCGTGATGCCGAGCCGAATGGCGGGTCTAGGAAGACGGCGAGTCTGTTGGAAGGGGGTTTTGCCGACGTTTTTTTTATTAGCGAAAGAAAAAATCTCGAGTCTTTTGATTTGCTCTTACAACAGTCGCTGCCAAGAGCACAGGGTAAGATCCAGTCGATTACTGTAGCGAAAACAACGTGGCAAGTAACCAGAGTTCGAGAACAAAAAACCACTGTAGTGACAGTCCTGCAGTGTGCCGTTGTGACGGCACTCGATCCGGGTACGTGTTTTTCTCTGTGTCACTCGAGTCTCCTCCAAATATTTAACGGCGTGGAATTGTCAAACTTTGTGGAGCAAAATAGAGCCTCTTTAGCACGGCTCACACCAATTTCAGCTTGTCTACAAAAAATACTATTTGACACTGTTTAATACTGTTGAATACTGTAGCACGAAATTATTCCGCAACCGAGAAAGAAAAATGAACTGGACAAGTCGGAGAAGCTAAAATATCTAGCTTTGCCGGCTTTACGCTACAGTAGATGAACAGTATCTGCACAGTGCATAAGCTAAGGGTCCGTTTGGATCCCTCGCTGTCGCTCACCTTGCCTTGCCCACTCGCCTTGCCTCGCCAGGCAAAGCAAGGCAAGCTCCCGGGGCGTTTGCTTCCCTTGCCGTTGCTCGCCTTCCTCAAACGGCGGCTCGATCCGATGGACGACGGGGTTCGATTCGGATGCAATGTTTTCTTTTCTTCTTCCCAGTTGTTTGCTCCTTCGAGCTCGATTCAGATGACGCAGGGATGATTTCCCAACAGCCAGGAGCTCCATCAAGCACGGAAGAGCTAATCCCCAATGTCAAGAAGCTGGATGTGCTCTCCTTTGGTGCCCTGGAGGTTGATATTGACAATGAGCTGGGTCACGAGAAGTAAATCGTCCATTCCGGCGTGGTGCGCGGAAGCTCGATTTGCCCTGCGATTCATTCGATTCGTATGGAGAAGGCTTTAATTTGATCAGAGGATTTCAATTTGTTGGGTTTCTAGACCTGCACCTCTTGCTACTCTGCTTGCTAGATACATGAGTGGTAGACATGGATTCAACCCAGTAGCTCCGTTTCGACGACAGGAAAGCCACGAGTCCATGGATCCAGCTTGGAGGACACCGCTGCAGTGGGTAACCCGACCTGGCTCGATGATGATTCAGCAGGACGCACACGACTGTGACGGAGCAGTGTGAGAAAAAGAAAACCTTGCCCGTGCGGAAGAGCCAAATTGGCTCGCCTGCCCGAGCAAGGAAATCCTTGCCGAGCTGGGCAAGCTTGCTGGGCGAAGCAAGATTTCTAGGTTCTACCAAACAGCTATCCTTGCCGGGTGAGGTAACACAGGAACTAGCAAGACTACCAAACGTACCCTAAAGCTGCAATGAGCTGTGCCAAAGAGGCCCTAATCTTGTGTGTAGAGGAACAACGTGCCTAACTTCAATCACTAGCATCGGTTACTGTAGCAAGCAAATCACTGTAGCATCGGCCCTATAACATTAGCAGATCTGAGTCATCCATCTCGAAATGGATGGCCCAAAATCGTCCAAAGGCACAGGTACTTATGTTTGTCTGACTTTTCTTCGGCACATTTGTACCATTTTTTTTACTTTGTTTCTGAAAGATCTTACTTTTTTAATCTCCTGTTTCCCATCTCTTTAATTTATTTCTATGTTGTATAGTTCGTATTTCATCATTTGGGTCTAATTCAGATTATTTTTATGCAATACATTGTGCGTGCATGTAAAATTGTATTTCTACTAGAAATGTCATTGATCAGGTTTTGCTAGTATAGCTCTAGTTTTCTAATAATTTTTTATGCAATACATTAGTTACGACTCACATTTCTATTTAACTATACTATTTTTTTAATAAGACAAATAATCAAAATTGTATTTTAAACAGTAAACTATAATTTATCATGGAGAAAGTAATAATATAGTCCTTAGGTTGCTAATTCAATTTGTTTGGGTGGTCCTCTGCTCCTCTAGTCCTCTTCATTCAAATGTCCTAAAATTATGAGCAAGCTGTTTCGCAGACAGTTGCAAAACAAACGAGGTTACCAGTTCAAATAAGAAAAAGTTAGCTACAAATCACGAACCACGGAAATAACTCCATTTCTCGTAAAATTACGCAAGCAAGCAACGCGAAAAACCTCGAAATCCCCTTGCAAAACCTCTCCCCCCATTCCCACGCTCGCTCGAATCCCAAACCCCCTTCACCTTCCCCATGGAATCCGACGGCGACACCTCGCCGCCTCCTCCGCCGCCACGCGCCTGCGGGGCGGGCCATCGGGCGTCGCACTCGCTGCCGACCTCGGCGGGCGGCCGCGTCTGCCTCTCCTGCGCCGCGGCGCTCCTCTCCTCCGCGGGCGCCGCCTCCACGCCGTCCCACCACGTCGCGCACGCGCTCGCCAGCCTCTCCCTGGCGCTCGCCGACCCGGCCTTCCTCGCCCCGCNCGCGCTCGCCGCGCAGGCGTGCGACCTCGCGGCCGACCTCGCCGCCGCCGTCGGCGAACCCGCCGCCTCGGAGCTCGTCGCCTGCCTCGCCCGCGTCCTCTCCTCCGGTTCACTCGTCAAGCATCTCCACACGGTACGTGTGCGGCCCCCCAGCCACTCACATTTTCGTCCTAGGCTAGCTCTCTCGGAAATTCGATAGTTGGAAATGAGTTTTCAATTTTCAATGGATAACATTGCGAGATACAATTGGATTCTAGAAGTGTCATTCTACCTCACTTGGTTCGTTGCAAACAATGTCTAGTGGAGGCCAAGTGTAGATATATCATTCTAATTGATGCAGTTCAGCAGTTCATGAATCGCATGATTATTGTTGTGGTGCTGCAACCATTGCATGATTTGGTAGCTCCTTATTGTCTCAGCAGATGTTTTTAATTATAGCTATTGCGCTAGGTATGTAAATTAACACCGTCGAAGAATGGTGAGAATATTTAAGGAGTATGAAGAATTATGGGAAATCGCCATTCTTCACATCTTGACTATTGGCTTCTATTGGGTTTCAACTCTAGCCTACCCCAACTTGCTTGGGGGTTGGGACTGAAAGGCTTTGTTGTTTTTGCTGCTGCTGCCGCCATCCTTCACATAATCGATTTTGTTTCCTGTAGTTGCTTGCACTGTCACGTTTCAACAATTTCTGTAACACCACCATTCACATTCTATGAATGAGGGAATGGGAATTTTTTTTATCTCTGTAATCAATAGCCTTACATTTACTTGTGCCATCATATGAATTGTGCTAACAAACTGAGAGAAGCATCAAGTGATATCTTCTTACTTTAATCTTTTATAATATGTTATTGGTTATACCAGTAGATATATTAGCAGTAGTTAATTAGTTGCTTGATGCTCCACCATTTGAAAGTAAACACAGTATCTGTTGGCAGGGAATAGCTTAACCAAGTGCAGCATCATTTTAATTGATTAGTGTCACTATGGGAGATGTATTCAAAGGTTGCCCCAGAATTAACTCTAAGTTAGGTTTCAGGATATGGTTGGAGGATGATCAACTTCCTTGCCCTGTTACGATAATTGTGGTGGACTGCTGCATTCTGTTCAAAGTGGCCTGCACTTCTTTTATCTCATCGTTTTACTGGGTCTGTTAAAGATGTGAGGCATTTTGGTACTGCTTTTATGTCTTTTTTTTCATTTTACCAGATGTCTGAAATGAATCTTTCTTTTATGGCAATGCAGCTACATTGTTTGGGGCTCTTGCTAAACACTACCAAAGATGCTGCAGCATATATAGGAGATAAACTTAAGCTTTTCTTAAATCTTGCTAATGATCTCCGACTACCAAGGTAAATGCAGCTGAACGTTGATGCTTATTTCTTATCTCTGGAACACATCATCTGCACCATCCTTAACTTCCTCACTTCCTCTATACAGCGATGAAATTCGTGGAGAGATACTCTTCGTGCTATACAAACTCTCTATATTAAATGCCACCCCATGGGACAATATATGTGATAATGGAGATCTGGACCTTTCAGCAATTGGGAGAAGCTTGCTTCAACTCTCTCTTGAAGTCCTACTCAAAACTCAAAATGATGCTGTTCGCCTGAATTGTGTTGGTTAGTATATTTCTTCTTTTTGTTTAATACAAACAATAGATCTTTGAGAATATTCTATCCAGTTAGAGACATCTGGCATTTGTACTTCCATATTAACCAACAAACAATTCTGACTATTAGTTTTTGTCACAATTTATACATAAGTTTACATAAGTTCTGTGGGACTAACTAAACTACACATTGCCTTTGTGTGAGCATTCTAAATATGTACGCCACAATTAGTCAAAGATCAAAAAGGTTGGCAAGCTTTGTATAGTTTGAGTAACTTCAAAGACCACCTCCATGCATAAATTGATAAATGAACTGTTTCTGGTGTTATGCAAGACACACTTCAGAGTTCCAATAGTTTAAGAGTTTTCCTGGCAGGAAAGAATCCACAATTTTGACTTAGTACCTTCAAATTGTTTGCATTCGTGAAATTCCTTGCAGTAATAAGAAGTTTAACATCTTCAAGTAATTTGCATGCACTAATGAAATTCATATTTTTCCTTTAAACAATTCACCAATGCTGGAAATTTCTGCAGTAACTCGTTCTTCACTTGTTAATGGTGTTCCTTTCTTGTACTTCTGCAGCATTGCTCCTTACTTTAGCAAAAAAGGGGCCCTTTGACATTTTGTTGCTGAACAGTCAGAGTTCAACCAACTGCATAGAAGCAGAGCACATACAGACAGATTATATGTCCCTAAATGCTTCTCTTGTTCTATTCGCTGAGGCTGTCAAAGGATCTCTGCTATCTACTAACCTAGAAGTTCAGACAGGGACATTGGAGTTGATCTTTCATTTCCTGTCATCTGATGCAAATATTTGTGCTCTACTTCACACTTTGATCGATGAAAATGTTGCTGATTACATATTTGAGGTTCTCAGGTTATCAGGTACAAGAGTTAACCTTTTCTCAGTCATGAACCACTTTAAGCTTGTATGCATCATGACTCGTGAAGGCTTAACTCCTGTTATGCATTCTTCAGGAAATAATGATCTACTCGTCATTTCCTCTATTCAAGTACTATTACTTTTAGCCAGAGCAGAGGAGAAATTCAAAGAAAAGCTTGCCATTGGAATTTCCACTCTGCTTCCTGTTCTTCACTATGTTGCAGAGATACCGTTTCACCCAGTCCAGTCTCATGTTTTACAAATTGTTTGGACTTGCATGGTCAATTGCTCTGGTATCCTCTCATTGCCACAAGAAGAACAGATAGCATGTACTTTAACTGCAATCTTAAGAAGAAATGGCAATGGTGAACTTGGCATGAGTTCTGAAACCTTTATTCTGGTTTGCTCAATATTAATAGAGATTCTGAAATCACCACATGCTCATGATATTGAAAAATTACCACCATTTATTGAAGAAGCATCAAAATATGCTATATCTTCAACATTGTCACATGAGTATGATTCTATGATCCTCATTCCTCATTCCCTTCTTCTGCTGAAAGAAGCACTTATATTCTGCCTTGAAGGAAGCAATTATAATATTTCTAGCAAGAATGATCTTGAAGATAGCATCATTGAAACTTGTGGAACGATTTTACTGCATTGGCTTGAAAGTGCTGTGGTTGATGGTAATGATGAAGAAACATTAGCAGGGATCCTTCAGATTTTCCAAATTATTTTGTCAAGGGCGACTGACAAAAAGCCGTTAAAGTTTGCTGAGTTGCTAGCAACAGCATCATGGTTTAGCTTGTCATTTGGGTTCATGGGCTTATTTCCTACTGATCATATAAAGTATGCAGTATATTTGGTCACTAGTTCAATTGTTGACAGAGTTTTGGGGTGTAATTATGGGGAAACTATTAGAGATGCACACATTTATCTACCCTCAGACCCCACAGAACTGATGTATTTACTTGGGCAATGTAGCACAGAAGACTTCAACTTGGCATCATGCCAATGCGCTATTCTTTCTATAATGTATGCCTGTTCATTCTACAACGAAAGGTGCTCATCTTTTGCTGCTTTTGATTCACCATTTGTAACTTATAAGAAAAGAATGCTAATGTGGTGATATTTTAAATGTTCAGGCTGGCTGCTGACAACCAAATTCTGGCTTCTGTTGAGCAATACATCCTCCTCAATGGTGGGAACTTCCCATATGAAATGAATGGTTCTGCTATTCTTACGCTTCTGGTCCATCTTTATGCCTTTGTCAGAGGCATTTCCTATAGCTGCAGCATCCCACATAGTCCAGAAGCTGAAAATATTCTATTCCACGTAATGACACATAAGGAGTGGGATTTGCTTGCAATCCGAGTCCAGCCAGTAGCAATAAAATGGCTCTTTCAGAAGCAAGAACTTATGGAAGCGCTCGCTTTCCAGATGCTAATTTTTTGTAAAACTTTCTGTGAAGATGAAACTGTCATTCTCTCAAACAGCAGTCAGTTGGTGGACATACAAATGGTTGCAGAGCTGGTACTTTCTGGAGAAACCATCATCTCATTCTTGCTGGTGTCCTTGCTAAACCAGATAGTAAAGGAGGGCACCGAAGATGAGGTCTTTTCTGTGGCTAGTGTTATCACTGAAATCCTGCTGATCTCTCCTTGTTCTTCTGATCAGTTTGTATCGTGTGGCATTGTTGACTCACTCTGTGGCATATATTGCTTACCACACTCTTCAAGGATAAAAAATATTTGTTCCTATTTAATCTTCAACATCTTAAGTTCAGCAAGTGCATTGACATTAGCCCAGGAAGATGAATGGCTTCCTCTTACTGTGAAGGTACTCGTCTATCTGAGTGGAACCTTGGGAGTTACGACTTACAACGTGGAGCATATTTGATAACATTTAAGCAATATTATTTGCTGGTTATTAGTAGCTTCATGGGATGAATAGCAAAGTAAAGATATTCTAGTGCAATCCAATAGATTTCCTAGTGTTTAAGCATAGCCTGGGTTAGGATGACTTCCTAGGGATGTTACGTCCTTAACCCTAATTGTCTGTTTAGATTAATGCACCATTCCAAAAGAATCCATTGTTAGCTACCTAGTATTTCAACCTGTATCATTTCCACTGTATCTATAATTTTTTTTTCTAACTCAGAACTCACTTTTGTTTACAGTTATTGGAGTTTGTCAATTCTGGTACTGATTATACATCTAGTAACCAAGAACACAAGATATTGATTGGGATATTATGCTTTATCTTGTATCATTCAGCAAACAATATTCTTGTTGAGCCTGCAAAAGCCATAATCTTGAGCAGTTCATTGGTTTGTTTAATGGATGTTATAGTACACAGTGCTTGTGCAAAAGGCCCATCTTTATTTCAACACAATCAGGAGACACCCTTTGGAGAATTCCTGATTTTTGTACTTCTATTAGTGTTTTTCTCTCTAAGGAGGTATGAAGCTGATAATTGCATGCTTCATTTTATATGCTTCAGCATGCACTAATTTTGGCCTGTATTTTCAGTTTGCATACCATTCTAGAGGCAAGTATTGACTGGCAGGACTTTCTTCAGCATTCAGATGACGTCCAATCTTTTTCTGTCCTCGGCATTCCATGCCATGATTTATGCCGTCTCATGCACTTCGGTCCACCTTCTATAAAACTTATTGCTTCACAATGCCTGTTAGAGTTGCTCACGAGAATTTCAGATCAAAGAACAAGTATTAATACTGAGTTAAGATGCTCTGTGAAGTATTTGAAGTCAATTATTGCAGTGACCGAGGGTTTGGTCTTCAGTGAAGACAGTAAAGTTGCTGGAAATTGTGGTGCCTGTCTCTCTTTGATTTTAGGTTGGGAGAAATTTGGTAGCCAAGAGAAGGTGGCAACCAGAGAATCCAAATGGTTTCGGTTAATAATGGAGGAATTCGCTGTTGCCTTGACTGCTCCTGGTTTGATGTCCAAATCTTTCACCAATCAGCAGAAATTTGCAGCGAATATAGCTGTTTCGTTGCTCAGGCTGAGCCAAGTACCAGATTGGCTAACATCGCTGTTTGATAGCCATCTGATATCTGGCATTGTGGCTAATCTTTCTGCTAGAAATGTTACTGCAGAAATTGTCAGTTTATTCAGTGAGCTCATGGCTAGGAAATATCTCAGTCAAGAGCACATTGTTGCTCTACATAATTTGTTCCAGGTTCGTGCAATTTTCTTCATAATCTTGCATGAGGTTTACAGGATCATGCTCTTTTGTTGGTTTACCTTTTGAATTCCCCTGCCTTGGTGAATTTGATTTGGATTACTATTTAATTTCCACCTGGCTCACTTAGCATATCACAATACAGGTGTGCAGAAGACAGGTATATGAGGGGGGCTCTAAGGCACAAATGTCGGAGCAAAGTGTTAAAAAGGTCGCTAGAAGCACCGATGAGGTGCTAGCATTGCTCTTTGGCCTGATGCTGAACCAGTGCACAGACTCTGCTACAGTTCAAACGGAGCAGCAGAGACTCCTGCATGCGATTGATCTCTTCTTCCGGGAGTCAAGCGGGAGAGAACTGCGTTAAGGCCAACAATCTTGTGCAGATATTGTTCAGTGAAGTTGGTACTTCGTGCTCTACCTTTTTGAACCAAGTCGATCATATTCCAGTGGGGGCAGCAATTCCTGGTCTTGAGAGGCAACATAATTTTTCTTCCAAAAGGGAGAAGCGTACTAAGCTGCATATATACATATGGCGTAGGAGTAATGTACATGTGATACGAATAGATAGGATTACATCCATCCTTTCTGGCCTGATGAAACTGCGATACTTTTGCTACAGGCGATGAACTGATGGTGATTCATGTTAACGGCCTTGATTATTATAAGTTACTGCCTAAATTTTGGCTTTTCATCCCGCCATCTCGTGAGTTTCCACGATGACATTTCTATTCCCGGTTACCTAAAAACTAAACAGTAACCGCGCAAAGAAAGACATAAGAAATTAATATTAGCACCAAGAGGAAGGTGACCATAGGCGGGAGGTGGGCAGGACCGCCGGCGGCGGGTGGCCGCGGGCAGTGGTGGAGGTGGGCCGCTTAGGGTTTGGGTTTAGGTTTAGGTTTTGGTTTTGGGGTTTGGGAGCTTCCATGGGTGATGAGGCCGGACAGCGTTGGCACCGCCGGCCGGGTGGCGGAGGCGGTGGGCGAGAGCGACATGTCGACGATGTTAGCGGAGGGTAGGGTAGAGGAGGGAGAGGTGGTTGGTGGGTGGCCGGTGAGACGACAGTAGTCACTAATCGGGGTGGCAGCGAGAGAGGGCGGCGTCTTCTTCCTCAGATCAGCATGGATGGGGACGGGGAGGCGAGAGCAGGCTGGTCCTCGCCAGCGTCGCCTCCGACGCTTGCGAGGTGGAGGACGGCCGCCGGCCGGAGGGTGCGGGAGGAGGGCACCGTGGGAGGCGAGGGCACAGCTTGAGAAAGAGACGGAGGTCGGAAGTGGAAGAAGACGATGGGAGGCGAACGGCTTGCGTGAGGATAAGGTCGGTGAGACCCACTTGAAATCTTTGTACGGGATAGGGTGTCATGTTAGCGGTAAATTGAGAGCGCTCTCCACGTAGTGGCACCCTTCCAGTAATACTCTTCTAGTTCTGCCTTAAAAAAATAAAAAAAATTATACTACCTCCGTTTCAAAATAGAATTCGTTTGACCTTTTTGGCCTCAAGTTTGACCGTTCGTCTTATTCAAAAAATTTGTGCAAATATAGTCAAATTTAAGTAATTTTTAAAGAACTTTTATTAATAAAGTAAGTCACAAGAAAAGATTTGATATTTTACATAATTTTTTGAATAAGACGAGCGGTCAAACTTGGAGTCGAAAAAGTCAAACGAATTCTAATTTGAAACGGAGGGAGTAGATACTAATGAGATATGTAATATCGCAATATAGTGGATAAATAGCTGTTATTGAAATAAGTTCGTAGAATCTCTCCATGCTTATGTAGTTTCATACTAATATTCGACGTATTCCAATTTTCGTTATTTGTTCTAGACTTGGTTTTGTCCTCCTAGCAAATGTCTAACAAAGATATTTTTCTAAAAATTTGCTTGAGGGGCACTAATCCATGCCTAGTGGCAAATACGCATACAATTGTAGCGACAAAGCAGCAAAGTTAAATTATGTAGTCATTTGGAACGTCTTTGGTTAATAATAGAATCTAGCTTTATGACAGGACCGAATATAATGGAAACTTTGATTCCCTGTCAAAAGAAGTTTTAATCACAGCTGCGCCTAGCCTGTAGGGACCACCCGTCAGGAACAGCAAGCAGAAGCCCGCTTCCAAGAGTGGAGGGCATCACCCTTCACACCACACCACCACTCAACGGCTCTCCACACCGTTCCGCCCGTGTTCCCAAATTCCCAAATCCCCCCCAGCGGGAGAGAATCCGACCGAAATGGAGCCACCGCAGATCCAGAACCCCACTCCGCCGTGGGCGTCGAACCCTCGCCGGGACAGGCCGCCGTCGCTTCCCGGCCCTTCCTTCTCCCGCAGCGCGTTGGCCGCCGACGCCGACGCTGGTGCCACTCCCTCTCCGTCGTTGGCGTCGAACCCTCGCCGGGACAGGCCGTCGGCGCTTCTCAGCCCTTCCTACTCCCGCAGAGCGCTCACCGCCACCGACACCGCCGCCGCCGGTGACGGCGACGCCACCGAGTACCCCTGCGTACGTACGCCCTTCGACCGCGCTATACTGCTAGGGCGCGGGTAGCCTGTCCCTCCGCCCCACCCCTCCACCCCCCCTCCCCCCTCTCTTCATCCGTCCTTGGTTGAGACGCGCGTGTCCTGACGGGATTGAGTGCTGCTCGCGCTCGCCCACCTGCATTTTCTGATGTTTAGGTCATGCTGTTGGAGTGGTGGCTGGACAGCGTGGAAGGGGACGACCAGAAGATCGCTGTTGGAGGGCTTTTTGAAAGGTGAGCATTTCTTCAGAAGGATGGGGGGGAAAAAGGAGCCACCTTTGTGACTGATGTTTGTGTTTCACTGGAGGTCCGGGCTTGATTGGGTGAGAATCGGTGCCAAATAGTCACGTCCTATTTTTCTGGGAGTTTGATCTTGTCAGAATGGAAATTGCAAAGTTCTATACCTAGACTGAGACGACACCATGTACTTCTGAAGAATAGGCCTATTTAATTTGTGTAATTCGTCTCTACAAATGGCTGGCCTAATGCTTGGCTCAAACTAATTCCACAAATTGAAGGCTTATGCTATTTGTCTGTGCGTTTCATCCGTGATTCATGACTTGACTGAAGCACAGCTAGACTTTTAGAAGTCATGCTACTTTTCTTTGTCAGGGCATCTGGCTTTGGTTCTTTCATTTGCTCATAAAAACTGTTATCTGTTGCTCGCTTCTGACAGGAACCAATCAGTTGAGGAATTGAGTCCTACAGCCATTGCAAAGCGCCACGGGCTTTGTGCTCTTGAAACTGAAGATGGAATTGTACTTCTCATAAATGGTACGCTTGACATGGTGCGGACGCACGAAAATGGATATATGGTCGAGGTATGCGCATCCTATTTCGTGTCATTGTATCCCTTGTTTATGTACCAGTTGAATGTCCATTTGGCCAATTTTTTAAGTGACTTCTGTATCAAAGACCATGTTCTATGATCTGCTTTCTCCAATTATCCTGTGTTGATATTTCTGTATTCCTATGGAATGCTGACCGGATGTTATTCTAGATTCGAGTATTTTTTTATCTGCTTGATAACTTATTAACTTTTACTGAAGTTCGTGTCCAGAAAAGATAATGAGGCATATGCACTGTCTTATGAATTCCTTGGTCTTGGCTGCAAACCGTGCATGCAGGTCTGTGAAAAGTTCCGGAACGGATTTCCAGACTGGTGGCAAAGTTGCAACCAGCGTTATCCAAAGGTGACAAGCTCCTCTTGCACCAGAAATTCAGAAGTGGATACAACTCAATTTTACTTGAAGCAATTTCAGCTGGGGGAACGCATTATTGCGTGTGAATCATATTTGCTTAGCAAACTTGGTGGCAGTGTTAATAGTTCCTCACAAAATGATGCTGCCTTCCAAAAATCCTCGTATTTGCCAAATGGGGCACCACGATTTGAGGAATACACTTGTGATGGTGATATTATTGCAACAAATGAAAATGTTTCTGCCTCAAATGATGGTGGAGAAAGACATGAAGCTGTATGTAATGAGGTGGATAATGTGGAAATGCAGTTGACTGCAGGCAAAACTTTAAGAGAAAGAGATGATGGTGACATTGATACCAATGCATCTTTAGTGCTTACAGTGGAGGGTGCTAATGATGCTGCTAATGAAGAGGCCAACAATGCTCCACCCTCAAGTACATTTGAGGAATGCTGTGATATTCCAACAAATGGAAAAGCTGCTGCTTTGAATTCTGACAGTGAAAGTTATGCAGCTTTGTCCAAGGAGGTGGATAATGTGGAAATAGAATTTACTGCAGGCAGTGTATTATGTGAAAGTGGTCACGGTGATATTGATACTAATGCTTCTTTAGCATTTACATCGGAGTGCGCAAATGATGTGGGTAATGAAGAGTCAGGCAATGCTCCACCTACAAGTACAAGTAAGAGCAGATTATTTGGTGGCCGCTCATATTTCCTCCCACAAATATTTCATTTCACTGATGTTTCTAATAGTATTTATATCCCCTTTAGGCGATCAGAGAACTCCAGTGGTTTCATTGAAGACTCAAGGTTGGGAAAAAACTCAGCATGTAGCACTGAGTAACAAGGCAGCAGTAGATGGAGAAATGCTAACTTCAGGTTGTTCAGATATGCAAAAGTCGCCCTATCTGTCGAATGAGATACCTAGATGTGAGGAAAGCTCTTACATTGGTGATATTCCAACAAATGAAGATGGTGCCGCTTCAAAAGATAACAGTGAAAGATGCACAGCTGTATCTGAGGAGGTGCATAGCATGGAAATAGGCTTGATTGTGGGCAGCACTATAAGAGAAAGAGGTCATGAAGAAATTACTAATGTTTCTTTAGCTCCTACAGTGGAATGTTCTGATGATGCAGTCAATGAAGGAATAGACAATGCTTCACTCTTAGGTACGTATAACTATTTAACAGCAGTTTTTTCTCCTACAAATCCGCTGATGTTTCTAATAGTGTTTCCTTAATATAGGTTGTAAAAAAACTCCAGTGGCTTCTTTGAACAGACAAGGTTGCCATGAAAAACATCAACACATACCTTCAAATGAGAAGGTAGTATCGGATCTAGATATGTCAACTTCTGTTTTATTCAGACTAGTATATTGCCCGTGATAACGCTACGAGATATTTCGTAATGCAAATCAAACAAGGGCTATTATATTTTTAATCACATAGCCATGTAAGGTATAATATCTAGTTTACTTCTCACACATTGTAGTCGAGAATAAAAAGATAACTTGTAGTCGAAAACAAAATGACAGGTACATAATATCAACTTCAGAGTGTACGGGTCCACGTCTGTTCGCTGATGGTAGCCATTCAGGACAGCACTCCTCACATTCAGGCCCAACACGACAGAGATGAACTTTCCATAGTCTGAAATCCAAAAACAGCATCTAAGTCCTCCAAAAAAAGTATCGAAGTCCCTCCTTGAACACTTTTTTTTTTGAAACTGCCTCCTTGAACACTTTCATGAACAATCACTGATCACAGCTCATATGGCCAAGGTGAGGGATAAAGTGGTTGGCGGCTTCAGGTTTCATGGATCAGGATCACCCTGTACAATTAAAAAAATTATTTTTGTTTGAACCAGAAAATTTAAAAAAACTACATGAAACAAATATATTAAGATAGGACTATCAGAAAACAGAAGCAGAGGATTACGAACGCAAATGAGGCACATCCCAAACTCAACCGATAATTAAGTCAGCTGCTAGTAACAAAAGAATTATGTCATGAAATTACTTATGGATTTTAAAAAGAAAACAATCAGAAAAGGTGTTGAAACAACTAATTTGCTGTGTGCAAACCTCTGCCACTAAAAAAGAAGTCTTTATGCTGTTAAACACATGGAAAGTGTCAACAAATATTACTTGAATAATAATTTATTGTATGCAGTTCTGTTTTACCAGAATAATCATAGTCAAAGTCTTGCATTCTAGGTCTCCAAAATAAAAAAGCATGCTACAAAAATGGCAACAAAAAATAGTGCTTAAATTTTGCCAAAAATTATGTCTCCTAGCCTTCTTGCCATAATGACCAAATGATGAGCTGCATTGTTGTGTGCTGGTGTAATGTAGAAAATAAATATCCAGAACTTAAAATTACTCTACAAATAGATCTATGGAAAGCTAACCTAAATTGGTCTCCAAATTTTTCATATATGCACTCACAAATCAACAAAGAAAAGTGACCAGCTGACCATATTAGAGAGCTCTGCCAAAGCTGATGTATTCAATGGAGCTGCTATGCTTCTTAATCACTGGACCAGGGCACCTGTGTCTCATTCACCAAGACAATCTTCACCTCCTTTGCCTCCTTGACATCTATGGATCCTGAATTCACCAGAATTAAAACAACCAATAAGTTGCTGAACAAAGGAAGCAAAGTATCAATAGCAAAGCAGCTATAAAAAAATGAGATAAGTCCATTTTACCCCCTGAAGTTATCACTGAATCTGAAAAACACCCCCAACTCAAAAACTAGATATAAAACACACCCCAACTCTTAAAACCGGACAAAATACCCCCCTTGACCATGTCAAAGTGGTTTAGGTAGGCGGTTTTGCTGATGTGGCAATGGACCCACATGTCAGAATCCACGTCACCAATTTTTGACAGGTCATATGATTGGGCCCACTCGTCAGCCGCCATCCCTCTTCTCCTCTCTCTCTGTCTCTCTCTCCACAACTTCAATCCCCTTCCGCCGCCGCCGGAGGAGATCTTGCGGACCTGGTAGGCAACGAATTTGGCGGGGACGGGGCCGTCGGGGGTGCCGGAGAGCAGCTCGGAGAGCGGGATGTGGACCTCGCCAACGTCGCGGTCGCCGAGGGTGCGCTCAGCGCGGAGGAGAACGTGGAGGGATCCCGCGCCGCTGGCCGGGACGTTGAAGCGGAGCGTGGCGTTCCAGGTGGGGTTGCGGCCACCGGCGCGGTCGGGTTGGATCCGTGGCACGGTCCCGGCGATTGCGACAACCGTCGACGACTCCTCCGCATCCCCACGCAGTCCTCCTCCTCCTCCAGCCCCTCGTCCCTCGCCATGGTCGTCGGCGATGAATCCCCCGCCAAGCGCCGCAGGAAGCTGCAGCCCACGCGCGCCGCGGCCGGCGCGTCCCCGCTCGCCACCGCGGCGCCCGCGGCGTACTACCCGGTCATCGCCGACCCCCTCCTGCAAGGCACCGGCGGGGCTGCCATCTCGGTGCCGAGCGGCCTCGCCCCCATCACCGCGTCCGGCGCACCCCAAGGGCTCGTCCCGGTCTTCGCCGTCCCGGCCGCCGGCAGCCCCGGCGGCGGCGGCGCCAACCGCATGATCCCGCAGGCCGGCGCTGCGGCGGGGAGCGCGGCCGCCCAGCCCACGCAGTTCTAGGCCATCCAGTCGGCGCCGCAGCTCATCAACCTCGGCAGCGCGCAGACCGCCGTGTTCCCGACGGCGGTGAACGTGGCCCTACCGTCAAGGCCGTCGTCGGGTGTGCGCCTCGCTCCTCCCCTCCGACGAGCAAGGCTACGAGCTCTGCTTCGGCGCCGGAAGGGGAACGAAGTGGTGGAGGGAGGGTGGGTGGGTGGGAGGGAGGGAGGGATGGCGGCTGACAAGTGGGCCCGAACACATGACATGTCAAAATTTTGGTGACGTGGATTCTGACAAGTGGGCTCCATTGCCACATCAGCAAAACTGCCTGAGAAACCACTTTGACATGGTCAAGGGGGGTATTTTGTCTGGTTTTGAGAGTTGGGGTGTGTTTTATATCTGGTTTTTAAGTTGGGGGGTGTTTTCCAGATTCGGTGATAACTTCAGGGGGGTAAAATGGACTTCTCTAAAAAAATTGATAACATTATGTGAAAGTAGCTCCAATTGATAACTCAAGAGAGATCGTTGTGCTCATCGAGGGAGTCCAACACATGGTAATCCTATGTACAGACTCACAGGAAAATTAATTGTGATAAGTGTAATGCCTGTACTAACGCTACAGCGATAATTGGTAATACAAATTGAATCACCAAAATACAATAAATATTTTGGTAATCAGTCATACAATAAAATTAGATTTATGATTCACAATTGAAACACCTATGGTATTGCTGGTCACTAACTGAACTGTACTGGGGAATTGAAAGACATGAAAAACAATTATAAAGGAGTAGAAGCCATCCAACAAAGAAAATGAACTGAAATTAATTTTCAGACATCAAGTCTACTCTGCCCATATTATGTTATGCTTTGCAACTCAAACTCAAAGGATCAGCATTTGCTATGCTTTGCACCGATCTATTCTGTACATGCTAATATTGGATTATATTTACCATGAGAAATACTGAGCTCATTTGTTGTTATCTAAAACTCAAAAGAATCATCTAAAAAGCATTCAGATACACAGAGTGACGCGCTTATTCTTGACCAGCTCTTCTCTACTTGAACTCTGAACCTTCTTTACTTCCTGGCATTTTTTTACCATTGAAGCTAGTGATTATCCACCAGCCCTACAATAAGGCAGAAAAGACATTGAAGTAAACCTAATAGTTGTAAAAGCATGAATATTCTCTATCAAGCTCCGTGAAGAAACCTATTTGATCTCAGCATTAAGCTGTCATCTAGAAAACAATGTCTTGATACAAACAACATATTCATTAATAAGAACACAAGAAAATTGCAGTTTGCAGTTCACAAATAAATTCCTAATACATCTGAACTGGAATGCTCAATTCTGATTTCCTTCTAGCTTAGAGAAAATAGTAGTTGAATACATGAATGCACAGATTAGAGGGGAGAAGTTTGATAATCTTACACGCCATTATAAAACTGGAACTGTGTGGTTGAAAGCACTTCCAAACTGAATCTTATGTGACAACCGGGAAAGCAATTTAGCCTAGGAAAATTCAGTAAAATTAAAATGAATAACAAACTTCATAAAAGAAGATCTGAAGCAAAGTTGGGAAATCAGTTAAGAGCAAAGGAAATTCTCTTTAACTGAAGCAAAATATATACCAAGGATAGTCTGCACTATGCTTGAATAAGCCAGTTCTGGAGGAGTGACAAAAACAACATTTTCCCTTTCGCCATGGCCTTGATGCTTTCATCGCAATTCCCCTTATTACTTAACCTGGTCATGGACAAAAATAGCCTCTGAGCATTTATTTTATAACTTGACAATGTCAACAGAGTAACAAACACGCCAGAGAGAAAAAAGCATAATCTCTTAGCTAGGATTTATTCAATCATTACATCTATTTTCAAACATATCAAGCCATTTAGATATTCAGGTATGTCAAAGATACATACACATCCATGTTAGTAGACAGAAGGCAGAATGAAAAACATTTAATGACCTTACATGCATTTTGCACTTACTGGCATAGTTCTAAGAGCACTGCATCTCCACTCCCAGTGGGTCTGAAGCAGAAAACAAGTGGACAAAATTGATCCCAGATTATTTTACTGCTACAAATAACTCCATAAACCTAACACAGTTTGCACTTTCTAGTTATTTTTAACTACTACAGAGGCATACAGTTGCATGACATGTACCATCACAACTATATGATATCTTTACATAAGAATCAGACCCTCAAAACTGATTGTAAAGTCATTAAATCAAATGGCCTAAGCGAGATTTGTGTTACTCATTACATATATGCATATATAACGAAGTCGATTGATCTGTGCCTTGGAAAGCAGGCTTCAGGCCCGCCAAAGAAGCAAATGTCTGCACTTGAAAAGTTGCAGGGTGCTACAAGACCTTCATTCACCAGCCCAGTTCCACATGTAAGTGCATCGGTTTTTTTTTTGGTAAAGATTCAGGGACCTGGTCTCACTCCACTTTGGCTCCCTGCCAAATGTGTGTTACTCATTATATAGATTGTGTAACAAAATTGATTTATCTGTTCCTTGGAAAGCAGGCTTCAGGTCCGCCAAAGAAGCAAAGGTCTGCACTTGAAAAGATGCAGGGTGCTACAAGATCTCCATTGACCAACCCAGTTTCATATGTAAGTGCAGCAGTTCCTTTTTTTGTTGTTGTAAAGATTAGGTGACATGGTCTCTCTCCACTAGCTCTACATTGGCTCCCTGGCAGATTTGTTTGCCTAGCTCCTGACTGGATCTGTATGCAGTTCTGCAAACCAAATGGGGGCTAATTGTTTTGCTTGAGATCAGGCTGTCACAAAAGTGTCCTTATGTTTCAAGTCCCAATTTCTATGACATTTATTTGAATTTAAAAATGTTTATTGTGACTATGTTGGAAATTTATCTTTACTCGGTAAGATGAGATTGGTGTTTTATATGTGTATTTATTGCAATGTTCTTATCACTTTAGGCCCATGAGTCCCCGCTTACCCGTGGTAGGGCCACGTCGTTGTCAATGTCCATACCTGAAGCTCTCAAACTGAGAAAAACCAGATCAGGTATGTCTTTGATTGTTTGAATCTACAGCTTCAGACCATATATTTATTGCACTAAAGAAATAGAAATTATGTTTCAGGTCGTGTAGTAGTACCTACTTTGGATGCAGGATGCCAAAGGATTGTCTATGACATGGTCAGTATTTTTTTTATTGTTTTGTGACGCTGTCCAGGATTAGCTAGATACTATGCTTAACGGATTCACTGATAAAGGTATAGATAATAGAGTAAAGTACATCCGCCATACAGGAAGTTGTGTCGTTGTTTCACTTTGGTCTAACAAGTATTAAAAGTTGCACCACTATACATGAAGTTACATCGATGTTTCACTTTGATCCAATCAGTTGTAAACGTTGCACCCACCATACATGAAGCTGCATCATTGTTTCACTTTGGTCCAACAAGTTGCAAAGGTTGCACCCACAATACATGAAGTATGAGATATGACAGTTCACTTTCTTGTATACAGCCCCTGTAAGTTGGGCCGGAAGAAGTATGTGGGGGCAAGTGGAGTAGAAGTATAAACCAAGCGTTAGAGTTCAGCAATTAAGATGCCTGCCCAATAATATTTTTCAGCGTTCAGTAGGACATGATGTGTTTCTTTAAAATTTTCTCATCGGCACCAGATAAGATTGTTATTGTGATGGTTTTCTTCCCCAGTGTGAGACAATCTCAATGCAAGTTAAGGCAGTTGGTGAATTCAGGGCATAAGGCTAGCAGCACCCAACCTGCTATCAGATTTTTGTGAAATTTCTTTCTTCCCCCCTGGGCCCTTTACTTGCAGGATGTCTTGCGTCTCATGGAGTGCCTTTTCTTGCAGGATGGTACGATTACTGGTGTCATCGGTCTAGACTTGCTGCCTCCCAAAGGTCTGTTCCAAAACCCCTCAATGTTTTCCATACTTGGAGAACTGTTATGCCCTGTGAAGTTTCCATGTCATGAAAGAAACTAACGTGTGTACACCCCTTTGCTGGCTGCAGCGAGCAAGCTGAAAACGTATTCGCGGAAGAGAAGGGCTGAGCCGGCTGCAGGAGGGAGCAAGATGAAAACGTATGCGAGGAAGAAGAGAAGGACTGAATGAGCATCTTGGAGACGTGATATCGTAGGATATAGGATGCAGGAGTTAGCTGGCTTTTCGAAGCTCTGTACGAGCGCTGTCTCTCTCTCTCCGCTGAAGGCTTGAGCATGAGCCTCTGTTACCAGTGCCAGTGAGCCACCGCCTCCTTTTTCTACCCTTGTGGACCTGTGGGGCCCTCAGCCCCTTGGGCCTTTCCGAACCTTTGACTGCCTGACTAGTGGGCATGTGTGTGCGCACCTGGACGTAATGGGAACCAGTTGCGTGCTTGTAATAATTCTTTAATCGGCGAGAGAAGAGGGAGGTGATCCATGCTTTTTCTTTGCATTTGTTTCCATTTCCCTGTGCCTCTTTTTTTTTTTTTTTTTTGAAAAAACTTGAACTATTTTTTTTAAAAAAAAAACCCTACACAGACCGGGCCGATCAAAAGGTGCTTAAAATAATAAACAAGCCGTATTGGGCGGCTTGATTACACCTCTTGATGGGTTGGGCCGGTTGGCGGTCTTCTTTCATTTCCAGTCTTATTTCTTGGTGAGCACCGGACACTTTTGGCTCTATTCATGACCGTTCCTTTTCATGTTTTGCTTTGGATTCAAGAATGGCTATTACCTGCCTACGGGAGTCCACTGAGGACGCTTTATTATGCCTGCTGCACGGTTCGGATCTAGGTTTGTGTGATAAGATTAGGCAGTGGCGGAGGGCCCTGCCATACCTTAAAAACTGCAATCAGTGCATGATCAACCATCAGCTTAATTATTTTGTTGACATCAGCATATGCACTAGATTGCAGCACGTTGCTTCTTCAGTCCAGCTGTGCCATACCTTAATTTGAACCTGTCCTCTGCCACTGAGAACAGGGCCACTTTCGGCACAGTGTGGAGGGTACATTGAGTCTGCAAACTCGCACCTCTTTCTCACTCTAATGTTTCATCTGTAGACGTGGAAGCCTTGCTGTTGGTTGCTAAAGTCGCGTACCTAACTATTGTACTGTCTATGTACCTGTTCGACAGAGTAGCATCCATTGTGTTATATTTCTATTTACATTAACATGGCCTAGTGCATGGATCTGTCATCAAGTTCACCTGCCCAACCTTTTTTGCATACAGCAGAGTGATTTCATAAAATGTATTATCTCTAAAAGTTGGTAAAACGTTGGTTGTAAAATAGAGGATGCCCTAGTGAAGGGATTCTATAAGAACATATCTGCTATTAGGGGAATATGGTGTAATAGGAGTTGTGTCCTACATCCTTCAAGTTTTTCACTTTACTTCATTACTAGATACAACAGATTAATGTACAAGAGGAGCACAAAATATTCTTTGGAGCCTCGCAGGAGTCAAGTTAAACGGTTTTTGCTGGGCTGGTCCCGATTATCACGGACAGGAAGACCACTTTTGGCATGTTATTTTTCCTTTCCATTTTTCATAGTTATTTTTTTGACAGGTCGTCTTATAATACCCTCCAGTAACTATATGCACAAGTTGCCATGCAGTGACCTTTTTTTTCCCTAGTTTACTCTAGTGAGTGGTTGGATCTTGAAATGATATACGAAAGTAGATTGTAACAACTTCTGTGGGTGTTTTGGTACATTTGTTCTGTTCATATATGAATCACTTGACTTTAGCTGCGTGTTATGCATGCAGGTTCATAACAACTTTTGATGAGGTTTCTAGCCTGGACTTTGCTGTAATTGCTCTAGTTCGTATGCTGACAGAACAAGTTTTTAGATACAGTCTTAAACAATCTCTGCTGGCACCTGTGATCCTAATGAGTCAACTCCACACTCCAGCGTCCTCCCAGAAGTTTCTTTTAGGCAACCTTACCAATTTGACTTGATCTGCTTTCATGGGAAACATTGTTAAGAGGTTCTTGAACAGTGATGTTACTGCTATTCCAGCTCAGAGGTGTTCTTGCTTGTCAATTGGGACATCAAGATTAGACAAATGTGCTTGCACTGATAATGGTATTTCAGTGGCAGGGGAAACTGCATCTCCTTCAAATGGTGGCACTAGTAATAGGCGCAAGGCTTTTTGTGAGGAGGTTGCTGATGAGAGAATGCACATGAGTCCAGGCAGCACTAAAACAAAAGGATGTCTTGGTGATATTGATTTGTTTACTCTGCCTATGGTTCATACAATACAAGGCAATCTAGGAGTGGTGGGGGCAATAAAGAGGGAGAAACTCCAAATGGAACTGTCCACACAGATGTGAGAGAACTTGGGTCTGTTGATCATTCTGAAAAATCTGGTCTGATTTACAATCAGACTGCTGGTCATATGTTTCACAGCATGGAAGATGAAAGCACTGAAATCCCCAGAAGCTTAATGCTTGATATTTCTAAAGATTCTTTAAGTAAAGTATCTCCTCAAGGCAACTCCTTTACAAACCCTAATCTAGAAGATGATTCGGAAAATAGTCCAGCCACAGCTGCAAATAGGGACAAAGAGTTACTTCATGGGTTTTCTCCTGCAGATGGTTTGTTTGATCACAATGTTTGTGAAGAATTAGCTGATGACATTCCTGATTTATGTTATAAAAGCAGTGCTGAGGTTTCATTGGAGGATCAAGGACATGAAAAAAGAACACAGTACAACTTACTAAATTATGATGTGGTACCACTTAAAGTAATAACAGCTTGTACTGATTTAGATGTCAGTAACCCTAGCTCTTCATTGAAGCGACGAGCAAAACGGAAAAGGATTACTAAAGCATCAAGTCCGGCTTGTGCTAATTTAGATGCCAGTAACCCTAAGTTGTCATTGAAGGGACGAGGAAAACAGAAAAGGACTACTGAATCATCAAGTCCGCTGTTGGTACTGAAGGAAAATGTTGGAACTTTAGTTCCTTCACATCTGATTGGTCTGGAAATCGTGAGTTTTCAACTCTGCACCTAATAGGTGCAGTATTCTGATTTCCAATATTCCTTCCATTCAATCTTCTTAAATAATGTGCACATGACATTTTTAGTATTTGATTTGATTTTTCAAAAATGTGTTATTTATATTGGATTTGTACTGAAATTGAGCTACTAACCAGGAAGAACAGTCTACAAGCCCATTGGTGGGGCAAAATTCTGGAGATGAAGTTTTGCAGAGTGCTCCTAGATCAACGATGGCTAAAACTCCACTTTCATACGTAAGTTTAGAACCTATATCTGGCATTGAAAAAAATCTTTTTGGCCATTGATATAATTGGTATTGGTTCCTGCTTGTACATTTGTAAGTTGTTAATCTGTTGATGCCTGGGACATAGGAGCTGTTGCTGTTCAAAAGTGAGCTCCATATTTATTTGCTTAAACTAGCATTCTATTTGCTATTCCACAACAAAACTGGGTAGGGATTTTAAGGTAGGCTTGACTATATCAGGTATTGTCGTATTGATGTTAAAACTATTTCATTTACTCATTTGTTTTCATAGAACGGAACTTGATTTGATATTTCTATTTTAAGGCAAACTTGATTGTGTTTGAAACAAACATTATAACGGATTTAGTTCATCCCTATTTGGGAATAATTTTGTCGCTAACAATGTGGATCTTTTTCAAGTCAAGCTTTTGTATATTTATGATTTAGCATATTTTTTCTAGCTTGCTGCCAAAGTTTGATACTTGCATCCAACATGTACTTATTTAAGTTTCTTCCAAAATGTAAGGTGCATCAATCTCCGCTAACTCGCAGTAAGGGGAAGGCACTGTCTATTTTCACTCCTGAATCTGTCAAAATGAAGCAACCCACTTCTGAATCTGTCGAAATGAAACGATCCAGATCAGGTGAGGTGTTTGCTTTCAGAACTTCTGATACAACAAAGTGCAAAACATTTTTCTAATTTGACCCAAAGCTGGAAATTTCCTTTCAGGTCGGCTGATAGTTCCAAGATTGGATCCAGGATCCCAGAACATTATCTATGACCCAGTTAGTGACAGCATAGTTGTTCATCTAAATTTCCATCTCTGACATAGAACAATAATCCCCAGGATCAGGACTTAAGTGTTATGTGATTGGCTGATTGTTTATATTACTATAGCCTTATTTTTGTCTGTATAATTCATAAAATATGCTCTTCCCGCTGGCATGTGTCTCATTGAATGCATTATCACAGGATGGCAGTATTTGTGGGATAACCAACTTTGAAGCGCAATCTCCTCAAGGTTCGTTCAGATATCATATTCTTATGTCCACAGAACTTTTTTTGCTGCAACTGTTTAAGCAAAACAGCTGTTGAGTCATGCAAGTGAATCGGTATTTGATGCCGTGTATATTCTTCCGGCAGGGATCGGTTCGGCGCCACCTTCTAAGAGGAGGTCTCGGCGCTTGTCACCAATTCACAATAGATTGCTCACATTCTAGTGCGGCATTGATGAAATGCGGCTGCGAGCATTTTGTATTTTGCAAGCCTGTTATAACTTGTATGCACGCCATGCTGACTAGCTTCTCTAGCTGTACCTGTTAGCTGTAAGGCTTCAGGTGCCCACTGATACGTACTCCCTCCGTTCCAAATCAGAATTTATTTGACTTTTTTTGACCCCAAATTTGACCGCTCGTCTTATTTAAAAGAATTATGCAAATATAGTCAAATATACGGTAAGTCTATTTTTGAAGATGGCGGAGGTGGGGGCAGGAGGGGCAGGAGGTACCTGGGGGTGGGGGTCGCGCCGTCCGCGTTCGCGCGACGGGTCGCGTATTAACCCGCCCCCAAATATAAGTCATTTTTGAAGAACTTTTATTAATAAAGCAAGTCAGAACAAAAGATATGATATTTTGCACAATTTTTTGAATAAGTCGAACAGTCAAATTTAGGGTCAAAAAAGTCAAACGAATTCTAATTTGAAACAGAGGGAGTATATTTGTAGGGTTTCTGGTATGCATTAACTAGTTTGTTATTGGCAAAATTAGCTGGTGGACAAACGTGCCTTTTGCCGCATACCACTAAAAATCTTGTTTTTGCCAAAAACACACTTCAAGTGTGGTAATAATATGTTGCTGTACATTGCGCCATGTATTATATCCGATTTTAATAAAAAGCTACCTAAATTGACTAAACTACCTTTGAGATCCTTCGCTAAAATAAAAGCAGACCACGAACTCCCACCGGGAGTTGAGGTCCCGCATTCAGCGCTTGTGCAGGCCAACTGATTGTCTGATTCTCTTTGCATATTTTTAAATCTATTAGCATAGGGGTGTTTGGATCCAAGTGCTAATTGTTAAAAGCGCTAAACTTTAGCACTAGCTTATTCAAATATGAGTGTTAATGGCTAGTGATAAAGTTTAGCCAAGACACAGAAATTTCAGCTACAGAAGGAGTTCTAACAAGTGCTAAAATTTAACATCTCATTTTTAGCACCTCCAAACAGGCCTTTAGTTCGATTAGCTTCCTTCTACAACATCTATGATTAGAGCTTTCCTTGCTCGATGAGCATGCAAGCTAATCCAGCAATTCGCGTTCGCGCAACAAATCATGGAGCTCATGGCGTGCGTCTGGATCAAGCGCCTCATGGTGTCGCGGGAGTGCCATCTGCATAGGCACCACCAACATCATAGGGCATCGCAGGCAGTTCGTGCAATGCGCGCCAACGGGAACGGGCGTTGTGGGCGGCGCGCGCCGCCGTGAGAGGAGGCACCGCTAGGATTTCAAGCATTTAGGGACCCGTGATTTCGCCTAGATCGAGCGTTGCAGCCTCCTGAGCAGGCGCCGCACCGGGATTAAACCGCGCAGCAGTTGTGAGTGGCGACGGCGGTGAGAGGTGCAGCCACCGGGTCAGCGGGAGTTTGTGGTGTGCTTTTTTTTTTCAACAAAGGATTTCAAAGGTAACTTGTCAATTTAGGTAGCTTTCCATTAAAATCGAATACAGTATTTGGTGTAGTGTCCAGTAGCATATTACCACACTTGAAAAGTATATTTTGGCAAAGACAAGTGTTTTTATGGTTCGTGGCAAAAGCCAAGTTTGAGTTGTGTCCATCAGCCATTTTTGCTTTTTTTTTAGCTGTGTCCATCAGCCATTTTTGTTTTCTTTTTGTTTTAGCATCTTTGAACAAATCCTTCGTGAACCGTTGTTGCCGGAAAAAATCAGACTTCTCATTTCTAGTGCGTTGCGAGTGGAAGAAATGCGCTTGTGCCTTTTTCTGAATATGTTTGTTCTGAATTTTAGTGCAAAGAAAAGTTTGTGATGTTAGTGGGAATTTTGTTTAGATTTCATCTGTACACATATGCTCCAATTTCAGTTCTTGTACAGTTTTCACGTTCGTGTACAGTTGTTGATGAGAACAAAACGGGGGAATAGTGTGAATGAGTGTATCCGTCCGCTAAAAACCCTAAGACGTTCGGATACTGAGAAAAACGAGGTGGGATAGGGAAATAAATTACTGTACAAACCGCTTCCTCCGTTCGTGTTCATGGATAGGGAAAACATGCCGGCCTGAGATAGGGAAATGAGGAGCACTTATCCCAGCTATCCTATCCCATCGAGAGGGGTGGGTTTCGCCGGGAAATGCCGCGCCGGCCGGTGGAGTTCGCAGGTCGCCCTGCCCGCCAGCTACCGGAGCATGCGCTCGCCCCGCCCGTGTTGGGCCGCCGGAGTCCGCAGCTCAGCCGCCGCGCCGGCCGCCGGAGCCCGCAGCTCGCTCCACACTGCGCCAGTCGCCGGAGATGCCACTCGCCCCGAAGCTCCGCGCCGCCGGAGATACGCTTGTGGCTTGCCTAACACGCGTGGAGGCCGCTGGAGACAAGGTCGCCTCCGCCGGAGGCGGAGCTCGTTGCCATCCCCCGTGTTGAGGCACCAGAGTCGGCGCTGCTCCCTTCGATGCGCAGGCCCGCCGGAGATGCTCCTGACCATGGTAGCTGCTGGCGGCTTGCCTTGCTCTGTGATTGGACAGAGCAGTGCGCAGGAGCAGCTAGCGGCCGGCTGGAGAAAAAAATATGACCAGGAGCAGAAGGTTGTAGACGGACGAACGTGTGCGTCGGAGGAGGAAAGTTAGCCTACACATTGGCAACTTTTCACGGCAACCGGTAAGTTTCTTTTCACTGACAACGGTCACTGACAATCGTGCTTCTCTCACAGAACAAGTTTTTAATGACAACTTTTTCTAAACTTCATCAAACTTTTTCGACTAAACAGATTCTTAGTATTTTATTTTTTAATTTTCGATGAGTCCCACAAAATATCCCTAACCCACATGAAGGAGAGCCTAAACATGGGTATAGGTATAATCATCTGTATCTCTATCCAATGCCCTCTCCTGTTATTCAATTTTATTTCCTTTTCCCTGTCCCAACCTTTATCCAAACGTCAGCTAACTCACGAGCAGTGGGCTCCCCTCGTCCACTTCGGGCCTATTCAAGGCCTGTTTAGATTAGAAACAAAGTTTGTGAAAAAAAGTTTCTAATTTTAAATTAAAGATTAGAAGGACTAAATATGACCTAATTATAAAACTAAATACACGGATGGATGGGAAATCACGAGACGAATCTATTAAGCCTAATTAATCTGTTATTAGAGATGGTTTACTGTAGCACGACATTGTCTAATCATGGCCTAATTAGACTCATTAGATTCGTCTCGCAAAATTACCGGAGGTTATGGAATGGGTTTTGTCATTAACACACGTTTAATACTTCATGCATGTAAGATTCTCTTTGATGAATAATAAAGTTTCAAAAGTTTCACCGTGAACTAAACAGGCCCTCAATTCAACAAACTTTGCAAAAAGTTTCCACCTTAAGAATCATATCAGTTTATTTCTTCTTTCTGTGCACGCGACCCGTGCATAAACTTTTCACCGATTCATCAGAATTAAACACCCCCTCCTCCTCTGCTCTCTCCTCCTCGACCCGCCGCCGCCGCTCGCGGAAATGGCGTCACAGCCCCCGCCGGGATCCACCGGCGGAGAGCCCCGGACGGCGCCGGCGCCCTCCGCCCCGGCCGCGCCCCGCGTCACCCAATCGCAGCGATGCGTAAGTGCCCTCCGCCCCTCCCTCCCTGCCATTTCTTCGCTGCGCGCCGCGCGGTCACCTGGGCTCACGCGTTCCTTCCCGGCGTCGTTTAGATCCTGCTCGGCGACTGGTGGCTGGAGAGGGTGGAGGGCCGGGAGGGCAAGATCCGCGTCGCCGGGGACGCACCGCAGACGAGGCATCTCCTCCTCCCGTTTCTCGATTTCTCGATCTCGTTTGCCCAAATTGCTTCCCCCCGAACGTGCTTTCGCTGCACATCATGTTTGAAAAATGTGATTGTTTTCTTGTCCCCCAGCCAGAGAAACTCAGTAGCGCGCCGAGTGTTCAGGTCTGGCGCCATCGTGAAGCGCCACGACGACAGGAAGATTGAGACCGAGGATGGTTACCGCATACTGATTGGCCGTCTCTTGAACACTGCCAAAACACGAGAGAATGGATTTTCTCAAGAGGTAACTGCTCTCTTTCTGTACCCGGTACCCCTTATGAATGATTAGTGGATAGCGGCCAGAGTTTTGGAAGCGATTTACTACCAAATTGATGGGCTGCCCTGTGCACCAACACCAATTCACTATATTCCTTTTCTTGCATCCTTTCCATAGTTCCACTTGATGCAGTGGCGGAGCCAGGAAGGCTAATAAAGAGGTGCTAGATCAAAGAAAGGGGTGCTGAGTTGATTAAAGTTGCACTTAACTTTAGTTTCTAGACTTGTTTTGCTCCCTAATATACATCGAATTCCAGAGGCAAAGCCGTTGCTGGAGCCCCAGCAGCACCGGGCCTGCCTCCACCCCTGACTTGATCCATCTTGCTTATCCTCGCTAATTTAATTTCTTTAGTACCTTAAGAGATGACCAGAAGAAGATTTATCATCAATATCCATGCCCCTATGCAGGTGTGCGAATGGTTCCTGTTTGGCTTTCCAATTCAATGGCTTGAGCTTGTAAATCCGAACATGAAGCAGCAGAATGAACAAGCACAGTCACAATCAGAATCTACTGCTAATGCACCAAGGCATTCAGTTGAATATTATATGGAGATGCTCTCAAGTGACAGCTTTACCAAGTCAATGAATGTATACGCTTTCATGGAGAGTGATTTCTTATCTGCAGGGTATACCAGCAATAAGGACGGACCTGCTATCCAAAGCCTTTCAAACCTAACAAATGGTATTGCTGGTAACAT
>CM014276.1:29689720-29708309 GCA_004135705.1 Alloteropsis semialata | reverse complement strand
AAAAAGAAAATAGCAGCCCTAGGGGTCAAAATGGGGGAATTGCAAGTTTAGTAGCCAGTCGGCTCCTGAAGGGCCGACTGGGGACCTATCGGCCAGTGAATCGCCGACAGGCGACGTGTCTCCGAGCTGGAGACCCTCCATTGCGCGGAGCGGGGCCAGTCGGCCGGCCAGAAGCCGACTGGGGCCTGTCGGCCATCCAACAGCCGACTGGCTGCCGACAGGCCAGTCGGGCTATCAATGGCCCATGGGCCTGTCGGCCATCCAGAAGCCGATAGGTCTTTTTGGCTTCTGGTTAGCCGACAGGTCCCCTAATATGTATTTTTTTCCTTCTTTCCTAATAATATATTTATTTCCATATTTCAATTCTAGCTATTATAAAAAATGTTTATTTCAATTGCATACACATTGATTTTGTATATTTTTATTCCAGACACATGTTTTGGTTATTTCCATTCCACACAAATGTTTCGGTCATTTTCATTGCATACACATGTTTTGAAAAAATTGATGAACTGGCTTTGATTTGCATCGATAATAAGGTTCTTACACAATATATGGTTCGACAATAACAACAATATATGGTTCTTACAGATGAACATGATAACAGGATGAAGAGATTATGGTGTCAAATGCATTTTTTGCGAAAGATACGACTACGATACAATGGTATGTGCGGCACACTTTGCTAACCTAAACATGCGCCGTTGCTAATCTTAACATGCCTTAGGGAAAGTTGATAGGCGGTTACTAAACCCAACATGCCTTAGGGGAAAGCACCCAGCCGGGTGTGGAAGTAACGCTCTACTGAGTAAAACGGGGATATTTCCCCTTCCTGCTGGATTCGGGAGCAGCTTCATTTGCACGTCGTGCTTGGGCCTCCTGACGCTCTACCTCCTTCATCCTGTTATTTCGTTGCCACAACTCTCTTGCCGAAGCCAAATGTTGCGCTTCTTCATGACGCAGACGAGACTCCCGAGCTTGGAATTCTTCCTCCCTGAGCTTAAGTGCCCCTCACGCTTGACAAGGTCTTTCTCAAGGCGAGATAGACGTTCGGTCTCACGTGCGTGTTCTAGTCTAGCAGAGTACTGCTCTTTGGTCTCAATTTGTGATGGCACTCCTTGACTGGGTAGAGCTTTCTTGTCGATCCACTGGATGAAACTACAAGCCTGCATATGGACAGCTTGGTCGTTTACATACACTAACAAAAAACTTGAATTAGCATTGAAACGAACCTTGAAATCTTCATCAATGTCAGGACATCTGAAGAACCTAGCACCCCTCTTCGACTTATTTGAAGAATCAGTACAGACTTGCAACCAGCAGCGGAACCCGCAGTGGCATTTTGGCCGGTCTTCCCATCTCGGCACACCTTTTGGGTCATCTCTCCACGATGACATTGGTACGATTGATAGTGATGCTGTGTCGTGGGATGGATGAGTTGTGTCTCCAACTTGTGTAATATAAAGAGCGAACCGTGCTACAGTCATATACTGCACCGGCCTACCTTCAGAGCCTGCACCGGCCTACCTTCAGAGCCTGTAGGGTGTGTTTCCTTTGAGTCACTGCAAGAAACACAAACCCACGGATTCACTGCCCCACATCTGCTTCTCTGAGTCACTGCAAAAACACATCTCGCGGATCGACTGGCCCACACAACGCCCTACATACATGTCTATTTATATCCCGCACATTGCATAATCGAACCCACACAAAATTTCCACAATGGCCGCCGACGACGACCTAGGCCCAACTTTCTACACTGAACTTTCCCCAGAGTTTGCTGACCATTTTCCAATCCGACCGAAGAGCCATTTCGGGGCACATAACTTGCTCCGGCCTTATGATCGAAGGAAGACGGTGCATTGGCCTAGATGTAGGCATGGTGAGTGGTGCGTTGTGCAGGTTGAAGATTCGCCTGAAGACGGCGGACGACGCTTCTGGCGATGCCCTAGGGGATATGTAAAGTCCTTACCCTACATTCTTCCTCAGCATGCAATCTGATTGTTTATCCTAATCATTGTCCTCAACGCGCAGAGCTCGGATGCTACCGAAGGCTGTGGATTCACGCAATGGGTGGATCCTCCACCCATTCAACCGTACGAACACTACATCGAATACCTGCACCTCGTCATCGACGACTTACGTCGTGAGCTCGAGGAAGCAAAACTCCCTGCAGAAGAAACAGATGAAGACTCTGAAGACGGCAATGCAGCACGCTCTGCGCAGAATGTTTGTTACGACCCTAACTGTCGGTGCTCATGCCACATAAACACTAGCCAACCACCACCTCCTCCCCCTCCTTCCGAGCCGAGGCCTAGGTACTACTTTCCATCGCAGCACTCAGGTGGATCTCTCTTCTCGTTCGAGCAGTAGAACTAAGCACTTAACGCAAGCGACATTTTCTATTCCCTAAGGCATGTTAGGATTAGCCACGGCGCATGTTTATATGAAGTACATGTGCCTCACATGCCATTGCAAGTTTGAACTATGTATCCTATTAGTACTGTGCCAATATTTTGTAATGTCGTATTATTGAGTAGTACGAGTGATAACGGTGGTAACTTAGTACGAGTGATAACGGTGGTAACAAACAAAGACGAAACGTAGTACGAGTGAAAACGGTGGTAACATACAAAGTTGAAACGTAGTACGAGAGATACGGTGGTAACAAACAAAGTCGAAACACGGTACAAACTCAACGACGGCCACGCTTGCCACGCTGCAGCTGGTCAGAAGGAAACGTGAACGGATCACGATGGCCATGCCTGTCGCGAGGCCCAAGATCTGCAGGTGTAGCCGGCGTAGGGTCCTCCTGTGTGGCCGGCGTAGGGTCGACCTGTGTGGGCTGTGTCGGAAAAGGGGCACCAGCCATCTGCGATGGTCCTACTTCGTCCGGCCCTGCAGACCACCACCAGTCGTCCTGGTAAAAGCTGCCGGTACTCCCAGAGGCTCCTGCAACAAAGTCAGGCACTGGTGGCAAAACACCTGCAAAATATTTTAAAGTTAAAATTGTAGTCGTTACGTAGAGAAGAAAATGGTAGTAGTAGCAGGGATAGTGGAATGTACCGTGTGTCATGGGTGCCGACTCGGGCCAGGAAGACGGGGTCCGTACTCCAGAGGGCCCAGGTGTCGTGTCTGCCGCCGTACTGGTCGAAGGAGGCGTGACCCGGAGTGGAGGAATGGGTGCGTCTCTGGTCGACCTACATGAAGCACGTCGTACGCCATCCATGCATTTCTTCGCTAGGCGACGGAGAGCACCCACCAAGTCACTCCTAGCCACACGAGGTGGATCCGCCTGAATACGGTCCGCGAAGTCGTACAACTCCTCGCCAACGTCGTGGCAAATATCCGTCTGAAAAATTAGTTCAAGTTACTTACAGTAATGACGAGTAAGAAGAATGCAATGGGACATGTACCTGAACTTACCAGGGCATGGAACGCGGCGACTGGCTCGGGGGCGAAGGTGTCCTCGATCGTCGGCTGACGTGCCGCAGGGGTGTCCGGCACCGGGAACACCCTCCAACGTGTGGCCCCATGGAACCAACGCAGGTAGGCCGCGTAGGTCTCCTGGTCGTAAGGCGGCAAAGGGTCGTGAAGGTCATGCCCCGCATCATCCCACTGCGCGGCCCAGGACTCCATCTTTGTAGCCCAAATGCCCTCGTACGCTACTCCTTGGCCCTTTCTCGTCATCCTGCCAACGTACAAACATATAAACATCAACATTGCATAAAAGATGTAAAACAACATAAAAAATTAATTAGCGACTAACATGTGATCCGTGTGTAACTGCTGACGAGGTACCGGGAAGTCCTGTCTCATCCCAAACTGACGCCACACTCGCTGAGGCCAGTACGGCTCAACACAGATATCGTAGACTAGGTACCTCTTCGTGTACCAAAAAGCTTGGTCGCGGTAGCAAAGCGTGGACAAACCTCGAGACGCCCGTGTGTGTACAGCAGCAGGGGTGTACGGGAGCCAACGAACCCGGTCTGGCGTGAGCTGGTCGAACCCGGCAACAAACTGCGGGTACGTCAAGCGGGCTGTATCTACCGCCCAGTGAGGCTGCAAAAAAAAGGACAGGGCCATGTATTAGTACATGCACATAGTAATAAATATTGCGTAAGTAAATTATAGACGTAATGAAAAATATTTAGAAGATTACGTACCTGCCGCTTCGTCCAAATAAATCCCATGGTAGGAGCATCCACGGGATCCACGTGTCCGTCCTCATCCCACTGGTACAAGTCAACCCCATACTCCGCGTAAGAACTAAGCTGTGGTCGTCCAATGTCGAACCGCTCGAAAGACCATAGCATGACCAGCAACGGACACCCGGCCAACGTACCACTCTTGGTGCGACGTGTACACGCGTCACACATCGCCCGGTACGTAGCGGAAAGCACAGCGGAACCCCAACTGAACTGAGAAACGTCGTCTAGAGGAGCGTCCGCTATCTGCTGAACATAGGAGATGAGGTGCTTGTCCACGCTGTCGTGGTGTGAGCTAGTGAAGAGCACCCAGCCAAATAACCATAACAGGTAAGCCTCCAGGTGCCTGCTGACTCTCCAGTCCTCTGCGTCGTCGGCCAAGCGCTCTGCCTGAAACTGAAGAAGCCAGGCCTTCGTAGGCCCGTGCTTGTCCGTAAAGCCAAACTGCGGCTGCTCGTCAAGCGGGGGGAGCACACCCTCAAAGCGCTGCAAGATCTGAACTCTCCAATCTGCATCGACCGCTCTAGCAACAATGGCCTCGCCGTCCAATGGGAGACCAAGTAGCATCGACACGTCCTGTAGTGTCACTGTCATCTCACCAACCGGGAGGTGGAAAGAGTGTGTCTCTGGTCGCCATCGATCCACCAAGGCTGAGAGAAGGGCGCGGTCCACTGGGAACCGAAGGCTGCCCTCCCGTGTCGGCTCAACCAAACGACACAGCGGTAGCAAACCAGCTGCATGCAACCTGCCGGTAAAGGAGTATGTTTGGATGATTAAATAAATTAAATTTTAAATGCAACAAATTTGTGCGACGTTAAGTACCTAGGAAGCCACCGTGCATCAAGTCGCCAACACTCGTCGTGCGTCCTCAGACGAAGCGCGTGTGGAAGATTATTGTCCACCAACCTTGATCGGTGCTTCGCGTCGACAATCGGATCTATCAACTCAAGATTCGCCATTCCTGCATAAATTAGCAAATTACAGAAACGGTAATTATAAATCAAAAGAAGATACATTAATACAAATCAAAAGAAGATACATAATTATAGAAATTATTACAAAGGTTCTAATAACATTATAGAAATTATTACAAAGGTCCGTCGCCTCGTTAAAAACCTCAACATTGAGGAAAAGAGTACAACCACTCCTCACAAACTAAAAATCATTAAAAATAAAACCTGCGAACTGCCTACTTCTTCTTCGGGTTGCGCTTGGGGATACGTATTTCGCTGCTGCCGTCTGGTTTTTTGTGTGTGGGATAACCATCACAATCCTTACGATAATGGTCCCCGCCGCATGCCAAGCATGATTTCTGTCCACCTCTGGCCTCAGCTGCATCCATGTCATTTCTAATACGGCGGCTCTGTCTTCTTCCACGTTTGTCAACAATTGTAGCTGGATCAGGAACCCAGTCAGGGCCATCAGGTGGGCGCTTACTAAAATCAGCAATCGCCCTCCAGCCCAAAAGCTCACCACTCCAAGTAGCTTGTACCACCTCCTTTAGATAGTAAGGGGACATAAAAGACGTTGTAACACCAGCCTTTGCTCGAGCAGCATAAACATGTGAACATGGCATGTGAAGAAGTTTTGGCTTGTTGCATGTGCACTGGCAAAAGTTCACCTCTGGCCATAGCTGGCATTCATGTACAACTTCATTACTACCAAGGCCATGGCCCCCCTTNAGATTAGTTTGAACCGACACCATTCACAACAATATACGTGTCGGATGTTTGGACCCGGCAGTCCACACAGGGTAGCCTACGTGGTTGATTTGTTGAGGGACAGATCGAGGATCAGAAGTCGATGGTAACACAAGATGCAAGGATTGAACAGGTTCGGGCCGTCAGGATGACGTAATACCCTACGTCCTGTGTTGGGTGTATGGATTGCTGTGTATGAAGTTCCTGAAGGATCTCCGTAGTTGGGTTCTGTCCTAGGTTGAATGAATGCGTGGGTTGTAGATGTTCTGGAGGGGGCTCAAGGCGCCTTATATAGTCCGGCTGCCTTGAGTTACAAGTCGGCTAGAGATCGTAACCTACCCGAAATACAAGGATGTGATCCTATAACGATTACAGATATCTTTCCCTATAATTCCGGCTAGTTTATCTTGATCTCCGAGCTTCTTGCGGGGTACGCCGTCTGCTTTCCTTGCCGCGCGCGCCGTCGCGCCCATCCGGCTCGTCCGACTGGTGGGCCTCCCGACTGGTGGGCCACCCAGTCTGACAAACCGATCCAGTTGCACTCGGATTGGGCCGCCCCTTGCTGGTTGGGCCAATCCGCCTTCTGGGTACCCCTGGGGGTCTACCCCCGACAAGCCCCCGAGTAGTACGTGGTTGAGAGACAAGTCGGCGAGGTTGTGCTGTCTGATGAGCGTCGAGCCTGCTGCAGTTGGAAGCGAAACCGCGTGATACTGGAGAGAAAAGAGCCGTTTCCCAACGGATGCGCCGCGAGGTGCGTCCGTTGGCCGTAGCCCCCGAGCCTTGAAGCGATTACGAAGGAATCGGTCCAAGGGTTAGTAGCCTTCTTCTGAGGTCGTCAGACAATCAACGGATGCGCCGCGAGGTGCGTCCGTTGGCCGTAGCCCCCGAGCCTTGAAGCGATTCCGTAGGAATCGGTCCAAGGGTTAGTCAAGGAGCATATGGCTAGAAATCATCCGACGTTAATTTCGGCGCCCAGCCCCCGAGCGTGAGGGCCGGGTCGAGCTGTCCGAGGCACGCCGAATAGTCGCCCAGCGCCCAGCCCCCGAGCGTGAGGGCCGAGCACGCCGAGTGGTCGTCCCGGCGCCAGCCCCCGAGCGTGAGGGCCGGTGCACGCCGAGTGGTCGTCCCGGCGCCAGCCCCCGAGCGTGAGGGCCGGTGCACGCCGAGTAGTCATCCCGGCGCCAGCCCCCGAGCGTGAGGGCTGAGCACGCCGAGTGGTTGTCCCGGCGCCAGCCCCCGAGCGTGAGGGCTGAGCACGCCGAGTGGTCGTCCCGGCGCCAGCCCCCGAGCGTGAGGGCTGAAGCACGCCGAGTCGTCCCGGCGCCAGCCCCCGAGCGTGAGGGCTGAGCACGCCGAGTGGTCGTCCCGGCGCCAGCCCCCGAGCGTGAGGGCTGAGCACGCCGAGTGGTGTCCCGGCGCCAGCCCCCGAGCGTGAGGGCTGAGCACGCCGAGTGGTCGTCCCGGCGCCAGCCCCCGAGCGTGAGGGCTGAGCACGCCGAGTGGTCGTCCCGGCGCCAGCCCCCGAGCGTGAGGGCTGGGCACGCCGAGTGGTCGTCCCGGCGCCAGCCCCCGAGCGTGAGGGCCGAGTCGAGCCGTCCGAGGCACGCCGAGTAGTCTTCGTCTTCCTCGTCATGCGGTAGCGCCAGCCCAGTACTCAAAAGCACTCAGCTAGCGATCCTTGTGGAGCGTAACGCCAGCCCGAGTGCTGCAAAGCACTCGGCTAGCGACCGTCGTGGAGTGTAGTACCAGCCCAAGTACTGATCGGCGCGAGTACTCAGCTGGCGGCGATGCCGGAGTGGTCCAGCCCCCGAGCGTAGCAGGCAAGCTCGGGATCCAAACATGTGCCCTGCAATGAAGATATGAAGGATAGGTAGTATATGGTGTAGCAAACACTAATTCTGGAGAAAAACATTCGGCGCTGTATGTAATTGAATTTCTACTTCCAACTCTTTAAGTCTATTAATTTCCTCGGGTAGTTATCCTGTTACGTTTATGCACCTGATCCCCGATAGCCGTAGTCCATAGCGCAGGGAGCTGGGCCGCATGCACGCGTAGGAGCGTAGGCGTACGGAAGAGTCGAGGTTTCACGGATTAAGGCGTGTGCTTCCCAAGTACTTTAGCGACTTGTACAAGAGTGGAAAAAGAAATAAACGATGGAGAAAAATGCAATATGCATCCGTTGGGTGTTGCCCGACTGCTCTTGTAGCGCTCGGGCTGTATAAGCAATCGGGAACAAACCAAAGGTAGTCGGCGATGATCATGGAGACATGTATGTGGAGATACACGGTGACCGAAAAATATTATGAAAATATTAAAGTATGACTTAGCTTGATTTGTGTCAGAGTTGGAGAATTGATGTGCCGCCGCATGGTCGTCCGAGTGGACGAGGTTGTCGATGATGTGTCGGCGAGCAACGCAACAAAGCTGACCGGGCGAGAATATCTCGTACTCGGCTGGTATGTCGCGCCGAGCGGTTGGAGCTGCAGGTCGATCGGCAGGTCGCTAGGCGAGTCGGCGAGCAGCATGACGGAGGTGGCGATCGGCAGGTCGCTAGGCGAGTCGGCGAGCAGCATGACGGAGGTGGCCTTTGGAGTCGGCGAATCCGCACTTAGTCGTGGTTGGTGCTGTCCGCGAGTATCATGGTGGAGTAGCAGTACGGGCGGCGCCGCTGGTGAGACAGCTCCGATCCGACGGACGCAGGAAGGCCGTGTGCAGCCCCCGAGGCGTGTCGACGACTCGGCGGGATACCGCGGCGGTCGCCTAATCTCCTCCTACGGCGCTCCATCAGGGGGAGGTCGGCATGCAGTGCCAAATTGCACACGTCATTGTATCCGTCTTGCATGCACCATTAGGAGAAAGATTAGAATAATCCTTATTCAGATAAAGATAAGAAGTATGAATTGGATCGGACGTATAGGAAAACAAATAAAATAGTAGATTGGATTCTTCCCTGTACGCCAATTGCACCATTGCCGTGTGGTGTCAGGACGAGAGGAATTATGGAAAAAAAAGAACTTTCCTGGTAGCGTGTGCTCATAGTACAACTTCACGAATTTGCATGCAGGGACGAACTGATCTTTCTTGATTTCGTCGATCGACACGGAGACCACCTTGGTGCACCAGTCTCCGTCGGCGCCGTTGAATCTTAATCCATGTGTAGGTGCAGCTGTGCAACCACGAACTTGGTCCGCATCGGCACCTAATGACGCGCATGACGCCAGGAACGGATCTATGGTTGTGCAGGGCTCTGCTGTGGAGTTTCGCCTGGAGGTCGCGTCCAGAAGAGCGATGGAGACGTGTTGACGCAGGATCGGTGAGGCTGCACAGAGCAGATCATATCGCCGAGTTGCCGGCCGCTGGCGTAGGGTCTCGCCTCGGAGTGGTGCCATGCCACCGATCGAATCGGTAGAGTAGATGAATCTGCCATCGAACTTGCGGATTGATCTCGTCGATCAACCCCTACCTGGCGCGCCAACTGTCGGATATTTGGACCCGGCAGTCCACACAGGGTAGCCTACGTGGTTGATTTGTTGAGGGACAGATCGAGGATCAGAAGTCGATGGTAACACAAGACGCAAGGATTGAACAGGTTCGGGCCGTCGAGATGACGTAATACCCTACGTCCTGTGTTGGGGGCGATTGTATTGCTGTGTATGAAGTTCCTGAAGGATCTCCGTAGTTGGGTTCTGTCCTAGGTTGAATGAATGCGTGGGTTGTAGATGTTCTGGAGGGGGGTCTCAAGGCGCCTTATATAGTCCGGCTGCCTTGAGTTACAAGTCGGCTAGAGATCGTAACCTACCCGAAATACAAGGATGTGATCCTATAACGATTACAGATATCTTTCCCTATAATTCCGGCTAGTTTATCTTGATCTCCGAGCTTCTTGCGGGGTACGCCGTCTGCTTTCCTTGCCGCGCGCGCCGTCGCGCCCATCCGGCTCGTCCGACTGGTGGGCCTCCCGACTGGTGGGCCACCCAGTCTGACAAACCGATCCAGTTGCACTCGGATTGGGCCGCCCCTTGCTGGTTGGGCCAATCCGCCTTCTGGGTACCCCTGGGGGTCTACCCCCGACACCAAGCTAGTGGTACTCCATCTTGTTGTACCATGTTGCATAGCATCGTGAAATTCTTAATGTGCCTATATGGATTGTCCATCTCCACCCCTCTAAATGGATTTGCCGCTGCCATCTTGATGATTTGAGGTTTGATCTCGTACATGGTGGCTTCGAGTGCCAAATCTGATTTTTGCATGTCAAAGTCCTCCGGTCGCGGGCTTGCACAATCCCTTAGTGATTTTTCTCCTTCCACCATGGGTCGAGCAACAAGAGCCATCTAGACAACAAAAACAAAAACAAAGATTTTTTTCTAGAAAAAAGGTTAGGTGTTAGTAACCAACAAAATTAATACAAAGATAAACATAGCAAACTAGCTTGGTCCCCGGCAACGGCGCCAGAAAAGCTTGTTGGCAACACTTAAGTGCACCAATTACGAACCGCAAGCACACGGATCGGTTGTAGCTTTTCACTTAGAGTATCCCCCAAGGTTTATCAATCCATGAAACAAGTGGATTGCTAAACTTAACAAAGCACTAATCTCGTTGATTGAAAGCTCTTTATCGAATGAGAGTGTATATGAGTAAAGAACTTAATCTAATCTAAGTTAGAGAGAACAACATAGAGAGCAATGATATGGAGAGAACAAGATATGTAGAATGCTTGTCCAAGGGATCTAGGATCACTTAAAGATGCAACCACCGAGGAAGAATGAACCGATCTAATCTATCAAAGGTAAAGGTGCACCAAACTCAACCCTTTCCCTCCCGCGTACTATCACTACACGAGGGTAATCCGTGATCGAGCAACAAGAGCACAAGATTGTCAATGTATTCTAGGTATGCAAAACTATGAGCGATGTATCCCCAAAGCAAAGTCGGCTGACTATTAGATGAAAAGCACCAATGACAAGAATATGATAGCAAAGATCCAAAACAATGGTTCGGCAATTACAACTTAAGATCTCCCTTCAACCCCAAGGACAAACAAGGACTTTACCCCATAATGTTACACATTGTAGCGATGAACATGGTGTAGAATCCTCCGAAATAGATGTAGACCAATGAGGAAGAGGATCCTTGCTTCCTCCCTTGTAGATCCAATCTCGTCCTTGTTCTTGATCTTGTGGCGGCGTCGGAGGGACCTTGCTAGGGTTCCTGGCATCGCTCCTCTCTCCGGAATGTGGCTCCCTCTATTTGTTGGTTCTCAAGAATAATGGGATCTGACTCTTCTCCTCTTTAGGGCGCCTAGGAGGTTATATTTATACTCTAGGGGAGCCTTGGGGTGTGCTCCACCTTTTCTTACACGAGATCCTTGCTTGTGAGTTAAGCAAACTTGGTTTCCATAAGATTTGCCTCACCCAGATTTTCCTGATTCGCAGCCTTTCCTTCCTGATGTCATATCTTCCACGGCCGAACTCCAAATAGGGTAAACTCGAATTCTAAATTGTGTAGCATGAAATTATCTCCAACTTTGGTATTTATAAGGTTCCTTGAAAATGAAGTTAAGATCCCCAAAATAGCGTCGGAAGATAATCTGTCTGATTTCAGACTTTTCTGTGCAGCATCCATTTCGGGGGCCATATCTCCTAGCTCCATATTCCAAATTATGTTTTCCATATACCAAAATTTAAGATCTCGACGATGGCTACAACTTTGGTATTCAACATTTTGTCATTAGACGCCATTTAGATCTCCGAATTGGCACTGAAAGATTATGCTGTACTTGGCAGCGCGAATATCTCTGAGGTTGACTTGATCTCATGGATAACCTTCCAAATATCCGATTCCTTCATGCTTAAGTCTCTCATGCCAAAGGTTCATTGAATGTGAACACCTAGGAACATGAGTTGGGCTATGAAAGCCCACATGGTCCATTGGTTGGGCTCCGCTAGGCTCGATTCCTTAGGGCTCGTAGTTGGTTTTGGGCTTTGAATATAAATGTCCCAAATTGGGCAGTTTTCCTGCAAAAACACAACATGCTCCAAAACACAACACATACGAAAACAGGGTTATTTCAAGTGCCAAGTGGTGGGTTAATATATGAATTAGTCTAAAAATGTCGCTTAAATGACACCAAAAGTGTGACAATGACGAGCGACAACAGCACTCCTGCTCCTCCGCTCATTGATCGTGTCCGGGCTACACCTGGGCAGGTGCAGGCTTATTGCCAACGGATCACCCGGTCTTGCACTAGACAAGTACTCGGCTTGGTCTGGTCTTTGTTCCCTGCCCAGCCCTTGAGCGTTACTCAAGGGAGGATCAACCCAGCTTGCACTTGTGACATGTTCGACAGTTATATGGAGGAGGAGAAGGACGCGGCGAAGAAGATAGTTTCCTACCTTAAGTTCTAGGTTTTCTTGTTATGTAAGAAGAACCCATGTAATGAACTTAGTAGATGTAAATACTAATGTTTTGTTAACAAGAGTACTTGTTATCTGTATTTTGGTTCGTCCAATCCTTCTGTGTGGAAACAGAAGGTTGATGGCTTGTGTTTGAATGTAGCATGTCTAGATGGTTTTTAAACAACCCGTCATGATTCAAAACCTTTTCGTATATGCGTTACTTGACAAGCAAGCATAGCATGATGATAATAGAATATAGACACTTTATTATCGTTTGGCTATAAAAGCCGACATCAGTACATTGAAAGGACTGACATTTATTGACTCTAAATAACTCCTAAAAACTTTTTAAGGATAAAACGCCGCAAGTGCTCAATGTTCCAACCATTGGGCACCTCTGTTCCGTCTTCCCGTTGTAGCTGATAAGTACCTGGGCCGATAACGCTTGATACTATGAATAGACCTTCCCAAGGCGAAGATAGCTTGTGTTGGTCCTTTGTACTCTGAATTCTCCGGAGGACTAGATCACCGATGTTAAACAACCTTGCTTGGACGTTTTGGTCATGATACCTCCTGAGTTCTTGCTGCTACTTGGTTGTTCTGATCAATACAGCTAGCCTTGCTCCTTCTAGCATGTCCACGTCTTCTGCTCTACTCTGCTCAGCTGCTTCCTCCGAGTAGTTTTGGATTCTTGGAGCATTGTACTCGATATCCACCGGGAGTACTGCTTCTGAGCCGTAGACCAGAAAGAAGGGTGATTGCCCCGTCGCGCGGCTAGGCTGGGTTCTGAGCCCCCATACCACGGCTGGCAATTCTTGCACCCACTTGTCGCCGTACTTTTTGAGCGGTTCATAGAGCCTTGGCTTGAGTCCTTGTTGTATGAGGCCGTTAGCTCTCTCAACTTGTCCATTGGCACGTGGGTGCGCCACCGATGTGTAGCGGACTTCGATTCCCAGACTATCGTAGAAATCAATGAACTCGCTCCCTATGAATTCGGAGCCAAGATCAGTGATAATGCGATTTGGGACACCAAAACGATGAGCAATGTCTTGGATGAACTCGGTCGCCTTTGATGTTGTAGCATTGACAAGAGGCTTGACTTCAATCCACTTGGTGAACTTGTCGATCGCCACGTAGAGATATTTGAATCCACCTGGCGCAGTCTTGAGTGGTCCGACCATATCAAGCCCCTAGCATGCGAAAGGCCAAGAAGGTGGTATGGTGTTGAGGACGGTTGCGGGGACGTGAGCTTGCCTTCTGAAGAATTGGCAGCTCTGGCAAGTCTTCACGATTTCTTCTGCATCATCCACTGCGGATGGCCAATAGTACCCGGACCGAAAGGTCTTGCCGACGATCGTGCGGTGGGTGGTGTGGTTGCCACAGATTCCACCATGTATTTCTTCAAGGATCTCCCGTCTGACTTCTGGAGGGACGCATTTCATCAAGACTCCAGAGGATGTGCCGTGTCGAAAGAGGATGGAACTGACTACTATGTAGTGCTTGTTTCGCCTGATAACTTGCTCGACTTCCACCTCATCTTCGGGCTCTTTCTGGTGTAGGATATACTCGATGAAGGGCTTTGTCCACTCAGGTGTAATCACCATGACTTGCTGATGAATGGGGTGTTGTAGTCGGCTGTACTTCCTGCTCTCTGATGGATGGTTGTAACAGCTCATGGATGAAAACGCCACCTGGTACTTGCGCTCGGTGAGAACCAAGCTTGGAAAGTGCATCAGCAGCCATGTTGTTGTCCCTAAGGACGTGATGAAATTCGAGTCCATGGAAGTGCTTCTCGAGTTTGTGGACCTCCATGCAGTATGCATCCATGTTCTCCTTGGTGCAATCCCAATCTTTGTTGACCTGATTGATGACCACCGAGGAGTCGCCGTAGACCACCATATGCTTGATGCCATGGGAAGCAGCCAGGCATAGCCTGTGCAGGAGAGCTTCGTACTCAGCTTCATTGTTGGTGGCTTTCTAGAGGATCTGGTGCACATATTTGAGTTGATCGTCTTTTGGAGATATGAATAGTACTCGTGCGCCGGCTCCTTCAAGCTTCATTGACCCATCAAAGTACATGATCCAGTGCTCGAGTGGTTCTTCTGGCACCGCCTGTTGTATCTCTGTCCACTCAGCGACAAAATCCACCAGGGCTTGCTACTTGATAGCAGCACGTGGGATGAAGTCGATGGCGTGGGAGCCCAGCTCAACCGCTGAAACGACCCAGATTTTCAGAAATGAGAATCCGAATCCCTATACCATTGTGATAGTCCCAGAATCATCAGCTATCACGTACAGAACTCATTTCAGCAGGATATCACATCCATACAATGGAAACAATCATCAGAGTTAGTTTTACATCAAGGATATAACGGAAAGCGTACCGATACATGCCCCTTGGGCTAAACGACAATATGAAAACCAATGCAACGGTAACTAGGCTTCACGCCAGCTTTATCTTCAGATCACCACTTCCACAGGCAACACTTGAGCATAGCACAGCAACCTTCTCACCAACCCCACCAGAGTTGGTCTTGCACTTCGAGTCTTCACCTGTTCATTCACAAACTGCCCCCAAGGATTGGGACAGGTCCACGTCACCATCTGTAATGCAAGCTTTAAGGTGGCCTAAATCTAGTGTAAGAAATATCAAGGATAGGCTTAAGGTTAATCCTATACAAGAAGCAGCATCTCCATCCCAAAACCATTCTCACAACACCACGAGCAATCCTGGCGCACCAGGTACCCGTCACCAATATCTTCCACTCATCACTCTCTAGGCGATGTGAAAGCTCCCACCCTTCACATCTCAACTGCCCGAGGCAGGCCCAACTCTAGAGGGGAGGTAGAAATCCCTAAAACAATGGCGGATTGTGTGAAATTCACAGGAGCGTCCATTGACCGCGGACGGCGGCTATATAGATTAGACTCTGCAGAGTTTTGTACACCTGGACCCACTCGGGCTGCAAAGCTGGTGGCCGCCAACTTGAGACACAGCCCACAGCACAGACCCTAACCAGTGAACGGTACCCTCCTGCTTTTCCCAGCTTAGGATACACTGAAGACGCAACTCGGTGTCCGAGAACTATGATGGTCTCCCCCGCGGTGGCCAAGTCCCGGGGTATGAGCCTCCTTCGGGGGACTGTTGGTATTTCTTAGCATCACTACTTAGAGTAGTAATGGTACTAGAGATACTTCATCGTAAATCTAGACGTTACAGATATTCTGCAAGCGCACAGAAGTACGTTGTAGCATTTCACCCGGGAGTATTCCAGAGTATCGTTATTTGTTTATCCGCAGGGAAAGCATTTAGTTAAAAGAGAGATGTGCCATCCAATGCTCTTACATACAACAATATTAATGTACCATAATCTAAACAGGGGTAAATGATATAGAAGTGAATGAGTGGGTTGACACACAGAAGTTCATTGCTCATCATTATGTTGGTCTTAGTTAGTATAGTACACTAGTGAAGATTAATAAGGGTTCATTAGCATCATACTTATGGAACTTGGATATACTACAATACCCTAAACAAGCTCATTCAATGATCATATGCAAGAGGACAAATCGAGGTATCCAGTGGTTCCCTCATCATGGGACGACAGTAGGACGTCTTATCATAAAGGCCTAATACCCACTCCCGTACGTGGAGGATTACAAAGGACGGACAGGGCTGTCACCACCTGCCACCTACCTCTACTAATCCGTGGGGCAGCGGTACCCTCAATAGTATTCCATATCCCAAACACCATGTTTGCAATACGAGATACAACTCTATCTATCACGTTAATAAATAGAGCAACCAAAAGGCACATTGAGCCAATGTCATAGCATACATTCACTTGATTGAGGTGTAAGACATAAGTAGTATATACTAAGTGGATAAGGTATAACTGAGGCATACAACATAAGTATGAAGGTATTTCCATTAAACTCAGAGTATTACAAGTAAGTAAGAGAATACAAGAACTGAACTCTAGAACTTACCAAGACTCCTTCGGAAGCCCTTTAGAAGATCTAACACTATGACTATCACTACTAAGACTAAGACTAAGCTTGTAGCAAAGGAGAGCTCTTCTTCTGGTGTGTGTTGAGTACGGCACCCTTTGCAGGTATTTGTAGCATCACAAAGGTGGTTGGAGTCAGCTAGAGGCGGTTGAGGCAGTTGGAAGGTGGGCCCAAGTCGGCCGAATCCCCAAGGTCGACCGAGCCTTGGATCCACCGTCTTCAGCGCTTCATGGCTCAGATGTAATCTCCATGGCGGTTTACAGGTATAGGTCAAAGGAGGGCCGAGTCGGATGCACGCCGGGATCGGCCGACCTGGCTGGGTCGGCCGACCCCCCATAACCGCCATTAGGGCCCACCTTCCTCTGGGAGGCTTACATGTGGGTCCTAAGGTCGGTTCCAGTTGGGTTCTGTCGGTTTGGGTACATTTGTCTCTGGTTGTGGGTCCTTCAATCCATGTGATGGACATGTGGCTCATCCTTCACCCTTAACTTCCACCGACCATGAATCAACGTTCAAGATCAATTACGACCCTCAGTACTCGACGGCCAAGTTCACCCCCCCATACTCGACCGTCCTGCAATTAACCCCGACCAGAGCTCCTCCACCTCGCCGTCTCCGCCCTCCATGGCCTAGCATCCTCCGCCATCGCCTAGACTTCGAGAAATCGGAGAAATCCGTCCACCATTGCCAACGCGGGCCGAGCTCCAAACTTTCCAAAATCGTAACTCTACAGGCCTCCTCCTTCCAATCCGAGGCTCAAAACACATTCACCAAGTGCTCTTGATCATTTCCCCACCCTTTTCTCTTTGATTCCGGCCACCAGTGCGTCTGGCCACTGTCACCGCCGCCGGCCGCACCTTGTCCACGCGGGCAGGACAGGCAGCTGGCCGGCCGGTCCCCTGCGCCGGTCCAGGAGGCCCCCGAGGGGCGGGCGCCGCCCCTGTGACAGGTGCCCAGGCCTGGGAGGCCAGCCGCCCCCTCCCTCAGTGGCCGGCCGGAGTTCCTGCCTGCTCGAACTCGAGTCTGATTCGAACAGAGCAGAGGTAGAAGAAGAAGGGTAGAAAGGTAATAAGTTAGAAAATACAGGGGGTTATCCAAGAAATTTTTGGACCTTTACGTGATTATCAAATTTTGCAGGGGGTTTTCGATAAGATTTTGAGGACCTATATGTGAAGAAAGGACCTGTCCATGACTTTTTTCTTTCCCGAGGACCTGGATGTAAATCCCGAATTCACTATTCACGAGTTTCTTTCCTTTTATTTCGGCTGAGATTCAATAAATCACCAAAAATCACAAAACAATCGAAAAATTACAAACTTGGACTTTTTTGGAATCCTTGAGAAATTATCTTTCCAGTGGTGTATCATATGCATGTATAATCTGTGTGAATCCTGATGTATTTTTGAATATATGAAGATGTGCTTGAAAGGATGTTTATGGCTTTATAAATCATAGGAATGTGCTAAAAATGCAAAACCACTTTTGTTGGATCTGTTGTGACCAGTGGAGTTGAATTGAGTATCTGTTGGCCATAGTTTGTGCATGATTTTAGTAGATTTGGATTTAAGTTGTTGCTAGCTAGATAAGAAATGTTAAATCACCAAATATTCTATACGACTCAGAAAAATCTGAAAAATTCACATAAAATGCCTCTGTTGGAATGGTAGTTGCAGTAAAAATTTCAGCTACATAACATTTTTGTAGATTTTATTACGATTTTCTGATTGGTGCTAAATGTTGGCTGTTAAGAAAAATAGAAAATAAATTGGTAAAATACTGAAAAATTCCTGAAAATTATGTTTAACTGTCAAGGACACAGAAACATGATTACCTAAAGTTGTGTTTATGAAAATGTATTTTCTAGGCTTTATTTGGTAAGAACTAGTTAGGAAATACTTAGTTAATAAATAGTTTTCTTGTGGTAAAAATAATTTTTCAAATATGTACAGTAACCAGGAATGTTGAATGTTAGCTTTAGCAATTGAAACTCCATTGTACTACTAGTGGTTATTTATAGATGTTTTGTTTAACTTATGTTGTAAGATAAGTGGTTATAACACATTTAAAAAGAGTTAATAAGATTTCTTTATATATTATTTCAGAATTGAGTTAAGTTTAATTAGCAATTAGAAGCAACCCACCCCGCTTTATTTGTGAGCTTCTTAATTGTTTATATTCCGTAAATGATTGCTCCGTGATGTATTAGTGAGTTGTTGCAGTATTCTGTGATTGTTTCTCGTGCATTACTGCATCTCATGCATCCGCATTTCATGTA
>CM014276.1:29665719-29688720 GCA_004135705.1 Alloteropsis semialata | reverse complement strand
ATCTCTACCATGGAGGGCAAATACCTGCTGGCTATGCTAGAGTTGGGGTGGAGCAGGTCTTGGCCGGGTACGAATCACTCCAGCTTGACATTCCTGGAGGTGACGGGGAGACGACACTAGAAGAGGCAGTTCATGGTGTTATCCTATGGGAGAAGCGTTACATCGTCTTAACTCCTGAGGGGCCTTCGTCGTCACCCCAAAGCTCAAGGGCATCTCCGCCGCCTCCAGCTCCGCAGTCCCCGCCGCAGCAATATTCGCCTGTTCTTCCTGAACAAAGGTCAATTGTGAGATCAATTATATCATTTTATATCAATTATCTCAAATTTTTGATATTAGTTTATATCAATTTTTAGGAACTAGTTGGATATTATACTTAGTTTAGTTTCTATGTTTTCAATGTCAATTATATGTTATTAGTAAAAGAATGAATTTTTGTTATTATAAGAATGAATTTTGTTATAACGATATAACGGTATATAAGAATGAATTTTTGTTATTATAACGATATATAAGAATGAATCTTAGTTTAGTTTAGTTTCTATGTTTTAAATGTCAATTATATGTCATTTCCTAAATGGGAGATCAAAAAACTTATTTTAGTTTATATACTATAATATAATTGTGAGATCAATTAGATGGATTCTAGTTGGATATTAGTCTTTTTTTGTTTTTATATTAGTGTAATTTTTTTGATAATAGTTGGATATTAGTTTATATCAATTGTGAGATCAATTATATCATTTTATATCAATTATCTCAATTATCACAAAGGTCTCCGTCGCCAACAACTCAAAAATCTCTGTCACCTCCAGCTAAGCAATCTCCACCGCCTGCACCTCCGCCGGCAAAGAAAGCTAAGCAACAGAAAGCCAAGGCACCAACAAAGCCACCTGCAAAGAAGCTAGCAAAGCAAGCCAAGGAACCTGCCAAGCTACCATGGGAAAAAACTGATGAGGAGTGCAAGCAGCATAGTCTGGATAAGGTTAAAAAGTTCTTCAAAAAGAAGGAGCCCGAGAAAAAAGAAGTAGTTGATTTTGCTAAGTCTGCTTTCTTTATTGGCATGGCTAAAGAAACTCAGAAGAAATTGTTGTCGGACTATGACCGCTCTATTAAGAAATCGTATGAGAAGAATCAAAGGGAGGAGAAGGAGCGACGGAGTCAACAGAGCCAAGAGTCTACTAAGAGCCACAAGAGCGTCAAGCAACAAAGGAAGGGAAAGGCTGTTGCTCAGCTCGGTGAGCAGGAGAGGCAAACAATTGATCCACTCATGGTGAATGCTGGAATTGGACCGGTCGACCTGCTTGAGTTTTGCAAAGGGGCAGGAATGACGCCCTCGCAAATGCTAGATGAGAGTAAGACCCCAAAGGCTATACCAAGGTGGCCATTTCAGCTTGGCTTACCTCTAGTTGACCCCGATACGTACAACACGCTGTCAACAAAAATGTACAGATTACATGAATGGTACCTTTAGGCGTCGGCCCAAGGCCAGAACATGGTGGGATTGAAGATTAGAGATGATGACTACTTTCGTGGCGATAATGTTATGTATCTGGAATTCTCAGAATTTTACCAGATATACCATAGGGATGCCCTTGACGTGTCTCTCCTCAGCTGCTGGGTGCTGTAAGTGCTTCATTTATTTCTATATTTAACGTCTCCTATGTATTGTCAACCTATTATTAAACATTTATTTTTTTAAATTATATCCTGTAGAATGGAGATTGAAGAATGCAGGAAAAACTCATACTTCCACTTGGGCTTCATCGACCCAAAAACTGTAAACCAGCATATGTTACTAAATTTTTATGAAGACACAATGAACAACATTGACAGATTCTTACGTGTACAACATTACAAGACAATGATTCTATTTCCTTACAACTTTGGGTGAGTACTTTTACTGTCTTGTGCATCTTTTAGTTTTCTTCCTAACATAATTTTTATTTCAATTGACGTGACTCTTGGTACAAAACTTGCATGTAAATATGTTTCATTGGATATTATTTGTTATACAACCGGACATAAGCTTGTTGACCATCATGGACTCATTGAGGGGACCACGGGACGCGTACCAACCAATGATTGACCTCCTTCAAAAGTAATTTTCGTCCTCGCACTATTATTCCTCTTTAGCTCAGCCAAGAATTCCATTTATTTCATATGGTGTGCGCAGGTGTTGGAAAAAGTTTTGTGCAGAGCAAAAAGGTCCATTCAAGGAACAACTTGGTATCAAGGGAGACTTTTCGGTAAATACTACTATACATAGACCAACATCTCTTTTTTTGTTTCATTATCATGATTATGCATGTAATGACTTGACCATTTCTCCTATAAAGTGTTATAGGCAGAATCAAGGCACCAATTTATGTGGATATTATGTCTGTGAGTACATGCACACTCTTGTAGGGCATAAGACGATCGTCACTAATTGGACCTGACGGTATGTTCCATTTCCATTGAAATCTATATGTATGTATGCATGCATGTGAGTCATAAAAGCTATTATTTATATTTTTCTATTAACCACATCCTCAGATAAAGAATATGAAAGATGAGATCTTACCGGACCAAAGAGTCGCGGCGATTCAAGAGACACTCTGCGGATTTATAATCGATGAGGTCGTGAGCAAGACAGGGGCGTTCTGGTGGGATGGACACGAGCCCGATACAAGGAGCAAATATTAGGAATTTTGTATATGCTCCTTTGAAATCTTGGTGTAAATATTAATATTGAAATCTTGATGTAAATATTAATATTAATCTTGGATTTATCAAAATTTGTTTTATTTAAATATATATAAGTTTAATATTATTACCGTATATATTAATATCAGTATTAATAGTTTAATGCATTAGTGACGTATATTATTATACAGGTATAATACGTATCTCTTGTATATGCTCCTTTGAAATCTTGGTGTAAATATTAATATTGAAATCTTGATGTAAATATTAATATTAATCTTGTATTTATCAAAATTTGTTTTATTTAAATATATATAAGTTTAATATTATTACCGTATATATTAATATCAGTATTAATAGTTTAATGCATTAGTGACGTATAACTAATACATATATGGACATATACATATATTATTATACAGGTATAATACGTATCTCTGTATAAAAGAAACCAGAAAAGAAAAAGAAAAAGAAACAGAAAAAAAAAAAGCCCTTTAGTCCCGGTTGGTAATACCAACCGGGACTAGAGGGGCTCCACCATGGGCGCCGCGTGGAGACCCTTTAGTCCCGGTTGGTATTACCAACCGGGACTAAAGGTGGCTTTTAGTCCCGGGTAAATACCCCGCCGGCGTAGTCCCGGTTCAACAACCGGGACTACAGCTAGTTAGGAACCGGGACTAAATGCAAGTTCTGTAGTAGTGATATGTGACCTTAAGGCTCCGGGCTGGACTGCTTTGATGACCAGATAATGCTGACTATGATGCCGCCAGGAACCTCATCCTTGTTCTGGAGCGCTCCTGCCCTACTCATCGCTGGCGGTGGGCAGGTCATCGTCATTGCCGCGCCGGTGCCGGACTGAGCTATAGCAGTGGAAGCTCCATCCCTTATCTTCTCATACGATCCTACTGGACCTGCACCAATAGAGCTTCTCGTGGCAGTAGCATTAGGCTGCAATAATGTGAGGTCATAATTACGCACAAGGTTATCCAAGATAACTGGCTCAGTGGAGGAAAAAGAGCAGAATTATCAGGACGTAAGGAAACTGGAGATGTCATAGGTCTAGGTAGTGAGGAGGCAAAGGGGAAAATATTTTCATCAAACACGACATCCCGTGAGATATAAACACGTCCAGTAGACCTATCTAGACACTTGTAACCTTTATGCATTGAACTGTACCCAAGAAACACACATTGGCGAGAACGAAACTCAAGCTTGCGACTGTTGTAAGCACGCAGATTTGGCCAGCAAGCGCAGCCAAAAGATCGAAGGAAGGAGTAGTCAGGTTGTTCTTTGAACAAGCGAGCTAGGGGAGTAGAATTTTGTAGTGTACCTGAAGGCATTCGGTTGATCAGATAGCATGCTGTCAAGAAAGCTTCATCCCAAAAGCGAACAGGAAGTGAAGAATGAGCAAGCAGAGCAAGTCCGGTTTCAACAATGTGCCGGTGCTTGCGTTCGGCAATGCCGTTCTGCTGCGATGTGTGTGGACAAGTCACACGATGGTGAATGCCAGTGCGACGGAAATAGTGATTGAGGCGACGATATTCACCACCCCAGTCGGACTGAAAAAAATTGATTGAGGAGACGATATTCGCCACCCCAGTCAGACTGAAAAACACGAATTTTGTTTCCAAATTGTCGTTCAACATAAGCCTGAAAACTGTAGAAAGCAGATTCGACATCAAATTTGCGCTCAAGGAGATATATCCAACTGAAGCGACTATAGTCATCCAAAAAACTCACATAGTACCGAAAACCTCCCACAGAAGTAAGAGCTGGTCCGCAAACATTAGAGTGGACTAGTTCGAGAGGTGAATTGGTATTATGCAAAGATCGAGTGTAAGGTAACTGATGAATCTTAGCTTGTTGACACGCATCACACACTGATGGTTGATGAGGACGTACACAAGCAATTTTATTTGACTGAAGGACAGACTCGACAACGCTTATTGAAGGATGACCTAGCCTATGATGCCAGTGATCCACAGAAAGCTTGACACCAGTGAGGCCAAGACGCCTTGACACAAGCAAAATATTGTATGCTCAGCCAGAAATAACAAAAAGATAGCACAACAGAGGTTGCTGGAGGACGTGTGGTGCATTTATGATAATCACAGAGTTATCGTGCTCCCTGTGATGTCTTTTTCTTCCTTGTAAATTAATCAAACAAAAATCCCCGGCCAACTATGCGTAGCTGCCCAACTCCCATCCGGACGCCTCAATATTGTGAAGTTAATTTACAGGACTTGGATGATTTCTTTGGCAAACTGGAACATATGTGTCCAGCTACTCTGAAGAGCCCAGATGTTCAGAATGGACTGGAGAAGCTTCGGTAGTTCATCAGCCCAGATGTTAATCATGGGAGGAAATAGGAAAAAAAATATATACGCACAACAATCTCTCCGGTCAACTGTCAAAGCAGCAATTCAGCATGTGGTCGATTATCTTAATTGAAATAAAAACAAGTTGCCAGTAATCTTTTATCTTAAGGCAGCGGGCCAGGCAGCTAATTTTGACGACTCGAGATAAGCTGATACAAGAAGCTAAGCATCTGGAACCGCTTGCAACTTATCTACGACCGATTCTTCCTGGTCCTAGTCCTAGCATATTTTTTCCTTTGTTTTTTTTTTGCCAGGATTGTTGCACAAAATGAGACGACAATATAGAATAGGATAAAAAAAAATATGGCCTCAAGTTGAGGCATTCGCTGTCTTTATGGGCTCTTCTGTTGACTAAAGTAGTACATTAGGGCATCATTTCTCTGCTAGCGGCTTTAATTGGAAACCACTTATGTGTTATAGTATATCATAGAAAACAAAATCTACTGGACCACTCGCTCTCTTTCAAATTATTAGTAACTTAAACTTGTCCTAAGTCGAAATTATCTAATTGAGACCAAATTTATAGAAAAAGTATTAACATATATAATATCAATTCACTTTATATTAAGTCCACTATGAAATTTGTATTGATAGTGTATTTTTTTATGTATTAAAGAAATAAATTTTTTCTATAAATTTAGTCAAAGTTAACGATGTTTGACTTAGTACAAACTAAAACTGCTCAATAATTTCGAATGGAAGGAGTATATTTTGTATAGTGGGGCAGAATTGTGCACGCACCTGCTGAAATTTAGCAATACATTTATTTTTTTTTTGTTCATGAATCACAATGCATGAGAGACAAGTTGCTAGTAGCACAATGATGCAAATAGTTTTATTTACCAATTTACCAACGAAACTGTACATAGGAGAATTGGCTAATCGCCAATCTGTAACCTAAAGGCTGCGAGCTGGACTGCTACTAGTTGATGACCAGATAAAAAGAAGCTAATAACCGTTTGGCATAACGATGCAAGTGGGTTACACTCGATTGATTCAAATATTGACCCAGTCAAACCCGCTAATCTGTTTTTGATTTTGCATCTATCAATCCAATCTATGACAACTTTGGGTTTTAGATTTGAGATGGACCCAAAGACATCCTCGTTCTGGAGCCCTCCTGTCCTACCTCATCACTTGCACCGTCTGGGCGTGTGACCCGCATCACCAGTGCAGGACCATACTGTAGTAGTGGAAGCTCCATACCTGATCTCTCCAAATCCTAGCATGTTTTTTTTTCTTCTGAGGACGGTTGCACAAATTGAGACTATCGACTCGACACAGAACGGGCCGACAGTAATATAGCATACCATGTTGAGGCCTTCATTGGCTTTTATGGTGGGTAACATGCATCGGAACATTTACATCTCTGCTAGCCTTCAATTGAAAAACCCAGAGTACTAATGGTGGGGTCTTAGGGGCAAAACTGTAACACACTTACGCACCCCGCATTAGATTTGGCAACACGTATCATTTTCATTCATGAATCATATATAACATGATGGTGCCCGCACCGCACGAGACATAAATTTCTGCATAGGTATTCATGGTCTTTTGTTTGTTTGTTTGTTTATATTTTTTAAAGAACTTTGATATATCTGCCCGGCTAGAAACATCTACAATGCTAGTCACTTTGTGTACCAATAGCAACTACCAAAAAATTTATTATATAAAGTCATGATCCGCTAAGCTATTTATTAAACGAAGCAATTCTCGGTCAACACTTTTGTCTTTCCAAAAAAACAAAAATTTACCGCCCGATATCTCCACAATCTAAAGTTGATTTCAACATTTGCGCATGGTGCCCGCAGATTGCTTCAACGCGTGAGGCGTACGTGGCACGCCCAGCTGGAGGTGTCACAAGGTGGTGAAGGAAATCATTCAGCAGGCGGACTCTTTGGCCATTTGGTGGGTTTATCCAATGTACACCAACATGAAGATTTGTGCAAACAAATGGAAGCTTGCTACTAGATTTTACTAGTTCATAGCAAAATTTAACCTAGCTACGACAAAAATCAAACACACCCAAATGAAATTTTGACAGCAAGTAGTGAATTCGATTGAACCAAATATCGGCCCAGTCTAACCCGCTAATCTGTTTTGGATTTTGCATCAATCCAATCTGTGATAACTTTGGGTTTTAGATGAACCAAAGATATCAATCAGCTGATCAGTTTTCTAATAGAAAATGAGCTGATCTGTTAGTTGATAGATGAGGCTGGACCACTATAATCACTACTGGAATCTGAAGCTTGCTGTGTGTGCCGCCCACGGCGTCCTTCGCACGGCAGTCACCATGATGGCAAAGCTAGCTTTGCCGTTTGCTTTTTATCGGACACACGGCAACCAGCTTTGCCATGTGTTTTGGCAGGCACACGGCAAAAAAACGTGTAACAACAGCGGGACGATGCGTGACGGAGACGGCGCAAGAGGGGGAGGGAGGGGTCTGCTTTGCCGGCCCCCCCAAAGGCACACGGTAAAGTTTCAAATTTTGCCGTGTGCCTCTGGCATGGCACAGGTCAAAGATAGCAGCTTTGCCTTGTGCCGCCCGCATGGCATACGGCAAAGCTTGGTATCTTTGCCGTGTGCCCACTTTAGCACACGGCAAAGAGAGTACAGAACTGCTAAAAATGGCACACGGCAAAGTGACCCAAAAATTTCTATTTTATTATTTTTTCATGTATAAATTGCCCTACTCAAACAAACATCACAGTTATCATACATATATCACAACAAACATCACAGGCACTTGATATATCACAACAAACATCACAAGAACCACAAGTTCACATTTAAGTACCACATGTCCACAAGTGAAGTACTACAAGTTTAGACACTCACAATTACCACAAGTTTACAAATACGAACCAACTAAAGTCTATCACTGTGGTGGGTCGAATGGAGGTGCGAACAACTATTGTGGGTGTAACGTCGGTGAGATTCCCGGTGACACGTCAGGCATATTTGATGCCGCCGTCGATTGAGTCTGTAGAAAGGAGAATATATTGCATGTTAGACCTAAATCGAGTTCTCTAAGTCATAATCTAAAACATTCAAAATTTTATTGTAGTCTCAAAGTGACTCTAAGTCTCTACGTTCTCTAAGTGTCTAATACTTGAAATGAATCTAGAAGGTTGTCAAGTGGCTCACATGAGGAGTTGCAGGAGCCGGAGCCGGTGTGAACGTCATGGGCATCGGTGGTGCAGGTATGGGGTGACCCATATGAATGGAATGAGATTGAATGTATTTGTACATCTGGGTCATCTGCTGTTGAACCTCGGCCTGCTGCCTCGCCGTCTCCAACTCCCGTATCCTCCTCTCTTCGGCTATCGCCGCCTCTTGTGCCGCCAGCTGGGCCAACAATTTTTCATCTCAATCTTACAATGCGAAGCAAACATATGTAGAAATTGAATGGACGATGAATAAATCAGAAATAACCTAAAGTTCCTGCACTTGGAGCTGTGCCTGTGATAGCCGTGGGCGTATGGGCGGGCAACTGCTCGTGCTCCTTGCTCGAATCTGGACGAGAGTGGGAGTACTGGCCGTGTCTAGAGTGCCGTCACCTATATAGTACCGGCCATGTTTCTTGCCCCCTCCCACCCTCATGATGATCTCTCCATCAAGGTCATGGGCGCTCGGATCCCACTCTGGCCCATGGACCTGCCTTCCCGACTCTGTGTACTCATTGATGCGGGTGTGGATGGAGGGATTTTTGTAAGCTGAGGGCGGGTCGTCCGGGTTGTAGGTGACCTCAGACGCCTTGCCCTTCTGGGCCATATCCCATCCCATGAACTTGGAGCACTGAGCGCCTTCATGTGTTGTCGACTGTGGAAAAAAGCAAGTTGATTACAAATTATGCATAATTGAGCGTTAAAATAAAGAAATGAATCCGCATACCCATCGAGCCTTGTATTCGTCGTTGCTAAGGCTGCCTTAATGGTGTGCTGGACCTAGCATCAGCAAACGCCATTCTCGGCCAGCGTTGTGCTTCTCCTCCCACTCGGGTGTGAACCACTTGTCCACTATGCGTTCCCAACATGTGGAATCATTACGGCACCGCCACGCAGGCACCTACACGTGATCAAGTGATTGACATGTAAGAAGATCAAATCAAGCAATGTACTTAATCTGAAAATAAATCTGAATTTAACTGCAAGTATTGCTCTCGGGTCAGCTTCAAATTTCCTGCAGCTTCTTTTTTGATCTTCTGGCCAAGGAACAGAGCGCCGTAGTTTACGACACACTGGACTTGCACCTTGTAGTGCATGTCCTTCACCACCTTAACGCATCGGTTGTGAGTCACAACTGCAGCCCATTCCTCGTATCCATCCGCACACCTGTAGAAATCCTACATATAAACACGATGTATGCAATCATTATTACAAAAATGTCCAATGTATTAAGCAGTGTACTGCGAGGAAGACTTACCCACAGCTCGGCCTTCACCCACTCCGCCTTGTTGGCGAAGCACCTGTTTTCCTTATTGAGATGATCGGGGGCGACGTTGTAGTGCTCCCACATCTAGGCCGGCTCGTACCTTCCACGAATGTGGACCTGGCCTGGGAAGTGCTCCCTGCATAGAAGACCCAGGATGCCGTTGACCTTGTGATTGTGAGCACCTCCAACGAGTACTCTCCAACTCCTTCCAAAAGATTAAGATAAAATATTAGTTTCTATTGTGATTATCAAGTTATGAAATGAAAAATTATTGATAAAATCTAAAGTTACTTATGCTAGCCCAAAGGGTTGAATCATCGGGCATCAGACAAGAGGTATGGGCCTGTCTGGATGTCTCGAGTGACCTCGCAACCACACAGCCGGCGTAGCCCCTGTCGTGTCCTCTTCCTCCTCCCCCTCCCCCTCCTCCTCCTCCTCCTCAGCACCAGACGTCTCCGTGGATGGTACGTATTCGTCCTCCTGCGGCTGCTACTGCTGATCCTCCTCCTCCTTAGGCGAAGGCGGCTCTACAGGCCGAGCCGCTCGACCCCTCCGCCGACCCTTGGGGCCACCCTTCCCTCGACCTTTCCCTCGACCCAAAGGGACGGACCCCGATGCTTCATCGGAACTTGGCATCATTCTTCTGGAAACAGATGCGCATTTTTGTTGAATTCTGCTGCCCACCATGTTTGTTCAATTACCTGCAATCAAAAATAGTAAACCAATCAGTACATAATTAGAAAGAGAAGCAAAATAAACAAGACATAATTAGAAACTAACATGATATTAAAAAAATAATTCTATCAGTATGAATCATACATGTATTAGAAATAATCATCTTGCAGTTAACCAGCTGATTATTCAGGAGTTCTCAGGATGTTGCTTGAATTTACACTTTCTATACTGTACTTCGAACACTGCTTGACTAGCTAGGTAATTAAAACGAACTTGCTTTGCATTGATCTACTAACTCCATTACGTCTTTGAAGTTCTGAAAGATAATGGTACACGAACTTGCATTATATATTTTTGCTTTAATCTCATATTGCTTCATTGAGCTGATAGTACATATAGGCCTTTTAATCTGGAATTCTGCACATCTGCTGGAAGAATCCTCACTAGCCTGTATGTATATCTGGTTCTTTACCACATTTTTTATTGCCCGCTAAACCAAACAGACTTGCACGACGGTAATTGATCAGCAATAATGGATGTGTGCACAACTACTTCTCTTGTACAAGCAATGATGATTTATGAGATCAATGAGTAGGAGAATCTAAAATTTATCCATTTATTGAAATATATGAATGTTTCTAATACCTATGTGCATAGAGCAGTTTAGTAGTTTCCGTCACAAATATTGTTTGCTCATAAGTACTTGGCATTGTGTTCTTTTCAGATCGAGGATCAGATGCAGCCAGTAACAAGTAGTTACAAGATATTTAAAATTTGAAGAAGCCAACAGAGGAAACTAATGGTTTACGTCGCTATGAGTCTTATTTATCTTTCTATTTCATGTTGAAATGGTCGTGGATTTGTGATATCTTGTGTATTTATGACTATAATAGTGTCTGGTAACTTGTGTAATTCATGACATTGATTACGTGCCTATCTTAATTTTTACAATCTTTATAATATGCTGTGTTTGGGGTTAAATGGGCTTGGCCCAGAAATTGTTGGGCTGTAATGTGTGTAATATCTAAATGACTAGTATAGTATTGGGCCAGTGTCGGTCTGGCCATTTTGAAAACAATTGGGCTGTACATGAAAATTGGGTGCCTGCAAAAAAAAATTCATAATGTGGGCTCAGCCCATAATGGATTGGGCTCGTAACTAGGTAGCCAAGTCAACATCCATGTTGGCAGCCATGTCAACATCCGCGTTGGCAGCCATATCGATCTATCAGTGATATTGATGAATCTGTGACGGATATCTATCCTACGTGGCGAGAATTTATGATGGTTATTTTCGTCACTGAATTTGGGCCTGCGCTGGGTAGGAGATGATGTCTATATTTTGTGACGGTCAAAAAACATCACGGATTGTATTGATTTATGACGATTTGGACTAGATGTCACGCGAGTTGATTTATGATGCTCGATACATGACGGTTTTAGATTTCGTCATTAGATGTCCTTTTATGACGTTTTTTGGGTAATTGATGACAGATTACGAACATCATGTATCACAACTATTCCTATAGTGGAGATTAGTTGGATCATAAATCTCATCATCACTATCATGCATGTCGAGATCATAATCAGGCCCGTGCTCCAAAGAGGAATGTCGTCGTCATCAAGCCCTAATTGTAATCGCTCAAGTAATTCTAAGTCCTTCGCATTATGAACCTCATCTCCAACGCCCTTGTCATCAACTGTTTCATCATCATCTATATACATTCCGATCGCTCCGGTTAAGTCTATCTCAAAACGCCCTTGTAGCCCATCTTCTTGAAAGAACTCTCCGTCATATGTGTTTGAGTCTATGTTGTAATCTTCATTGTTTGGGACAGGTAGTTTGCCATGTGGCGATACCTTGTACACAACGTCCCAATCCTTAAGATGTTTGTCAGTTTTGCATGGGTATGAGAGGTAATAAACTTGTGTGGCTTGTTGAGCCACAATATAGACATCGTCTCCTGGATAGACGGATGACTGTCGAATTTCGACTAGTCCAAGATTAGGGGTCGGTCGCACTTCGTTAGGATCAAACCAATGGCATTTGAATATGACAGGCTTAAGAGGTTTGCAACCATAAATGTTAGTTCGTATATTTCTTCAATTATTCCATAATACTCGACCCCATCTTGGGCTATCGTACAAACTCCGGTATTTGTTGTTCTTCGATTGGGCCGACTCGGCTCGTGGCTTTTTGTGTGAAATGGTTTCTGTGCCAATGACAACATGTCGCAATAGGACTTTGCGGTTGCCTTTAGCGGATCCTCCCTAACAGGACTAGGTTCTCCATTGAACTGTGCTTCATGAAAGTCATCTAACATGTCTCCGCACCCGGCATCATAATCCTGGATGCATTGTCACACGACCTCGTCTCTCGCACGATGGGCTTCACCATGGCAGATCCACTAGGTATAGTTTGCCACAAACCCATAGGTGCAAATGTGTTTACCCATCTGGAACTGTGATTGAAGTATCTTGTTTGCACACTTGCTACAGGGACATGACGCTTTACTCTATCCTTTGTCAAATGCCTTTTTCAAGAAATCTTTGACCTTTTGAACGAATTCATCGGTCCAGTCACGCTTACTCAGCCAGCCCGTGTACATCCACTCACGGTCATCCATACTTTAACATATGAGTAGGTGATATAAAAATCATTTGCATCTACACGATGTCTGTCATGCTCTAATAGGTGAAGATAGGTCCTAATCCCACCCGAAGATGTGTAGATGGGGTTAGTTTCCATGCTCTACTCCTATCCGAGATAGAATTTTGGCAGCACCTCCCCGCTGTTCTCCAAATACATGTCCTAGCAAGAAGATTGTGTATCCAGAGAACAATATGGAGGTGATGCCGAAACTCTGATCGGATCAAAGCAGACCATGAAAACAAAACCCATCTACACATCCTCGGGCTATCCAGAAAACGTGGACAATTCAAAACAGATATGGTCATACATATGCAAAAATCTGCATGATACGAAAAGAGGGGTCTTTTATGCCTCACCTTGCTGTACTGTGAAGTGATGAGTCGAGGATGGCGCAACAGTCCCTCCTGGAAAAAGAAAAAATAGTGTCAATTGAAAAATTCGATAGCACCTCCCCTGCAGCGGAAGGTTTCCAAAATCTACAATAAACCAACGGCACGATGGCCGACAACCACATTCCAAAATCATTGATGTCTTATTTTTGCTTATCTCAAAAAAATATTGAAATAGTGATTTGCCTCAGATATGTTGCCTTTTATTTGACCTTGAACTTGGAGCATAAGAAACAACACAATTCGTAAAAAAAGGGTTCATGATAGGCACGAAACCATGAGACACACCTAGCCCAACCATCATATCATCACAACCGAGTAGTTGCTTGGGCATGGATGTGTCTCATGGTTTGATGACAACCATGAGAAGCACAACTATATGTCACAAAGAACACACTCCCAAGCTCAAGGTCATCATATGTTATAAAGCAAAAAACTGGGTAAAAAACTAAAAATTGATATCATCACAGGCATTGATAAAATTAATATCGTCATAGGCATCGATAAAAATGATATCTGCATATTTCCCATGGCTCGATGGCCGGACTAATTGGCATTTTAGACGTGCTCACCTAGGGGCTCAATGGTGGCGAGGCGGGGGTGGGTGGCGCGATAGGGGCCGGCGAGGCCACCAGGCCACCGGCGGCCCATCAACCAACCTCCTCGTCCNTATTCTTGTTGAAGACAATAAAAGCTATGTTCCTGACTCTGTTTCTCCTTCTCCTGTACCTGGGATGTCTAGATTTAATTCTCAGCAGGTTCGTTTTTTCAAATTTTAAATTTGTTGTTTCATTCATTTTAAACATTTTATGTCAGTTTCTTTTACGTTTTTGTGCAGTTCTTTGATGATAAAGAAAATCTTTCTCCTACATTCTCTCAAAGGGTAATTTATTTTTTTTATTAATTTGCTTTGTATGTTTGCTTCTTGCTATATTTATTTCTCTATTCATTTTTTTTTGTCTTATTGCAGACACCTATTATCATGCAAACACTGGAGTTTACACCTCATTCGGCTGTTAGAAGATCCACTCCTACTGCAATTCCATTGAAAGATTCATCTTCTAGAATGAATTCTGAACGTTCTTCTAAGCAGTCTCCTCTATTTGTGAAAGTATGAATGCGTTGTAATTTTTTAAAAATTTCTGTTAGTTTTCCCCTTTTTTAATTTATAATTTATTTATTTCCAGGTGTCTAAGGATGTTGAATTCATTGCTGAAAAGACTCTTGCAGATAATGTTCGAGCGATGACTCAGAAATCAGAAGAATTGTACAACAAACAGTTGCAATCAGCTGATGACATGATTTCAACTCCTCAGAAATTGAAATCTGTAGCTTTGGGTTCTCATAATTTCAATTCTCAAAGTTCTCAGCCTTTTGCACTAGGACGTAGAGACTCATCAACTGGTGGCAAACTGCCTATCCATGGTCCTAGACGAATGGCTATACCTGCTGCACCATACCGTGGTGATTATGTTCAATTACCTGTTTCTTCAAAATTTCATGTTTCTAAGTCTGCAAATGAATATTACCAGATTATCTGCAAGCTTGCTTCATCTCAATATCAGGGGTTAGTTTTAATATTAATTTGTTTATTTTTTGTTCTTTAGTTATCTTTTAGTTCTTTACTGGCTTTATATATATAATTACTATCTGACACTGGACTCAATAACATGAACATAATTTTTGCACTCACTCTATTCTATTATTTCATGTACTAATGGGTCTAAATCAATTTATAGCAATTAAAATGGTATAATTGTTGTTAATACATTAAAATTATCAAACTGAACTAGCAAAATACCATAATTTAACATGAATGTTGTCTAATGCTTATAGAAAAAGGTTTGAAGTCAAATTCAAATTCGAACGTTGAAAGGACCTTGATGTCGCCTAGAGGGGGGGTGAATAGGCGAATCTGCAGTTTACAAAAACTAATTCCAACTATCAGCACCAAAACCGGTACTACCGGTTTCCCAAACCGGTAAAACCGGTTCCTGCACAGATTGCACTAACAAGTATATTTCCCCTCTACGAATTCTAGCACAAACCACAAATGGTGTGAAGCTTCCAGGGATGTTTCCAAGTGTTCCAATGGAGCCCCTGCACACAGCTCAACACACCAAAGTAGATCGAAGCGGAAGCACAAGTAATATGCTAGAAATGACAATATGAGGAAAGAGCTCAAACCAAGAGGCAAAGAGATTTTTCTCCCGAAGTTCGGATTCACCGCTCGCACCAAGCAGCCACCAAGGCACGGTGAATCCTACTCTCCGTTGAGGAAGCTTATACGACCACACAAGGTCAAGCTATCTCCTCCTTCCACTAAGTGACCTCTTCCCTTGCGGAGGCGAGGTGAAACCTTCACAAACGATCCCGTGGCTCACCACACACTTCGGTAGCTCACCGGGCAACGCCTAGCCGTCTAGGAGGAAGAACCTCCAAGAGTAACAAATGCTTCAACGATTGCTTGACGAAACCACAAGTGCTCAAGGATTAGGATTGCTCTCCAATGCTCACACACAAGTCACTCTCTCAACCCAACTCAAAGATTCAAGCTATGGGCACAAGTCTCACTTATAGAGGTTGGGGAGAGCTCAGTTGACCTCTAGAATGTGTTAAACTCGAACTGAGCCAGCAGCCCCTCAAAGAGGAGCTCATGGGTATAAATACCCACCACTCCAAAAACTAGCCGTTTTTCTGTCAGAGGAAAACCGGTTCCACCGGTTCCAAAACTGGTTCCACTGGTTCCAAAACCGGTTTCACCGAATTTCAAAGAAACTAGCCGTTAGACACTTGAGGCCTCAAAACCGGTTTAACCGGTTCCCAAAACCGGTTCCACCGGTTTTGCCAGAGAACCCACACTAAGTTAGAAACTCTCATGGTTAGACTCACATAGGTTCACTTGAGCACTTTTGGAGATTGTCATTCAATCAATGTTGCATCCCTCTTGATAGTACGGCATACCTATACTCAAGACATAAGATAAATCATAATTCAACCACTTGAGCTTGTATGTCAATGATCATGCCAATACTTGATCAATCACTTGTTTGAGGGCTTTTCAACATTGTATCTTCAACTGAGCATATCCACCTTGAGCTAGTGACTTAGGATTTTCCATAACTTATATTTGAGTTCACTTTAATCCTTAGGCCACTCCCTTCATCAATCATAATATATATGCATTGCATTGCTTCTCTTGACAAGACTTGGATATGATACTTCGAAACCCCCCGGATTCGCACATGGTCATAAGTCATCACTTAACCAAAGCTTGCTTAGTCCCTCGCTCTAGTCATCTCGATTTGTTTCTTCACCACTTACCTTGCATCATCAAGTTAGCTTTGCTTTGCCATTGAATAAATTCCATTTGAAAGATTCTTCAAATGCTGCCAAGAGAGAAAGATCCTAACCCAATTCATTGCATCAACTCCACTTATGGTGGTACGATTAAAATTAAAAATTAAATTAAAAATTTAAGCTTTGGACAGGATAGGCATAGCTCTCAACTTGGAAAAGAATTAATCAACCTTGTTTTGCAGGGGTTTTAGATAGGTAATAAAACAATCACCTCCAATTCAAGCCTTACTCATTAGCAAAGTCCAAACAAAAAGCCCTAGATCAAGATGGAGCATGGGTATTGCAAGAACAAATTATCTACTAAGCTCCACAACCAAGATTTTAATTCAAGACATAGCTCATGATCAAATGCTTAGAAAGAACAAATAAAGACAAGAATGCATAGGTAGATAAAAATAAAACTCACACGATCCAAGGATTTATTCAGACAAAAAGAAAATACTCTTTATTTGATTTTCTTGACTCACACTAATTTAAGACTCTTCACGCACACTAAATTAAGACTCTCAAACCAAGAAAAAGAACATGAGTGGTAACACCTTCCCCTCATGCTTAAAACATACGATGTCCTCATCGTAAAATAAATACAAGGGGAAAGGAGAGACACTCATAAAAAAAGATAAAACTATTAAAAACTTACCTTGTTTTTTGTCGTTAGGCTTGACGATCCGGGTCACCCTCCAAGATATAGACGTCGATGTATTTAATGGGCACGACGTCCGGTTCCAAGAACACCTTAAATCATTGTCCATTCACCATATATTGATCTCCCTTGACGTCCATGATTGTTAGCACTCCCGAAGGCTACACCGAGTGCACGACATATGGTCCATCCCATTTGCTTTGCAATTTTCCCTTGCCAAAGATTTTGTACCTAGAGTTGTATAGTAGGACCTTGTCTTCTTCCTTGAATTCCTTCTTTTGCAATCTTTTGTCGTACCATCTCTTCATCCTTTCTTTGTAGATGCTTGCGCTATGATATGCCTTCAATCTTAGCTCTTCAAGTTCACTTATTTGAATCCTCCGTTTTAATTGCACCGCATCAACATCAAAATTCATCTCTTTTATTGCCCAATAAGCCTTGTGCTCTAGCTCTATCGGCAAGTGACATGTTTTTCCATAGATGAATTGATATGCCCATAATGCTCCGTCTAGCTTCTTTGACCAATCTTTTCCTCCTTTAGTTGCCGTCTTCTTGAGGATATCTTTGAGTTGCTTGTTTGAAGTCTCCGCTTGGCCATTTGTTTGTGGGTGATAGTCGGTAGACACTCTATGCTCAATTCCCAACGTCGACAAGCATTTGCCAAAATCTTTGCCCGTAAAATGTGTGTCTTCATCACTTATTAAAAATCTAGGAACACCATATCTAGGGAATATTACCGTCTTGATCATTTGAATAGATTCTTCCGTAGACGCTTTCCGACATGGAATCGCTTCAACCTACTTCGAAACATAATCAACCATGACCAACATGTGTTCATATCCATGCGAGTTCACGAACGGTCCCATGAAGTCGATTCCCTAAACATCAAACATATCAATTTGCAAATTATAATTTAGCGGCATGGCATTCCTTTGTGACATGTTTCCCGTCCTTTGGCACTCCAGGCAAGTTGCAACATACCTCTTCGCATCTTCGTGCATCTTCGGCCAATAAAATCCGCTTCCCCATACCTTTGCATGCGTTCTAAAATGCCCATAATGTCCTCCATATTCTGATGAGTGGCATTTTCTTAGAATTTCTTGTCTCTCTTCCCACAGTATGCATCTTCTTAGCAATCCATCATCTCCATATCTATAAAGGTATGGTGCATGCCAATAGAACTTTTTACTCTCGGCGATCACCCTTCTTTTTGCATATTTATCCAAGTGATCCAAGGGCATCCTCTGTATGCACCTTATAATATCATTCATCCATCCATCCTAATCAAGTACCCGATATAGATGATCATCTCTCATTTTATCTTCAATAGGCTCCATCCCATCATCTCCATGATGTATTCTAGATAGGTGGTCGGCTACAATATTTTTTGCCCCTTTCTTGTCCCGAATTTTCACGTCAAATTCTTGTAATAATAGAATCCATCGAATCAAACGTGGCTTGGCATCTTTCTTGGACAAAAGGTACTTGATCGCGGCATGGTCGGTATACACAATCACCTTCGAGTTCACAATGTAGGATCTGAATTTTTCAAAGGCGAATACTACGGCGAGCAATTCCTTCTCCGTTGTTGCATAATTAACTTGAGCTTCATTAAGAGTCTTGCTTGCATAATAAATTGCATGTACCTTTCCTTCTTTACTTTGTCCAAGAATAGCTCCAATGGCATAGTTGCTTGCATCACACATTATCTCAAATGGAAGATTCCAATCCGGCGGTTGGATAATCGGTGCACTAATGAGAGATTGCTTCAATTTCCAAAATGCTTGCAAGCAATTTTTTGTCGAAGTCGTATGCCACATCTTTTTGGAGAAGTTGCGTCAATGGCTTTGTGATCTTTGAGAAATCCTTTATAAATCTTCTATAGAATCCGGCATGTCCGAGAAAGCTTCTCAATGATTTGATATCCATTGGAGGTGGCAATTTCTCAACGGTCTCAATTTTAGCCTTATCCACCTCTATACCTCTCTCGGAGATGACATGTCCCAAGACTATCCTTTGTTTCACCATGAAGTGACACTTCTCCCAATTAAGCACTAGATCGACTTCTCTACATCTTTCTAGAACTTTATCCGAATTTTTCAAGCAACTTTCAAAACTTGTCCCATGAACCGAGAAGTCATCCATGAATACCTTCATAATTTCTTCAATAAAATCTGAGAATATAACCATCATGCATCGTTGAAAAGACGCTGGTGCATTGCACAAACCAAAGGGCATTCTTCCATATGCGAAAGTTCCATATGGGCATGTAAATGTGGTCTTGTGTTGATCTTCCGGATGAATAGGTATTTGGAAGAATCCCGAGTATCCATCAAGAAAGCAAAAATGTGAATGCTTTGCTAACCTTTCAAGCATCTCGTCGATGAATGGTAGTGGAAAATGATCCTTCCTCGTCGCCATGTTCAATTTCCTATAATCAACACACATTCTCCATCCGATCACGGTCCATTGTGGAATCAATTCATTCTTCTTATTTCTCACGACCGTTAATCCCCCTTTCTTTGGCACACAATGCACCGGGCTCACCCATTCACTATGTGGCACGGGGTAAATTATTCCGGCATTCAACAATTTAATCACCTCCTTCTTCACCACATCGCGCATGGCATGACTCAACCTTCTTTGATGTTCCACAACCGGCTTGTATTGATCTTCAAATTGTATGTGATGAGTGCAAAAGGCGGGACTAATACCTTTCAAGTGATTTATTGTGTACCCAATCACCTTCTTATGTCTTCTCAACAAATTCAGCAATTTATCCATCTCTTCCGGATTCAATTCATCGCTCACGATGACCGGGTACGTCTTGTTTGCTCCGAAAAATTCATACTTCAACCCCTTGGATAATGGCTTTAGTTCAACTTTGGGTGCTTTGGGTTCTCCTTTTTGCAAATCTCCGATATCTTCGAATTTTTCTTCCTTCAAGCTTCCATATTGTGCCTTCAATCCCTCGGTTGCTTCCACTAGTTCTTCGTCTTGATCATTATAAATAGTGTCATTCTCCATTGCACGTTGGATAGGATCCCTGAAATTGTCAACAAAACAAAGACTCTCTACCTCTTCATTATCAAGAGGTAGAGGTAAAGCGATACGAGAAGCGGGTAGGAAATCATATGTGTATTTATTTCCATCAAGATCAATCGTAACTCTACCCTTTCCGGCATCAAGAACGGCATTAACCAACTTAAGAAAAGGCCTACCAAGTATTATATCATCATGTTCATCATGGCAAGCATCAATTACAAAAAAAGTCGGTTGGAATAGCTTTACCCGAGATTGCAACATCTAAATCTCTAAGCACACCCAAAGGTTTGGTTGTTCTACCATCTCCCATGATCAATTTAATTGGTGTAGGAGCAAGATTCAAAGTTTTTCTATAATGCTCATCATAAAACTTTGAAGACATGACACTTACATGGGCTTCGAAGCAAAATATTTCTCCATTGATCGTGCAACTTATGTGAGGTGTAGGTAGCGGGGTACCTTCAACATGATTGGCTTCAATGGCATACACCTCGGCTAGGTGCGCGAATGGAGATGCCTCCGGCTTCACTCCCATAATTTTCTTCACTTCCGCAATGTGGTCCGGGTCTATCTCTTCCTCTTCATTGAAAAGTTTTTGAATAATCTCACCGGCTGATTCTTTGTCCAACTCATACCTCGAGTGCTTCTTCGGTAGAAAACTTGATTCTATGGCTTTCACCGATCCTTTTTGATTTGGGTATGGTCTTCTCTTGTCGAATATTTCTCCAAAGTCGATCGGGATCCAATCCATTTGCTCAAATTCTTCTAGTGACCTTGAATTCGCCAAACTTGTTCCTTTTACTTCTTCCGGCTTGCAATTTTTGTTGCTTTGGATTGGTCCTCCTTCATCGTGAGTTGCTTCTTCAATCTTTTCTTGCTTCGGTTCTTCTTTCTTCGCTTCTAGGGCCTCTTTTCCAAAAATTCCAGCAAGCATTCCCACTTGAGTTTCTTGCTCAACTCTTCCCGAAAGACGATTTTCCCAATCTCTTTGCATGGCTGCCCCTTTGCTTATTCTTTGTATGATTTGGGCCGCTTCCGTGAGTGTTTTCTCCATGAGATCTCCTCCTGCACACATCCGAACAAATTGCATGCATTCGGGGGTTAGGGAAAAATAAAAAATATAGCACATCACCGAAGAATCCTAGCTTTGGTCCTTGCTCGATTAATCCGTTGAATCTATCCCAAGCTTGATGTATTCCTTCGTCCTTTCCTTGCGCGAAAGTGATCACTTGCCTCCGAATGTATTGAATTTTGCTTATCGGAAAGTAACAGTCCACAAAATTTCTTCATCGACTCATTCCAATTTCCTTTTGCCCCGAAGGATGCAAGTGTGTACCATCTTTTCGCTTCATCTGCAAGTGAGTATGGAAAAAGATTCCATCTAAACCAAGTGTCGGATGTTTGGACCCGGCAGTCCACACAGGGTAGCCTACGTGGTTGATTTGTTGAGGGACAGATCGAGGATCAGAAGTCAATGGTAACACAAGACGCAAGGATTGAACAGGTTCGGGCCGTCGAGATGACGTAATACCCTACGTCCTGTGTTGGGGGCGATTGTATTGCAGTGTATGAAGTTCCTGAAGGATCTCCGTAGTTGGGTTCTGTCCTAGGTTGAATGAATGCGTGGGTTGTAGATGTTCTGGAGGGGGCTCAAGGCGCCTTATATAGTCCGGCTGCCTTGAGTTACAAGTCGGCTAGAGATCGTAACCTACCCGAAATACAAGGATGTGATCCTATAACGATTACAGATATCTTTCCCTATAATTCCGGCTAGTTTATCTTGATCTCCGAGCTTCTTGCGGGATACGCCGTCTGCTTTCCTTGCCGCGCGCGCCGTCGCGCCCATCCGGCTCGTCCGACTGGTGGGCCTCCCGACTGGTGGGCCACCCAGTCTGACAAACCGATCCAGTTGCACTCGGACTGGGCCGCCCCTTGCTGGTTGGGCCAATCCGCCTTCTGGGTACCCCTGGGGGTCTACCCCCGACAAGCCCCCGAGTAGTACGTGGTTGAGAGACAAGTCGGCGAGGTCGTGCTGTCTGATGAGCGTCGAGCCTGCTGCAGTTGGAAGCGAAACCGCGTGATACTGGAGAGAAAAGAGCCGTTTCCCAACGGATGCGCCACGAGGTGCGTCCGTTGGCCATAGCCCCCGAGCCTTGAAGCGATTCCGAAGGAATCGGTCCAAGGGTTAGTAGCCTTCTTCTGAGGTCGTCAGACAATCAACGGATGCGCCGCGAGGTGCGTCCGTTGGCCGTAGCCCCCGAGCCTTGAAGCGATTCCGTAGGAATCGGTCCAAGGGTTAGTCAAGGAACATCTGGCTAGATCATCCAACGTTAATTTCGGCGCCCAGCCCCCGAGCGTGAGGGCCGGGTCGAGCTGTCCGAGGCACGCCGAATAGTCGCCCAGCGCCCAGCCCCCGAGCGTGAGGGCCAAGCACGCCGAGTGGTCATCCCGGCGCCAGCCCCCGAGCGTGAGGGCCGGTGCACGCCGAGTGGTCGTCCCGGCGCCAGCCCCCGAGCGTGAGGGCCGGTGCACGCCGAGTAGTCGTCCCGGCGCCAGCCCCCGAGCGTGAGGGCCGAGCACGCCGAGTGGTCGTCCCGGCGCCAGCCCCCGAGCGTGAGGGCCGAGCACGCCGAGTGGTCGTCCCGGCGCCAGCCCCCGAGCGTGAGGGCCGAGCACGCCGAGTGGTCGTCCCGGCGCCAGCCCCCGAGCGTGAGGGCCGAGCACGCCGAGTGGTCGT
>CM014276.1:29640788-29665294 GCA_004135705.1 Alloteropsis semialata | reverse complement strand
CACCTGGGCAGGTGCAGGCTTATTGCCAACGGATCACCCGGTCTTGCACTAGACAAGTACTCGGCTTGGTCTGGTCTTTGTTCCCTGCCCAGCCCTTGAGCGTTACTCAAGGGAGGATCAACCCAGCTTGCACTTGTGACATGTTCGACAGTTATATGGAGGAGGAGAAGGACGCGGCGAAGAAGATAGTTTCCTACCTTAAGTTCTAGGTTTTCTTGTTATGTAAGAAGAACCCATGTAATGAACTTAGTAGATGTAAATACTAATGTTTTGTTAACAAGAGTACTTGTTATCTGTATTTTGGTTCGTCCAATCCTTCTGTGTGGAAACAGAAGGTTGATGGCTTGTGTTTGAATGTAGCATGTCTAGATGGTTTTTAAACAACCCGTCATGATTCAAAACCTTTTCGTATATGCGTTACTTGACAAGCAAGCATAGCATAATGATAATAGAATATAGACACTTTATTATCATTTGGCTGTAAAAGCCGACATCAGTCCATTGAAAGGACTGACATTTATTGACTCTAAATAACTCCTAAAAACTTTTTAAGGATAAAACGCCGCAAGTGCTCAATGTTCCAACCATTGGGCACCTCTGTTCCGTCTTCCCGTTGTAGCTGATAAGTACCTGGGCCGATAACGCTTGATACTATGAATAGACCTTCCCAAGGCGAAGATAGCTTGTGTTGGTCCTTTGTACTCTGAATTCTCCGGAGGACTAGATCACCGATGTTAAACGACCTTGCTTGGACGTTTTGGTCATGATACCTCCTGAGTTCTTGCTGCTACTTGGTTGTTCTGATCAATACAGCTAGCCTTGCTTCTTCTAGCATGTCCACGTCTTCTGCTCTACTCTGCTCAGCTGCTTCCTCCGAGTAGTTTTGGATTCTTGGAGCATTGTACTCGATATCCACCGGGATTACTGCTTCTGAGCCATAAACTAGGAAGAAGGGTGATTGCCCCGTCGCGCGGCTAGGCTGGGTTCTGAGCCCCCATACCACGGCTGGCAATTCTTGCACCCACTTGTCGCCGTACTTTTTGAGCGGTTCATAGAGCCTTGGCTTGAGTCCTTGTTGTATGAGGCCGTTAGCTCTCTCAACTTGTCCATTGGCACGCGGGTGCGCCACCGATGTGTAGCGGACTTCGATTCCCAGACTATCGCAGAAATCAATGAACTCGCTCCCTATGAATTCGGAGCCAAGATCAGTGATAATGTGATTTGGGACACCAAAACGATGAGCAATGTCTTGGATGAACTCGGTCGCCTTTGATGTTGTAGCATTGACAAGAGGCTTGACTTCAATCCACTTGGTGAACTTGTCGATCGCCACGTAGAGATATTTGAATCCACCTGGCGCAGTCTTGAGTGGTCCGACCATATCAAGCCCCTAGCATGCGAAAGGCCAAGAAGGTGGTATGGTGTTGAGGACGGTTGCGGGGACGTGAGCTTGCCTTCTGAAGAATTGGCAGCTCTGGCAAGTCTTCACGATTTCTTCTGCATCAGCCAATAGTACCCGGACCGAAAGGTCTTGCCGACGATCGTGCGGTGGGTGGTGTGGTTGCCACAGATTCCACCATGTATTTCTTCAAGGATCTCCCGTCCGACTTTTGGAGGGACGCATTTCATCAAGACTCCGGAGGATGCGCCGTGTCGAAAGAGGATGGAACTGACTACTATGTAGTGCTTGCTTCGCCTGATAACTTGCTCGACTTCCACCTTATCTTCGGGCTCTTTCTGGTGTAGGATGTACTCGATGAAGGGCTTTGTCCACTCGGGTGTAATCACCATGACTTGCTGATGAATGGGGTGTTGTAGTCGGCTGTACTTCCTGCTCTCTGATGGATGGTTGTAACAGCTCATGGATGAAAACGTCACCCGGTACTTGCGCTCGGTGGGAACCAAGCTTGGAAAGTGTATCAGCAGCCATGTTGTTGTCCCTAAGGACATGATGAAATTCGAGTCCATGGAAGTGCTTTTCAAGTTTGTGGACCTCCATGCAGTATGCATCCATGTTCTCCTTGGTGCAATCCCAATCTTTGTTGACCTGATTGATGACCACCGAGGAGTCGCCGTAGACCACCATATGCTTGATGCCATGGGAAGCAGCCAGGCATAACCTGTGCAGTAGAGCTTCATACTCAGCTTCATTGTTGGTGGCTTTCTAGAGGATCTAGTGCACATATTTGAGTTGATCGTCTTTTGGAGATATGAATAGTACTCGTGCGCCGGCTCCTTCAAGCTTCATTGACCCATCAAAGTACATGATCCAGTGCTCGAGTGGTTCTTCTGGCACCGCCTGTTGTATCTCTGTCCACTCAGCGACAAAATCCACCAGGGCTTGCTACTTGATAGCAGCACGTGGGATGAAGTCGATGGCGTGGGAGCCCAGCTCAACCGCTGAAACGACCCAGATTTTCAGAAATGAGAATCCGACTCCCTATACCATTGTGATAGTCCCAGAATCAACAGCTATCACGTACAGAACTCATTTCAGCAAGATATCACATCCATACAATGGAAACAATCATCAGAGTTAGTTTTACATCAAGGATATAACGGAAAGCGTACCGATACATGCCCCTTGGGCTAAACGACAATATGAAAACCAACGCAACGGTAACTAGGCTTCAAGCCAGCTTCGTCTTCAGAGCGCCACTTCCACAGGCAACACTTGAGCATAGCACAGCAACCTTCTCACCAACTCCACCAAAGTTGGTCTTGCACTTCGAGTCTTCACCTGTTCATTCACAAACTGCCCCCAAGGATTGGGACAGGTCCACGTCACCATCTGTAATGCAAGCTTTAAGGTGGCCTAAATCTAGTGTAAGAAATATCAAGGATAGGCTTAAGGTTAATCCTATACAAGAAGCAGCATCTCCATCCCAAAACCATTCTCACAACACCACGAGCAATCCTGGCGCACCAGGTACCCGTCACCAATATTTTCCACTCATCACTCTCTAGGCGATGTGAAAGCTCCCACCCTTCACATCTCAACTGCCCGAGGCAGGCCCTACTCTAGAGGGGAGGTAGAAATCCCTAAAACAATGGCGGATTGTGTGAAATTCACAGGAGCGTCCATTGACCGCGGACGGCGGCTATATATAGATTAGACTCTGCAGAGTTTTGTACACCTGGACCCACTCGGGCTGCAAAGCTGGTGGCCGCCAACTTGAGACACAGCCCACAGCACAGACCCTAACCAGTGAACGGTACCCTCCTGCTTTTCCCGGCTTAGGATACACTGAAGACGCAACTCGGTGTCCGAGAACTATGATGGCCTCCCCCGCGGTGGCCAAGTCCCGGGGTATGAGCCTCCTTCGGGGGACTGTTGGTATTTCTTAGCATTACTACTTAGAGTAGTAATGGTACTAGAGATACTTCATCGTAAATCTAGACGTTACAGATATTCTGCAAGCGCACAGAAGTACATTGTAGCATTTCACCCGGGAGTATTCCAGAGTATCGTTATTTGTTTATCCGCAGGGAAAGCATTTAGTTAAAAGAGAGATGTGCCATCCAATGCTCTTACATACAACAATATTAATGTACCATAATCTAAACAGGGGTAAATGATATAGAAGTGAATGAGTGGGTTGACACACAGAAGTTCATTGCTCATCATTATGTTAGTCTTAGTTAGTATAGTACATTAGTGAAGTTTAATAAGGGTTCATTAGCATCATACTTATAGAACTTGGATATACTACAATACCCTAAACAAGCTCATTCAATGATCATATGCAAGAGGACAAATCGAGGTATCCAGTGGTTCCCTCATCAAGGGACGACAGTAGGACGTCTTGTCATAAAGGCCTAATACCCACTCCCGTATGTGGAGGATTACAAAGGACGGACAGGGCTGTCACCACCTGCCACCTACCTCTACTAATCCGTGGGGCAGCGGTACCCTCAATAGTATTCCATATCCCAAACACCATGTTTGCAATACGAGATACAACTCTATCTATCACGTTAATAAATAGAGCAACCAAAAGGCACATTGAGCCAATGTCATAGCATACATTCACTTGATTGAGGTGTAAGACATAAGTAGTATATACTAAGTGGATAAGGTATAACTGAGGCATACAACATAAGTATGAAGGTATTTCCATTAAACTCAGAGTATTACAAGTAAGTAAGAGAATACAAGAACTGAACTCTAGAACATACCAAGACTCCTCCGGAAGCCCTTCAGAAGATCTAACACTATGACTATCACTACTAAGACTAAGACTAAGCTTGTAGTAAAGGAGAGCTCTTCTTCTGGTGTGTGTTGAGTACGGCACCCTTTGCAGGTATTTGTAGCATCACAAAGGTGGTTGGAGTCAGCTAGAGGCGGTTGAGGCAGTTGGGAGGTGGGCCCAAGTCGGCCGAATCCCCAAGGTCGGCCGAGCCTTGGATCCACCGTCTTCAGCGCTTCATGGCACAGATGTAATCTCCATGGCGGTTTACAGGTATAGGTCAAAGGAGGGCCGAGTCGGACGCACGCCGGGATCGGCCGACCTGGCTGGGTCGGCCGACCCCCCATAACCGCCATTAGGGCCCACCTTCCTCTGGGAGGCTTACATGTGGGTCCTAAGGTCGGTTCCAGTTGGGTTCTGTCGGTTTGGGTACATTTGTCTCTGGTTGTGGGCCCTTCAATCCATGTGATGGACATGTGGCTCATCTTTCACCCTTAACTTCCACCGACCATGAATCAGTGTTCATGATCCTTCCGTAGTGTGCTTCTTGACCTATGTGGAAATGGGCTTGATCGGGGTTCAGGCCAGGTCGCCCGACCTAGCCAGGTCGGCCGACCTGGGCCTGTGCCCAGTTTCGTCCATCTTTTGCACCGTAGTCCCTGTACTCAAATATATTCAGATATGCATGGTATGCTATTATTTGAATACTAATGTCTAAGTTATGCCTTGATCTTTATTAGTTTCTGAGCCTAGTGACGGTCGGATTTTATGTTATAAGGACCGTCAACAGGGACAAAGTTCTCCGCCTTTTTCCCCACACACTTCCGCTAACTCCTTACAGTCCGGGTACCGCACTTAACTAGGCTGGCTGGAACACCCCCCCAGTAGGTGTAAGTGGTGTGCACGAAGTTCTGTGAACCAGGCAATCCAACTCGGTTTTTGGTGCCGGGGTGAGCGTCACCGTCAAATAGCGTATCCATCTTCCAGTGGTCCGCTCGCGCACCCATTACAGGTATTGCCACCAAACTCCTCAAGTAACACAAAGAACATGTACCCGCCACAGGTACCACACAGGATGCGCCTAAGTTCGCACCCCAAGCCCTCGATACGAGATCGAGTTAAGCTGCTCACCCCCGCAAAGTTCCCAAAACCCCTTACTCCTTTCCCTGGTTTTTGTCCCACACACGCCAAGAATCCTATCACATCCATCCCATACACATGCAAGCATAGCAAGTTCATAGCATCAAAGTGTATCGGGTTTATCAAGGATAACGTTAAGTAAATAAGGCCATGCAATAGGTTATTATCATCATCATGCGAGAAAGTAAAGCGCTAGCATACTAGTAGCAATACCTAATAGGATTCAAAAGTAGGATGGGCGTGGACACCTGTGACTTTACGATCCAAACTCATCTTGATGTAGTCATACAGGTCTTCACTTGCCAAAGTCCAAGTTGATGGAGTCGTCGGAGTCTTCTAGATCTTCCTCGAATCCTAGCAAACGTTTCCATAAATAAACAACGGTATCTAAAGCGAATAAACTCCAAATAAGAAGCAATAAGAACCAAAACACCAAACCTCACGCTAACAGGTACTTCATGATTTTAGAAGAATTCTGAAATTGGTCTCACTTATTCTGAGCTATAGTTGATCTTATATGATTTTCATTCAATAAGACCTTATCTAGATTTTCAGCAATTTCGCAAAACGAAAAGAAAACAACTGACGTGTGGCAACACCGAAATGCGTCACATGCCAGGCCCGGGTTAGCCATGCAACATCATCATGATGTCAACACGTGGGATTAGTATTGGACACCGGTAGTGGGCCCTACCGACGTTAGGGTGGACCAAGTCAACAACAAGTGTTGATACGGTCAACGGGTCAAGATCTAGTTAGCGGTTTCAGTCAGCGGTCAAGGCTGGTTAGCGGCCAAGTTAGTTGGTTAAGTTAGCGATAGTTAGCGAGCCCCATGTATCATTGTATGGGTCCCATCGGTCAGGTGGCTAGGCTGATCAAGTCAGTGGGGTACACATGCCATCATGTGGGCCCCGTATTGTTAGTGGCCTAGATAGTCAGTTAGTGGGCTCAGCTTGTTAGAAGACGGGCCCGATATGTTAGTGGGCCAAGACAGACTGTTAGCGGTCGATACTGGGCCAACAAGATTGAAAGGTATACGGGTCAGGTAGCAAGGCAACTTGTCTCGTCAGCGGCAAGGCTCGGATCCGTTGGAACAACTTGAGCATAGGTCTAGACAAGTCTCCGGTTTGGCTCATGGTTAGGTTGGGTCATGGCCGAGAGGCTCAGGTTGGACGACAGGAGCGCGGTCACGTGGTCGTCCACGGCCGCGACATGGACAAGGGCTTGATGTAGCACAACGGAGCGACTAAGGCGCACGGGCACAAGGTTCACTATGGTCGTGAGCACAAGGCAGCAGGGTCCGGGTGCATGGACAAAGGGCTATGGCAAAACTGCAGCAAGCTTACGTGCATGAGCACAAGCACAAACACACCATGAAACCAATCATGAATTGGCCTCACGCATGCTAGCTATCTGCATGATTCTGTGGCATGCTGGACTAAACAGCACGGGGCACAAGCTAAGCACGTAGCATCTAAACCATGGTTTAGGCAAGGCAAAGGTTGCGGCAACTCGGCATTCCAAGGCCGTGCACAGGCTAATCAAAAGGGACGGCCTGGCTACGGGGTGATGGGGTCGACCAGCGCGTGTGCGAGCACATGGCAGTCCACGGCCATGACACGGGCTAGCAGGGCAACAGCACGGCGGCGGACAGCATCTGCACAAAGAGCACGGCACGACGGGTATGCGGGTTGCGCGACACGAAGTCGTAGCTTGGCTTTGACTAGGCGAACGCGTGCGGGCACGTGGTCGTCCACAACCGCAACATCGACGGGAGGGAACGTCATGGCACTGGCTAGAGCGCGGTTTCATGGCGTACCATGGCCGCGACATGGTTGACAAGGTAACATCATGGGGATGGTCGGGGACAGCAAGGTTCACTACTCGACGGTCGGCGCACAAGCGATGACGACAATCGGTAGCGAAACGGGACGGCTAGGATATACACAGGCGGTTCGGGCAATACATCGAACACTTGAGGGGCAGAAACAAAAGGGGCTATGGCTGGGCAGCAAGCGAATGGTGTGGTGATCCTCGACGGCTGCGGCACCTGCAAGAACACCGCGACACGAAGGCCAAACACAGAACTGCAGCAGGGCAGTGTCAAGGCGGGCTAGGCATTACATCGAACACCTAGAGAGCGAGGTCAAGGACAGCCATGGCTAGGTCCCTTTTGGCAAGGCTTGGTCATGGGAGCAACAACACCTGCACAGAAGCACGACACGAAGGTCTGCGCACACATAAATGGGCACACCAGCACATGGTGCCCTCCCATGGTTGAAACAGCAAGGGGGAAACAGAGAGGTGGTGGTCACGGTGTGTTAGCGATCAAAATTGGCAAGGAATAGTTTCTGCAGGGAAACCGGTGGAACCGGATTTATAAACCGGTGGAACCGGTTTGGGTCGCTGTGATGTGTATGACAAGGCAAACCGATGGAACCGGATCTGGAAACCGGTGGAACCGGTTTTTCCCGAATTGTAATAGGTTTGGACTCTTTCTATAGATCCGACTTGTATTTGGACTTTTCTTGCGGGGCAAGACCTCCCCACCCTATAAATATAAAGGGTTGCGGCCGATTGAGTATCATCCAATCGATCAAACACAATTTATCCTTTATTTGTCTTTACTTTTTGCCTTTACTTTATGTTCTTCAAACCCTAGCCTCTTCCAAACCCTAAATGCTGTTCTTCCTTCGTCTCCACGGCGATTGAGGGCGTTCTAGGTGGCCTGACCGATCCTAGAACAACCCAAGGTGCGCATACCCTGACGGGGTCCCTCCCGGGCGTGCGTTCGTTGGTCTTCGCAGGAAACCCTAGCAAACCGGTTTCACCGGTTTCCCAAACCGGTTTCACCGGTTTCTGCACAGTCAGATCTGCATCTTGCGATTCCGCGCGTGTGAGTGTTTGGCGCAGCGCGTTTTAGCGTCAACACGGTGGTACTCACCAGAGGGTTCGGCAGCTCAAGCGCGGGCTTCCAGACGGCATGGGCGGTGACGACGGGGCAGAACGGGACGGCGACGCTCGCGGTTCGGCTCGTCGGCGCAGCCATCTCCTCCTCCACTCTCCTCGGCGCGGCTCCTCCTCCTCCATCTCTTCTCTTCTCTCCTTACACAGCAGCGGCAAGACAGCAACAGGGCACGGGCGAGGCGCCAGGCGGGCGGCAGTGCTGCGGACGGCGGCGCTCGCGCGTGCAGCGGACGGGCAGGGCGCGCGGCGCGCTCGCGTGGATTGCGACACTGGGGCGGCGGACAGGCGGTGTGTGGCGCTGGCGAAAAGAAGGGGATAAGGGAGGGTCATCTGGGCCGGTAGGTTAGGTTAGATGGTTAGCGGGCTAGGTTAGCTTTAGGCCCAAGTTAGTCTAGGTTAATTAGTAGTTAGCTTTAGATTTATATTTGAATTTAGAATTCAAATGTAAATCACACTCAAAAACCAAACAAAGCCAAAGAAGAGCCAAAACACTCTAACCTAAATCAACCTATGCAAGAATTAAAGGTAAATTTTAATTTTCTAGGAATTAGGGAGATTCACAAGAAGACAATCTAAGGTGTTTTCAAGACAACGCATGAAAAATTTTGAAATCCACATTTTTGCATTCAAGAAACATTCCGAAAAAATCCGGGATGTTACAACCGCCCATTTGGAGATTCGCCCTGTCACGTCCCGGTTGTGTAGGATGTCGCCAATTGGGAAGGAGGTGGCTACAACAACCCGGTGAGTGCCGAAGTAGTGGCGTAGCTTGCGAGATGTGATCAAGACAGCATACAATAGCTTCTCGACCTGGGGGTAGCGTACTTTTGATTCTGTGAGTACCTCACTGATGAAGTAGACTTGCCGTTGTACCTTATATACTTGGCCGAGTTCCTCCCGCTCGACTATAATGGCAGTGCTCACGACGTGAGTTGTGGCTGCAATGTAAAGGAGTAGTGGTTCCTGATCAGCTGGTGCAGTAAGTACTGCTGGTGTCTAGAGGAATTTCTTGAGGTCTTCAAATGCCACATCAGCTTCTGCAGTCCATACGAACTTGTCTTGCTTCTTGAGGAGCTTGAAGAAAGATAATCCCCTATCACCCAGTCTTGAGATGAATCTGTTGAGGGCCGTCATGCATCCTGTCAGCTTCTGGATGTTCTTTAGGGATTTAAGAGGCGCCATGGATGTAATGGCAGTAATTTTCTCGGGATTGGCTTCAATTCCCCGGTGGCTGACTATGAAGCCCAGCAGTTTTCCTGCGAGCACGCCAAATACACACATTGTGGGGTTGAGCTTCCATTGGAACTCCCTGAGATGTGCAAAGGTCTCGGAAGGTCATCAATGAGGCTGTCCGGGTTCTTTGTCTTCATGTCGATGTCATCAATGTAGGCTTCAACATTGCGGCCGATCTGAGCCTTTAAATAACTCTGAATCGCACGCTGGTATGTTGCCCCCACATTCTTGAGTCCAAAGGACATTGTGGTGTAGCAGTAGGCGCCGAACGGAGCGATGAACGCCGTCTTGATCTGGTCGTCTTCATGCAGGCTTATCTAGTGATAGCCCAAGTAGCAGTCGAGGAAACAGAGCAGAGAGCAGCCTGCTATGGAGTCCACCACTTGATCAATGCGTGGTAGCCCGAAAGGATCCTTTGGGTAGTGCTTGTTCAAGTCGGTGTAGTCGACACACATCCTCCACTCGTTGTTGTTCTTCTTTCACACCAAGACAGGATTAGCGAGCTAGTCAGGCTGGAACACCTCTTTAATGAACCCGGCTGCTAGTAGTTTTGCCAGCTCTGATCGGATGGCCTCTTTCTTGTCCTGGGCAAAGCGTTGTAGGCGTTGTTTCTTCAGTTTGGTAGCTAGATCAACGTTGAGTTTGTGCTCAGCCAACTCCCTTGGGACTCCCGGCATGTCAGAAGGCTTCCATGCGAAGATGTCGCGATTGTCCCGTAAGAAGCTGGTGAGCACGCTTTCCTATTTGATAGGTAGGTCAGCGCCGATCAGCACCATCTTGGAGGGGTCGCCCGTCCCTAGGTCAATTGCCTTGATTGGTACTTCCTGGGAGGGCTTCATGGTTGACACGACTGACTTTTTTGTTGGGATGTCCAACTCAACCTCGTCGAGTTGTTTCGCCATAGCTGCTACGATTGCTGCCTGGTTGGGTTGCTGCATGTTTGCGGCAATCATCACTGCCTCGGTGTTGCAATCGTAGGAGGTCTTCGGGTCGCCCTTTAGGGATATGATCCTTTTAGGGCCTGGCATCTTCAAGACAAGGTAGATGTAGTGTGGAATCGCCATGAATTTCGCCAGAGCAGGTCTTCCCAGGATCGCGTGGTACGATGATTCGAAGTCGGCGACCTCGAATGTAATGTACTCGGTCCTGTAGTTTGCCTTGGTACCAAATGTAACTGGAAGTGATACTTGGCCAATTGGGACGGTAGCGTTGCCTGGGACGATGCCGTAGAAGGGTGAATCAGTGGGTTTGAGCAAATTGGTGATGTTCAAACCCATCTTTTTCAGAGTCTTGGCGAATAGGATGTTGAGTCCGCTTCTGCCGTCGATCAGCGTCCTCGTGAGTCGTGCGCCTGCCACCACTGGTTCTAGTGCTAGAGGGTACCTTCCCGGGTTCTTGATGTTGGTCCATTGGTCATCCCGCGAGAAGCTGATCAGCACCTCTGACCACTTCAGGAAGGTGGGGATAGCAGGCTCGATGCATCCAATCTCGTGATGGATCAGGTTTTGCTTGTGCTTCGAGTCTGTCTGAGCAATCCCGCCAAAGATGACATTGACAACCTTGTCAGCCTGTTGGTAGCCGGCGTCTTTGTCACCCTTACCTCAATTGTTGTCGGGGTCATCGGGTTTGGGGCCGCCTCCAGTGCCGAAGGCTTTCTTGAGCCCGATGCAATCCCTGCTGGAGTGCTTGTCCTTTGGGTGGAAAGGGCATTGCTTGTCGAGTAGTTTCTCGAATCTTTTGCGGGCGGGGCCTTTCTCAATAATGTTGACTGAATCTTCAGGCTTGCGTTTCTTGTCGTTGAAGTCACGTTTGCCACTGTTCTCAACTTGCTTGCCTTTCTCAGCAATGTTGACCGAATCTTCGGGCTTGCGTTTCTTGTCGTTGTAGTTGCGCTTGCCACTGTTCTCAACTTGCTTGCTCTAGTTGCGGTCATTGTTGTTGTTGCGATCACTTCCCGTCCTGTTTCGGTTGAACCTCTCACGCTGCAAGTATTCGGCGTCAGCCCAGCGACTGATGAGTTCGCGCATGGCCTCAAGCATTTTTGGCATGTTTCTCCCGAAGTTAAGGTGCAACGTGGGATCAGTGAGACCGCTGTGAAAGCAGTCGATGATATCTTGGTCGGAGAGGCCGGCACATGTTGAATGCTTCTCCCAGAACCGGCGGTTATAGCTTCGGAGGTACTCGTTTTGGCCCTGTTTGCACTGGGCTAGGTCAAAGCGAGTACCCGGCTTCTGCCATGAACCCTGGAAGTTGTTGATGAAGGCCTTGCAAAGTGCATCCCACGAGTCAATGGAGCCTGGTTTTAGTCCTTCTAACCAAGTGAGAGGAGCTTGGTCGAGGACTACTGGGAAGTATGTGCACATAGTGTCTGTGTCGCCCCTTGCCGCCTTGATCGCCGAGTAGTAGATGCGGAGCCACTGCTCGGGATCGTGCTTTCCGTCATATCTTTCGATATGAGCCGGCTTGAACTTCTCGGGCCAGGAAGTGGCGCGGATGCGGTCTGAGAAGACCAGGAACCCTTCGTATTTGCCAAGGTTGTGATAGCCTCGGCCTGGGGGCCCGTAAATCTGGTCATACTCTTGGCGTCGCCTGCACTCTTCTTCTTCCCGGTCGCAAACTCGTGCAGAGATGATGGTGCGTGCATCCTTACTTTGCAACTGGTGTCACAAACCCCTGTCATCATCGCGATAGTTGCGGCGTGCGTCTCTGTCCCTATTGCCGTCCCGTCCGCCATTGTGACTCTGTTGAGCAACGTGGTGGCTAGGCCCGGCGCCGTGGTTTCTACCTCCGGCGCCGACTACCATGCCTCCCTCGTTGTAGGGTTCTTGGCGGGCTCTGCTTGGGTGATGGGACTGATTGCCGTGGTTGCCACCATTAACAGGTCGGCTGCTTGCCTGACGGCTAGGTGTCTTGAACCTGGTGATGGTTTTGGCAGGGTTGATTGCGTCATGCTGGACGGCCACTGTTTCAAGCATCATGTTTATCCTCTGAATCTCTGGAGTTCGGGCCATCTGGCCGAGCTCTGTTGCGACAGCTAAGATGTTGGCTGCGGCATTCGTGTAGACATCTTGTCTGGCTACTTATATGAATCACTGGTTGAGGTTTTGTGGAGAAAGTCTGTGACCAGCCCGGCGACGACGGTCTGCGCGAGCAGCGTTGCATTCCTTGCGCCGGTCTCGGTCGGCTTCCACTTCGTTCTCCATAGTTGGCTCGTCATTGGAGATTTTTTCTTCTTGGCTGATGATCACCATGGCTTGACGCCCTGGAGAGTAGCTCCCCGTGCTAGAAGTAGTTGGGACGGTCGAGCCACGTCCGCTTGAAGAGTCCAATGGCTGCCTATGTTGAAACGGGAGTGGATCAATGCATGCGATGATACGAGACATGTCCAGGTCTACTTGCGGTGCTGCTCCGAGATTTTGCTTGCGTCCAAGCCAATGGACGAATCTTTCTTCTGGAGTTGAGGTGATGACGAGTCCGACTTGTTTCCCGTTTAGAGGGATTTCGTCGAATTCAACCAGAGATCAGAGTTGTTTTGAGGATGTCGCCTGGAAAACGGAGGTGGTGCCCGCAAGTCCGAAGGGAAACTGGCTCAGGGTGTCGGCCTCACATTTAGCAGTGACTGGACTCCTTTTCTTCTGGATTTTTGAATTGTTGGATTTCGGTGCGACCGATGGTTCAAAAACCGACTCGGACCGCCTGGTCCGCTTTTAAATCTTCCCAGTTCGAGTTGGAGTCGAACTGGGACTTGAGGTTTCCCGAGCCCGAGTTGAATTCGGACCCGGGGGCGCGATCTCGTCGAGCTTGTCGGCGAGTTGCTCCAGAGTCGGCGACTTGAGGACGCGGTCGAAGTTGCCCGCGTCCGCCGTGCAGACCCAGGAGCCGAAGACGAAGGTGGCGCCTTTCTTGAACGCCATGTCGCCGTCGCAGTTGATGATGACTGGTGCCATCGAGCTTGCTTTACGATTCTCGACGAGAGCCCCTACCTAGCGCGCCAGCTGTCGGTTTTTTATACCGGCTAGCCTATTATAGAGGGTCTCTAAGTAGTCGAGTTGTTCGTAAGGGCCTCGCCGGAACCAGAAGCATGATGGTGAACACGAGACGATTTAGACAGGTTCAGGCTGCCTCGAGTTGAGAGCGTAATACCCTGAATCCTCTATGGTGAATCGCTTCGTATTGATGGTTATGATTTTACAAGGGGTCCCTGCCTCACCTTATATAATCGGGAGACAGGGTCTACAAGGCAAGAAATATAAACTCCTAGTCGAATACTAAACATAGAGTCCTAACATGAGTAGGCCGGGTTGTTTCCTAGTACCCGACTAGTTTCCTTAGTCTACACGCCTCTTCCCTGCATCAGTCAGAGTTGCCGGTCCAATTTTCTAGTGGGCCCACAACCCATGAGGACTCCCATGGATCTTGGACCGTCAATAACATCATTAGATAGTAACACATTCTCAAGATTATCAGAAAAAATACATAGGAACGAGGTCACCTCTTGATTGAAATGTCTAGCTCGAGCTCTAGTGATTGGCCCTTGTAGAAAAAATTGAGTGTCTTGTTCATGTAAAGGAGTGATGTCCTCATCAGGATCTAGGTTTATGCCTTCTTCTTTGATTTTCCAAACAAACAAAACTATGTACCATCGGGTTACTCGGGTCCTTCATACAATTTGCCCAAAACATGAATTGTTTGCTACTCTAATCTTTGAACAGCAATGAGGCATTAACGGAATGTAGGAATACTGATAGAGAAAGCATGTTAAGGTGTTAGCATGGTGACTTGAATGGTTTACCATAATTTTGGAAGTAGCGTGTTCTGGATTCTCGATTTAGACATAGCCTGGTGGCTGTTTTTATAAGTATTTGCTAAATATATGCAGAACTACGAATTCTATAATCAATCAATCGAGATTACGCCTAGTAAAGAACCACCTTCCGGCCATAAAAAATCAACCTACAGAATTTTTGTTGGGAGATTATCTTCAGCCGCCACAATAGCTCTGGTTGCTTGGTACACATCCAGTATGTCTACTCTCTTTTTTTTTCTTGCGAAAGACCAGTACAGACACAGACGCTCACACACGCACGCACACTCACCTCTATGAATACACGCACGCAAACCCTACCTCTATGAGCACCTCCGAGAGACTGGGCCGGCTGTTCCGATCTTGAGATTGACGAAGTCACCACAGGCGCCTCGCTATCGACGGGCACGTCGCCTACCACTGGGTGGCGCAGGTTCCACCATAAGGAACCTAACCAACTAAGCTATGCTTGCTCTCTATTAGCAGCACATCGTCGTGGTCCTTCCCCCAGTCCTAGTCCTTCTTTGTGCCCATGAAGTAGATGTGGTCTTCCTTTAGGTTCTTCATTAGGACACCAAATGCATCAACATGCTCGTCATAATAGCGGAATCGACCTGCCGACACGTAGATCAAACAGGATGATTTTATTCCAAAACTCAGTAGTTTTGATCCGCCACTACTGATGGGCCAACAACCACCGTAACCACTCTAGAGTCGATCCTCTTCTCTAACTCTGTCGGCCCACGGCCTCCAACCCAAATCCATAACACTGATGCCCTCTTTTAAGTTGTCACCAACCTGGTCGACCGCCCCAATGTTGTGGATAGGTTGCCTCTGCTNAAGGACATTGTGGTGTAGCAGTAGGCGCCGAACGGAGTGATGAACGCCGTCTTGATCTGGTCATCTTTGTGCAGGCTTATCTGATGATAGCCCGAGTAGCAGTCGAGGAAACAGAGCAGAGAGCAGCCTGCTGTGGAGTCCACCACTTGATCAATGCATGGTAGCCCGAAAGGATCCTTTGGGCAGTGCTTGTTCAAGTCGGTGTAGTCGACACACATCCTCCACTCGTTGTTGTTCTTCTTTCACACCAAGACAGGATTAGTGAGCCAGTCAGGCTGGAACACCTCTTTAATGAACCCGGCTGCTAGTAGTTTTGCCAGCTCTGATCGGATGGCCTCTTTCTTGTCCTGGGCAAAGCGTTGTAGGCGTTGTTTCTTCAGTTTGGTAGCTAGATCAACGTTGAGTTTGTGCTCAGCCAACTCCCTTGGGACTCCCGGCATGTCAGAAGGCTTCCATGCGAAGATGTCGCGATTGTCCCGTAAGAAGCTGGTGAGCGCGCTTTCCTATTTGATAGGTAGGTCAGCGCCGATCAGTGCCATCTTGGAGGGGTCGCCCGTCCCTAGGTCAATTGCCTTGATTGGTACTTCCTGGGAGGGCTTCATGGTTGACACGACTGACTTTTTTGTTGGGATGTCCAACTCAACCTCGTCGAGTTGTTTCGCCATAGCTGCTATGATTGCTGCCTGGTTGGGTTGCTGCATGTTTGCGGCAATCATCACTGCCTCGGTGTTGCAATCGTAGGAGGTCTTCGGGTCGCCCTTTAGGGATATGATCCTTTTAGGGCCTGGCATCTTCAAGACAAGGTAGATGTAGTGTGGAATCGCCATGAATTTCGCCAGAGCAGGTCTTCCCAAGATCGAATGGTACGAAGACTCGAAGTCGGTGTCCTCAAATGTAATGTACTCAGTCCTGTAGTTTGCCTTGGTACCAAATGTAACTGGAAGTGATACTTGGCCAATTGGGACGGTAGCGTTGCCTGGGACGATGCCGTAGAAGGGTGAATCAGTGGGTTTGAGCAAATTGGTGATGTTCAAACCCATCTTTTTCAGAGTCTTGGCGAATAGGATGTTGAGTCCGCTTCTGCCGTCGATCAGCGTCCTCGTGAGTCGTGCGCCTGCCACCACTGGTTCTAGTGCTAGAGGGTACCTTCCCGGGTTCTTGATGTTGGTCCATTGGTCATCCCGCGAGAAGCTGATCAGCACCTCTGACCACTTCAGGAAGGTGGGGATAGCAGGCTCGATGCATCCAATCTCGCGATGGATCAGGTTTTGCTTGCGCTTCGAGTCTGTCTGAGCAATCCCGCCAAAGATGACATTGACAACCTTGTCAGCCTGTTGGTAGCCGGCGTCTTTGTCACCCTTGCCTCAATTGTTGTCGGGGTCATCGGGTTTGGGGCCGCCTCCAGTGCCGAAGGCTTTCTTGAGCCCGATGCAATCCCTGCTGGAGTGCTTGTCCTTTGGGTGGAAAGGGCACTGCTTGTCGAGTAGTTTCTCGAATTTTTTGCGGGAGGGGCCTTTCTCAGCAATGTTGACCGAATCTTCGGGCTTGCGTTTCTTGTCGTTGTAGTTGCGCTTGCCACTGTTCTCAACTTACTTGCCCTTGTTGCGGTCATTGTTGTTGTTGCGATCACTTCCCGTCCTGTTTCGGTTGAACCTCTCAAGCTGCAAGTATTCGGTGTCAGCCCAGCGACCGATGAGTTCGCGCATGGCCTCAAGCGTTTTTGGCATGTTTCTCCCGAAGTCAAGGTGCAACGTGGGATCAGTGAGACCGCTGTGGAAGCAGTCGATGATATCTTGGTCGGAGAGGCCGGCACATGTTGAATGCTTCTCCCAGAACCGGCGGTTATAGCTTCGGAGGTACTCGTTTTGGCCCTGTTTGCACTGGGCTAGGTCAAAGCGAGTACCCGGCTTCTGCCATGAACCCTGGAAGTTGTTGATGAACGCCTTGCAGAGTGCATCCCACGAGTCGATGGAGCCTGGTTTTAGTCCTTCCAACCAAGTCAGTGGAGCTTGTTCGAGGACTACTGGGAAATATGTGCACATGGTGTCGGTGTCGCCCCGTGCCGCCTTGATCGCTGAGTAGTAGATGCGGAGCCACTGCTCGGGATCGTGCTTTCTGTCATATCTTTCGATATGAGCCGGCTTGAACTTCTCGGGCCAGGAAGTGGCGCGGATGCGGTCTGAGAAGACCAGGAACCCTTCGTATTTGCCAAGGTTGTGATAGCCTCAGCCTGGGGGCCCGTAAATCTGGTCATACTCTTGGCGTCGCCTGCACTCTTCTTCTTCCCGGTCGCAAACTCGTGCAGAGATGACGGTGCGCGCATCCTTACTTTGCAACTGGTGTCGCAAACCCCTGTTATCATTGCGATAGTTGCGGCGTGCGTCTCTGTCCTTATTGCCGTCCCATCCGCCATTGTGACTCTGTTGAGCAACGTGGTGGCTAGGCCCGGCGCCGTGGTTTCTACCTCCGGCGCCGACTACCATGCCTCCCTCGTTGTAGGGTTCTTGGCGGGCTTTGCTTGGGTGATGGGACTGATTGCCGTGGTTGCCACCATCAACAGGTCGGCTGCTTGCCTGATGGCTAGGTGTCTTGAACCTGGTGATGGTTTTGGCAGGGTTGATTGCGTCATGCTGGACGGCCACTGTTTCAAGCATCATGTTTATCCTCTGAATCTCTGGAGTTTGGGCCATCTGGCCGAGCTCTGTTGCGACAGCTAAGATGTTGGCTGCGGCGTTCGTGTAGACATCTTGTCGACATCTTGTCTGGCTACTTATATGAATCACTGGTTGAGGTTTCATGGAGAAAGTCTGTGACCAGCCCGGCGACGACGGTCTGCGCGAGCAGCGTTGCGTTCCTTGCGCCGGTCTCGGTCGGCTTCCACTTCGTTCTCCATAGTTGGCTCGTCATTGGAGATTTTTTCTTCTTGGCTGATGATCACCATGGCTTGACGCCCTGGAGAGTAGCTCCCCGTGCTAGAAGTAGTTGGGACGGTCGAGCCACGTCCGCTTGAAGAGTCCAATGGCTGCCTATGTTGAAACGGGAGTGGATCAATGCATGCGATGATACGAGACATGTCCAGGTCTTCTTGCGGTGCTGCTCCGAGATTTTGCTTGCGTCCAAGCCAATGGACGAATCTTCCTTCTGGAGTTGAGGTGATGACGAGTCCGACTTGTTTCCCGTTTAGAGGGATTTCGTCGAATTCAACCAGAGATCAGAGTTGTTTTGAGGATGTCGCCTGGAAAACGGAGGTGGTGCCCGCAAGTCCGAAGGGAAACTGGCTCAGGGTGTCGGCCTCACATTTAGCAGTGACTGGACTCCTTTTCTTCTGGATTTTTGAATTGTTGGATTTCGGTGCGACCGATGGTTCAAAAACCGACTCGGACCGCCTGGTCCGCTTTTAAATCTTCCCAGTTCGAGTTGGAGTCGAACTGGGACTTGAGGTTTCCCGAGCCCGAGTTGAATTCGGACCCGGGGGCGCGATCTCGTCGAGCTTGTCGGCGAGTTGCTCCAGAGTCGGCGACTTGAGGACGCGGTCGAAGTTGCCCGCGTCGTCCGCTGTACAGACCCAGGAGCCGAAGATGAAAGTGACGCCTTTCTTGAACGCCATGTCGCCGTCGCAGTTGATGATGACTGGTGCCATCGAGCTTGCTTTACGATTCTCGACGAGAGCCCCTACCTAGCGCGCCAGCTGTCGGTTTTTTATACCGGCTAGCCTATTATAGAGGGTCCCTAAGTAGTCGAGTTGTTCGTAAGGGCCTCGCCGGAACCAGAAGCATGATGGTGAACACGAGACGATTTAGACAGGTTCAGGCTGCCTCGAGTTGAGAGCGTAATACCCTGAATCCTCTATGGTGAATCGCTTCGTATTGATGGTTATGATTTTACAAGGGGTCCCTGCCTCACCTTATATAATCGGGAGACAGGGTCTACAAGGCAAGAAATATAAACTCCTAGTCGAATACTAAACATAGAGTCCTAACATGAGTAGGCCGGATTGTTTCCTAGTACCCGACTAGTTTCCTTAGTCTACACGCCTCTTCCCTGCATCAGTCAGAGTTGCCGGCCCAATTTTCTAGCGGGCCCACAACCCATGAGGACTCCCATGGATCTTGGACTGTCAATAACATCATTAGATAGTAACACATTCTCAAGATTATCAGAAAAAATACATAGGAACGAGGTCACCTCTTGATTGAAATGTCTAGCTCGAGCTCTAGTGATTGGCCCTTGTAGAAAAAATTGAGTGTCTTGTTCATGTAAAGGAGTGATGTCCTCATCAGGATCTAGGTTTATGCCTTCTTCTTTGATTTTCCAAACAAACAAAACTATGTACCATCGGGTTACTCGGGTCCTTCATACAATTTGCCCAAAACATGAATTGTTTGCTACTCTAATCTTTGAACAGCAATGAGGCATTAACGGAATGTAGGAATACTGATAGAGAAAGCATGTTAAGGTGTTAGCATGGTGACTTGAATGGTTTACCATAATTTTGGAAGTAGCGTGTTCTGGATTCTCGATTTAGACATAGCCTGGTGGCTGTTTTTATAAGTATTTGCTAAATATATGCAGAACTACGAATTCTATAATCAATCAATCTAGATTACGCCTAGTAAAGAACCACCTTCCGGCCATAAAAAATCAACCTACAGAATTTTTGTTGGGAGATTATCTTCAGCCGCCACAATAGCTCTGGTTGCTTGGTACACATCCAGTATGTCTACTCTCTTTTTTTTTCTTGCGAAAGACCAGTACAGACACAGACGCTCACACACGCACGCACACTCACCTCTATGAATACACGCACGCAAACCCTACCTCTATAAGCACCTCCGAGAGACTGGGCCGGCTGTTCCGATCTTGAGATTGACGAAGTCACCACAGGCGCCTCGCTATCGACAGGCACGTCGCCTACCACTGGGTGGGCAGGTTCCACCATAAGGAACCTAACCAACTAAGCTATGCTTGCTCTCTATTAGCAGCACATCGTCGTCGTCCTTCCCCCAGTCCTAGTCCTTCTTTGTGCCCATGAAGTAGATGTGGTCTTCCTTTAGGTTCTTCATTAGGACACCAAATGCATCAACATGCTCGTCATAATAGCGGAATCGACCTGCCGACACGTAGATCAAACAGGATGATTTTATTCCAAAACTCAGTAGTTTTGATCCGCCACTACTGATGGGCCAACAACCACCTAACCACTGTAGAGTCGATCCTCTTCTCTAACTCTGTCGGCCCACGGCCTCCAACCCAAATCCATAACACTGATGCCCTCTTTTAAGTTGTCACCAACCTCGTCGACCGCCCCAATGTTGTGGATAGGTTGCCTCTGCTCCGCTCCGCTCCAGCCACCACCTCCACCCCCGCCCATCCCCAACTCAAATCCGATCAGCACAGCCTGTTCAGTTGGCTGGCGGCTGGTGGCTGGTGCTGATTTGTTGTGAGAGAAAAGTACTGCTGGCTGGCTGGTGGCTGGTGGCTGGTGCTGATTTGTTGTGAGAGAAAAATACTGCTGGCTAGTGGCTGATAAGCCAACCGAACATCTTGGCGTCTTCTGACGGCACGACAAATGTTTGTTGCTACGTGTAGCAACGAACGTGCGCCTTATAAAAAAAAAACGTGCTAGGGGCCGTTACTAGTGTAGATCAACGGCAATTTTGGCTGGAATAACAACGATCATGCACGTCCCGGTGTGCATCGGTTACCAGGTCTCTTGGCATCCCTTCCATGTAAAACTGTTGCGCACAGCTGGTCCACCAGTTCAGATTTTGCCCACGATCACGGGACTCGCCGTCTTCCGATCAAAACGAACCAGACCCTTGAGCTTCCAAATTCCAACGCTCGAGCAGCGCGAAAGAGAAATCCATCAGAACCCCAGGAAGCATATCGAATCAGATCGGAACAGACGAGCGTGTTTCCATGGGCCCCCGAGATCTTCGGCCCGGGCTTTCCATAGCCGCACGGGAGACGGACTAGGATTTCACCATCATCCCATCGCGCGTTCAGCTGGATCCACCAACCGTGGAGAGCAGACGCGCCGCTCCGCTGCACTGCTCTCCTGCCGGAGATCCACCGCCCGTCGCCGTCGTCCTCAACCTCTCCGGGCTCTCCCACCTCTCACTCCCTCACCTCGTTGCCCCTCTGCTATTGTCGTTCTTGATGAGTAAGGGCAGCTTGCTGTGCTTGCTGCTGGTCGTGCTGCAAGTTTGCATCGCCGCCCAGCTGCCCCTGATCTCGAGCAGCCAGCTCACCGGAGACAACCTTCTGCGGCGAGATCCGATCCGGAGGGAGTGGTTGATGTCAAGCCATGGCCGCGACAAGTTCGACGGCCACAGCGCTGATTCGATCTTCGACGAAGGGGTGTCCACCGGGGACGAGTACGAGACCAACGACGGAGGCATGCTTTTAGCCACAGGCGAAGCCGGTGCTTTGGAAGAAGAAGAGGGGTCGCTGCTCCTACACGCCGACGATGACGGCGGCGGGAGCAGCAGAACCAAGGACAGCTCCTCCGGAAGCGGCGGTGGTGACGTCGAATGCCCCGAGTGCGGGAAATTCTTCAAGAACGACAAATCGATGTTCGGCCACCTCCGTAGCCATCCAAACAGAGGCTACAAAGGCGCTACTCCGCCGGTGAAGAAGCTAAAGCTCTCGCCGGACACGGCCGCCGCCGCAGCGGCATCTTCTTCTTCTCCACCGCCAGGTACCGACCGACCACCAGCTCAGCACAGCGGGCGCGACCCTCGGCTAACACCATTAGAGATATTATGTGCGTATGTGATACTCTCACTGAGATTCAGCGGCAATAACCAGGCAGTACAACCAGTGCCGCCGCCGCCGCCGCCACAGCCTTCGTTTGGAAAGCTTGATGCCATTGGACAAACTGAAGGTGGAGTCGGAATCAGAGAATCGGACACAGACAATGCCGCCGTAGCTGAATTCAAGTGCAATGCTGGTGTGGAAGCTGGCAATGTTGGGTACTTGGACGAACACGGGGATTCCATGATGAAGATCCCCAAAAAGAGAAGGAACGTGCCGAAAGAAGTCAGAGAGGCACCAAGCAGGAAGAAGGTGAAGCTTGTGCGCACTCCAAAGGAGAAGCGCCCGTACGCCTGCAAGCACTGCAAGGCGGAGTTCCCCACGAACCAGGCGCTCGGAGGGCATGTCGCCGGTCACCACAGGGAGAAGAAGGTGCCGAGGCTGTATGATTCCACGGGCATGGCTGCCGAGAGCCAGAACTGCGAGCTGTCCATGGCATTGGACGTGCCGTGCCAGTCTGGACAGGCACCAGGAGGGCACATGAGGCAGCACCACGAAAGGAGGAACCATATGGTATCACCGGCGGCGACGGCGGTGACTCCAGCTCCGGACGACGATGGAGATGGACGGAGGCTGTGGAACATTGACCTCAATGTGGAGGCTCCGGAAAAGGAATAGAATATGCGAACACGAATAAAGGGACGTGCAAATAAACTTCTTTGTAAGCATAAGAATTGTTTGTAAGAACGGTGGTATGCACTTGTCTCTTGAAAACAGTATGCAGCATCAGTTTCTCGATCCCAGTTGATGGTAAACTCTTGCATTGTGGTCAACTGATCATCAAGGACTAACCAAGGTAAGATTGCCGTAGAACAATGATTGACATGATGTGATATACTAGTAGTGAAGTATGTGCAGCACGTACGGCTGACTCTTTTTTTTGTTGGGAATACCACACTAACGTAGCAGGTTAGCGGCAGCGGAAGCAACTAATTTCAGCAAGATCCGAAATCAGCCCAACAAATCAACCTATTCATGAAGGGCAACATATGCATCACACATATATGTAGCTAGGAATATCGCAGCAGCAACATATCAACCAAAAGACACCAAATTTAACGTGGAAAACCCCAAAACGGGGAAAACCACGGGACCAATCCAGCCAAATCTTCTTCCACTATATACTTGTGGGATTACAACAAGTTCTTCTCTAGATAGCACTAGAGGCTCTCATGCATCAAGATTTCAATATCTTAGACAACAACATCAAGATTTGGGGCTGTAGAGATGGGATACAGAAAGGCCTCACCAAGACTGGTGGAACAACAAATTGGAGGTACCAAGGATATGGATCTGAAGCTTCACAACCTTGAGGACAAATCTCTCTTGCTCTCTTGCAAGATCTCCTCTCCAATTTCTTCTTCTCTCTCCTCTCTCTTCTTGTGGAGGCTCTGTTCTGGCTGCAATTTTCGTAGCTCCTCTGTCCTCTTATTTTCAGAGGCTTCTTCCTTCTCCTGAAGGCTTCACACATAGTGCTAAGGGTACCCAAGGTTAGTCCACACCTTAGGCTATCTTCCTTACATGTGGGGCTGCTCACTAGGAGCATAATCACTCTCCTCACTGCCCACATCATAAGGAGGATTTCCCAACATTTATCTGGTTATTGGGCTCTTCCGTAAATAATTGGATAATATTTTTTTCAAACAAGTAATACCACAGTTGTAACTTCTTGTATTGCGTTTAGCAGCTCTTCCGCTACTCATCCGCTCTACAGCAAAAACGGTGGAGCACTAAAAATTTGGTGCCACCCTCAAGAATCACCCAATATAAATTCATTCTTATTGTTTTCTAATGCATCGATGTAGTAAAAAATATGCACCCCTTCCTCAGCTCTACCGCACACAATTCATCTCCTCTTCCTTCACTTTTTTTGTGGGTGTCGCCGCCGCCCCAGTCATCCACTCGCAAGATCATGATGAATTTAACGAAACTAATTTGATAATTTAAATATTGGTGTTTTTTTAGACAGAAAGGGTATGCTAGTTTTGTGTGACTCAAACTCGCAAGCAAGATGCTATATTTGTTGTCTCAGAGTGCTGTATATCATGTGTATATTTATTTCATCTAAGTCCATTGATCTTAGATACCCATTCGCAATTTGTGTCTTTACTTCTTTCTTTAGCTCACACCACAACATAGCACTCCCTGTCCTCCTTGGTCCATCATTGCTCCCTCCTTGTCACATGTCCATTACACGCGCGTGGTGGGGGCTCCCATCCAGGTATAATTTTTTTGTCATTTGGTATTTTTAATGGTTCTTAAAATCATTTTTATATCCGGTTTTAACCCGGCTGTGAAAATGCCCATTTTTAAGCGCCACTCTTATCCACTCTTTTTCTAGTCGGCTGGCAAAACCGGATGCAATAATCAATATGTACTAATGGTAAAATGTTGACCATCAAAGAATGTATTTGAGGCAATATCTTGTCTTAAGATGAGGTTGATCCTAATAAGAGCTAGCACATGTGACATTGCTGGAGGTGGCCTTATGCAATGTACCTCTACTTGCATGCTTC
>CM014276.1:29592798-29626891 GCA_004135705.1 Alloteropsis semialata | reverse complement strand
GCTCGAAAAGGATCCAGGCCGCTCTTGACCGTGAGCACGGCTGATATATCAGATCATAACACTCTGCAGAGGTTGTACAACTTTACCCACAAGTCGCGATTCCCCTTTGTCATAGACAAGTGTACCTCCAAAAACAGGTACGGGGTTTCACTACGAGACCTTTCAAAAGACACCCTAGCAGCTAGTGGCAGTGTGAACCTCTTCTGCTCCCACCAAAAGTAAATATCAGCCCATCCGAGACAAGTGAGGGACCCAAAGGCCCTCCCTGCTCCCACCAAAATAAATGTCAGCCCATCTGAGACAGACCGAGGCCACCGCTCCTGGCCCTCTCCTCCGAGTCAAGCCAGATAGCCACTTAGACAAGCTAGAGCCGTACAATTTACTTAGTCAAGACCAAAACCATTTGGTCCTTGTGGTTGTACGAAAAGCCTGGGTGGCCGCTTTAAGAATCGGAACCTTAAAGAGAGACGCTTAGAGCAATCCATACACATGCTCAAGCTCCCTAAACCAAGTTGCTAAAAAGCATATTTTAATAAGGTTCCAAGTATATCATTAATCAATATTAACATTTATTCATCGATCATTAGCGGTTGCAAGCAAGCTAAGCACAACTTAACAAAACTACCCATATGCAAAACCCAGGGTGATCAAGGAATATAGGATATATAAATCTAGTCATTCCAAGGGTTTATCAAATTTAGACACATGCATGAATGAATAACATGATTAATAGGTGAATAGGTATCAAGGATAAATCATGTTACACTTGCCTTCCTCAAAGTATTGTTGCTGATCCGGGTCTTCAAAGTCTTGATCAAAACCGGCCTCGAACTGCTCGCTCTCTAAACATGCATTCCATCACCATACAAACATCCACACATGCCATTACATGCAAACAAATGTAATTCTATTAGAACAGTACACCATACAGCATAAACAGAAGCAAAAAAAGATAGAAAACTAATCTACGCATTTCTACGATCACATGAACGCGAAAATCACTCTAATCGGAGCTAGGATGATTAAACTACACTAGAAACAAGAAAAAGGACTATCCTGCGATGAACCGAGGGCCTATACGCAATTAACCCTAGATATCAGGGGGTAGCAAAGAAGAAAAACAGTGCTCAGAGGGATGGCGGGTTGATATGCTGGTTTTTCAGGGTCTCTTTAACATAAAACGAAAGGGTAAGTTTGTTTTAATCCTGGCCGTTGATGGTTGGATGGATGGCTCTGGGGTTTCTTCTCGGTCTGTGTAGGGGGCGACGGTGTTCTGGGCGCCGAAGCCTGTCATCACGGCGGCGGCCATTCTTCTGCACGCCGGAGACAAGGGCCAGGAGGCCATGATGCTCGGAAATCAGCTGTGAGTAGCAAAATGGAAAGGGAACGATGCCGCGAACCCATCTTGATAAACAATTTGGGCCAGGAAACAGTAAAGATGCCGCACCACGAAGGGGGGCGGACCTGCTGTTCGGCGCTCGTCGGGGCTGCGATTCCGGCCTTGGCTGATGCTTCTGGATGTCAGGATTGGGTCTCGGAATCCCTAGGCAAAGTCGGACGTGTTCTGGTGGCGGTGTTGGAGACCGAAGGTAGGGGATTTGGAGTGTGGAGGAGCCAAGGGAAATAAGGGGGGAACTCGCCCAGGCTTTATAGGAGGGGTAAAGGGCTCGGCCGGCCATGAATTGAAGGGACTCGGTGCTCCACTATCCATTATGGCCACTGAGAAGAAAATTAAGAGGTTGGGAGAGTGGAGGAAGGGGAAAGGAAGGGGCGCAGGTGGCTCGATGGAGGGAGAGACGCGCGCGCTGGGCAACGGAGCGTCGAGGGGCACGGTCGGAGGAGCCCCTCCGTTCTGGCGACGCAGGGAGGGAGGAAGGAGACGGGGCGTTACTTTTTTTGCGCGAGGGGAAAAGAGGGGCGATGGTTCCTGCGTGCGCTCTCGAAGCAGAAGGAGAGGATCGGCCTGGGCTTCCTGCGTGCGTGCGGGCCTGCAGGGAGGTGATGGTGGGCCGGCTGATTGTGGGCCACGGGGAAAAAGAAAGGGAGCTGGGCTGGCTACGGCTTGGGCCTGGGGAAGAAAAGAAAAAAAAGAAAAAAAGAAAGGAAAAAGAAACGGGCCGGGCTGGGTTAGCACACAAAACACTCATACAATAAAACGATGCACCGGCATGAAATGCACAGAACAAGTTTCTAAACTTAGGGTTGATTTTAATTTCCAAAAAGGTTTTATATTTTTCTAAATTTTGGGAATGCTCACACAATAACTAGCAAATTAATTACTAATTTAGAAAAGAGAATTTTTAGGGTGTTACAAACCTACCCCCCTTAAAAGGAATCTCGTCCTCGAGATTCGGGTGAGCCTTCAAACAACTGTGGATATTCTGCCTTTAAATCTTCTTCTCTTTCCCAAGTTGCCTCATCCACGGAGTGTCGGCTCCACTGCACCTTATACATTCGTATCACCTTACTCCTTGTGACTCTTTCTGCCACTTCCAGTATCTTGACGGGGTATTCTTTATAAGTGAGATCCTCTTGTACATCGAGTTCTTCCAGAGGTAGCTGTTCTTCAGGCACTCGTAAACATTTCTTTAATTGTGATACATGGAACACATCGTGTATACTGGACAGTCTAGTTGGCAGTTCCAACTGATACGCCACTTCACCTTTTCTGTCCAACACCTTGAATGGTCCAATGTATCTCGGTGCTAGCTTGCCCTTGACATTAAATCTACGAACTCCTCTCATAGGTGACACCTTGAGATATACATAGTCACCAATTTCAAAACTAAGGTCTCGACGTCTGACATCTGCATAACTCTTCTGTCTGGATTGTGCTACCTTCAAATTCTGCCTGATTGTTTGCACTTGTCTTTCGGTCTCTTTAAGAATTTCAGGTCCAAACACTTGGCTTTCTCCTGTTTGATTCCAAAACAAGGGTGTCCTGCATTTTCTGCCATATAGTGCTTCAAACGGTGCCATTTGGAGACTCTTCTGGAAACTGTTGTTATAAGAGAATTCTGCATATGGCAAACTCTTATCCCAACTTGTCCCGTATTGTAAAGCACAAGCCCTCAACATATCTTCCAATATTTGATTCGTCCTTTCAGTTTGCCCATCAGTCTGTGGATGATAAGCTGAACTGAAGTTTAACTTTGTATCCATTGACTCATGAAGTTTATGCCAGAATTGTGATGTGAACTGTGATCCCCGATCTGACACTATCTTCTTTGGAACACCATGCAAGCATACTATTCTTTCCATGTATAGCTCTGCTAACTTTGCACCTGAGTAGGTAGTCTTTACTGGAACGAAATGAGCCACCTTCGTTAATCGATCCACAATTACCCATATAGAGTCAAAACCTCTCTGAGTTCGGGGCAAACCAACTATAAAGTCCATTCCGACTTCTTCCCATTTCCATTCTGGTATTTTCAAGGGTTGGAGTAAACCGGCAGGTCTCTGATGTTCCGCTTTAACCCTTTGACATGTGTCACATAGAGCGACATATGTTGCAACATCCCGCTTAAGTCCATACCACCAATATCTCTCTTTAATATCCAAATACATTTTTGTACTTCCCGGGTGTATGGAGTAAGCTGAATCATGTGCTTCCCTTAGAATAGCATCCCTTATATGCTTCAGATTGGGCACACATATTCTTTTACCAAACCACACAGTTCCTTGCTCATCCATGGTAAATCCTGGTGCTTTTTCCTGAATAATCAAAGCAATGATTTCTTGAATCTTCCTATCTTCTTGTTGCCCTTCTTTAATCTCCTTTTCTAGTGTTGGTTCAATTTCCATCTCCACCGTACTAGCGGCAAATCCCAGATTCAATCGTTCAAATTCTTTACCGAGTTCTGTTGGTAACTGGGTAATTCTATTTGCATGACTTTTTCTGCTTAAAGCATCTGCCACCACATTCGCCTTTCCTGGATGATAGTGAATCTCCAGGTCATAATCTTTGATTAATTCCAACCATCGGCGTTGCCTCAAATTCAAGTCTGAATGTGTGAACACATACTTCAGACTCTTGTGGTCAGTATAGATATCACATTTATGGCCAATCAAATAGTGTCTCCAGATTTTTAGTGCATGCACCACTGCTGCGAGTTCAAGGTCGTGTGTCGGATAATTTAGCTCATGCTTCCTTAACTGTCTAGAGGCATATGCTACCACTTTTCCTTCTTGCATAAGTACACATCCCAAACCTTGACGAGATGCGTCACAATATATAGAGAAAGCTCTTGGTTATATCTGGCAATACCAATATTGGAGCAGTGGTCAACCTTTTCTTGAGCTCCTCAAAACTAGCTTGACATTTTTCTGACCATACGAACTTCACATTCTTCTCTAGCAAGGACGTCATAGGTTTGGCAATTTTGGAGAACCCTTCAATGAACCGTCGATAATATCCTGCCATTCCAAGGAAACTCCGAATTTCACTGACATCTTTTGGTGGATTCCAACTCAACACATCCTTGACTTTCTTTGGGTCGACTGCCACTCCTCCGTTGGATACAACATGTCCAAGAAATGCTACTTCCTTCAGCCAAAATTCACATTTACTGAACTTAGCATATAATCGTTGATCCCTGAGTCTCTGTAATACCAACCGCAGATGTTCTTCATGCTCTTCTTCATTCTTGGAGAAAATCAGAATGTCATCAATAAATACCACCACAAACTTGTCCAAATAATCCATGAAGATTTTGTTCATTAGATACATGAAGTATGCAGGAGCATTGGTTAACCCGAATGACATAACTGTGAACTCATACAATCCATATCGGGTAACGAACGCTGTCTTGGGAATATCAGAAGCACGAATTCTCATCTGGTGATATCCTGATCTAAGATCAATCTTAGAGAATACACATGCTCCCTTCAGTTGATCAAAGAGATCATCGATCCTTGGCAGTGGGTACTTATTCTTTATAGTTACATCATTGAGCGCACGGTAATCGATGCACATTCTCTGTGATCCATCTTTCTTCTCAACAAATAATACCGGTGCTCCCCAAGGTGAAGAGCTAGGTCGAATATAACCCTTCTCAAGTAGCTCATCTAATTGCTTCTTGAGTTCTTCTAATTCTTTCACACCCATTCTATATGGTCGCTTAGCTATAGGTGCAGTGCCAGGTTTAAGATCAATAAGAAATTCAACTTCGCGTTCTGGTGGCATACCTGGCAACTCTGCAGGAAATACATCGGGGAATTCCTTCACCACATTAATGTCTTCCATGGCCATCTCCTTCACTTGATTGGCCTGGCACACCTCTGAAGCTGTCATAGTTGCTTGATATTCCACTTTTTCTCCAGATTTTGCTGTCAGTTGCACTGTTCTTTTGGCACACTGAATTACTCCATCATGCTTTGCTAGCCATGCCATTCCCAAGATGACATCAATTCCCGTGGAATTCAGGATTATAGGATGGGCTATAAATTCTACCCCCCTTATATTAATTTTAACCTCGGTGCATCTTAGAGTGGCCTTTAATTCCCCACCTGGTGAACTAACTATCATGGTGTTTTTCAATGGTTGTATGATCATCATATGCTTTTTCACAAACTGAGCAGATATAAATGCATGCGAAGCTCCAGAATCAAATAGTACTGATGCAGGTTGTGAGTTCACTGGGAACGTACCGATCACCACATCTGTTGAGTCCTGAGCAGCTTCCACGTTCACGTGGTTGACCTTCCCACGAGTGTAGTTTTGTTGGCCTCCATTCCTCGGTGCCTGCTGCTGATTTCCATTGCGGTGCTGTAGTTGGGAATTCTGTCCACCCATCTTCTTCTTAGGACAGTTATTTGCATAATGTCCTGGCTCACCACAATGAAAGCATACTCTCCCAGATTGAGCTACAGGTGTTTTATTAGCCTGTGTGAGAGGTGGAGCTTGAATTCTCATCTGGGGATTCTGAGGCTTGAACTGCTGCTGCTGTTGTTGATACTGGGGACGTTGCTGATTTTGGAAGCACTGTTGGTATTGAGGACGACCCATTTGCTGTGAAGAACCTTGGAAACGAGGCTGATTTCCCATTGGTTGATTATAGCGAGGACGTGAGTTGCTTCCAGACTGTTGGCCCATGAACTTCCTCTTCTTTTCTTCCATTTCCTTGCGCTTATGTTCAAGCATAAGAGCCTTGTCTACCAGCTCTTGGAAATTCCCAAATGTATGAGACATAAGCTGATATTGAATGCCATCATTTAGCCCAATTAAAAACAGCCGCTGTTTCTTTTTATCGGTGGCCACTTCTTCTGGAGCATATCTTGATAGTTCAATAAACTTGTCACGGTATGCCGTGACAGTCATGGCTTCTTGCTTTAGTGACTGAAACTCCTGATGCTTGAGAATCATCAGACCTTCTGGCACGTGATGGTCACGGAAGCTTTGACTGAATTCCAGCCAGGTGATCTGATTAGGATTGGGGTGAGCATATTGGTATGCATCCCACCAATCGAGAGCTGCCCCTTGAAGCTGTCCAGAACCATAGAGAACTTTTTTCTCTATCATCACATTGGGCTATATCCAGCTGCCTGCCCACTGCTTTTAGCCAATCCACTGCTTGAAGTGGGTTGCTTGCATGAGAGAAGGTAGGTGGGCGACCCTTCAAGAATTCTCCACGCTTGTCCCTTGGTGGAGCAGGATGTGGTTGATGAGGAGGTTGGTTCTGCTGGTTTTGTTGCATCATTGTCATAGTTTGAGCCAACTGTTGCATGATCTGATTCTGCTGGGCCAGGAGTTGCTCCACAGTGGGTTGGTTACCTCTTCTGCCACTGGCCATCTGCTGAAGACATTAGTATTACTGTTATTCAACCATCCAAGATAACAATAATCTGATTCTTGACAAAGGTATAGATGTGCAGAACAAAAACCCACCCAACTATTTACACACTTAACTTAAACCTATAACTAGATGCTTGTGAGTATAAAACCCACAATCATCACAATCATTACAAAAAGCCAACTCATGCATAATCATAATAACAATTTATTCAAACATTCAAGAGCACTTGTTCAAACATGACAAACTTATTACAAACTCAGAACGCATCTAAGTCGTTTTATTACATCATAAAAGGGAAAACATCTAAAGGTCCTCGTCGATGGTGGTGCGGGAGCTGGGAGATCCGTAGCGTGCCCTCTTGCGCGGGGGAGACTCAGCCACAAACTCTGGTGCAGGCTCTGCTGGCTCTCCCTGCTGCTACCTCAGCTCAGCCACCTGGGCCCTGGACTGTGCAAGGTCCTCACGAAGCTCGGCGATCTCATCCAGAGCAGCATCCAACTCTGTGTTGAGGTTAGCTGCCAATTCCACTGTGGCCACTAACCTCGAACTGGTCTCAAAGTCCGTGGATGCGATCCGGCAGGCAGTCTGTCCACTGGCGCAGCGAGGGTAGAACTTCTCTGGAGCGAAGCGGATCTGTGTGTAGTGGTGGTCGCGGTAGACGTACAGAGCGCGACGTGCAGCATCCTCCATAGCTGCCTCCATGGAGCTCCTGTCAGAAATAGAGCGGTGGATGGATCCTACACGAGCTCCCATCTCGCCCTGAGTACTCCTCAAGATCTGCACTGAAGCCTTCCAGAAGGTCTTGTGCTCAGGGTGAGTCCACCGCTCAGTGCGGTACTCCACTGCCACGTCATCCGCTCCATAGCGGTCAGTCAGCAGCTCGTCTAGCTTCTTGCGGAAGAAGCCATTCACATTTATAGCATCAAAATCTATGACGGTCCATCCTGCGCTGTCCTCCACCTCTAGTAAAGGATCCGCAGCAAAGTCATCAAACAGATCCTCATCATCTCCACCATTGCCATGGTTGCCATGGCCATCATCACCTCCTGCTGCTCCTCCAGCTGCCTGACCCTGCTGCTCAGGCACCTCCTCGACCTCCACAGCATCGTCCTCAGGGTGCTCCTGCTCCACAGGCTCAATCTCCTCAGGCTCTACCTCCTCCGGCTCCACTGGCTCGGGCTCCGCCGGTGCTGGCTCCACAGGTACTGGCTCCACTGGTGCTGGCTCCTCCTGGGGCTCTGGTGCTGGGTGCACTGCCTGGACAGGTGGGCCAGTGGTGCTCTTGCGGGCAGTCTTCCTAGTGCGAGCCATCTATAAAAAGAAAACAAAGGAAAGAGTCAAATTTTTGCAACAGATAAAGATAGAAGTATAAGCAAAGATTTTTAATAAATTAATGACAAGGCAAAACAAGAATAGATTAAATAAATAAAATGAGGTATATATAATCAATAATTAAAATAAGCAAGGTTAAATCAAAATGAAATAAAACAAGGAGTTTAAAGCACAAACTCTAAACGACCATTCTACTCTAGGCTGCGCATCCTACAGTCAGCACTGCTTTGATACCACTCTGTCACACCCGGATTTACGAAGGAAATCCGAATGCTACTATATGTGTACCCAGGAAGTCTTAACACACATATAGCTCCAGAAATGATTATCAAAAGAGAAAGAACAGTGCTCGATAACATAAACAGAAATAAAGTCATTACATCACAGGCATTACATTATTATCGAGTTTATCAAAGTAGCGGAAGAGTAAGCATCTAAATCCACTGAGCCTCCACAGGGACTCTGACTGGGAAACTGCACTGCCTAGAACTCCGGGAACTCCTCGGGGAAGACAAAAGCATCCATAGGCGGCTCATCTGAGTACCCATCCGGGATTTTGTTGATATGAAGCAAGTGTAAGTAATCCATCTTACTTAGCAAGCATAACATGATTAAATGAGGCTCAAAAGGCTATGCAAGGTTTAAACTGCGGTTAGCAATTTTAGTTGATTATTTTTAGAATTAACCTGAATTACTACAATTATATGACAACCCCAGTTGAAACATTATGAAACACGTGAAGAATTATAAATAAACAACATCATATTTAACCATTTAACCAGAAAACAAGGAACCGCTCGAAAAGGATCCAGGCCGCTCTTGACCGTGAGCACGGCTGATATATCAGATCATAACACTCTGCAGAGGTTGTACAACTTTACCCACAAGTCGTGATTCCCCTTTGTCATAGACAAGTGTACCTCCAAAAACAGGTACGGGGTTTCACTACGAGACCTTTCAAAAGACACCCTAGCAGCTAGTGGCAGTGTGAACCTCTTCTGCTCCCACCAAAAGTAAATATCAGCCCATCCGAGACAAGTGAGGGACCCAAGGCCCTCCCTGCTCCCACCAAAATAAATGTCAGCCCATCCGAGACAGACCGAGGCCACCGCTTCTGGCCCTCTCCTCCGAGTCAAGCCAGATAGCCACTTAGACAAGCTAGAGCCGTACAATTTACTTAGTCAAGACCAAAACCATTTGGTCCTTGTGGTTGTACGAAAAGCCTGGGTGGCCGCTTTAAGAATCGGAACCTTAAAGAGAGACGCTTAGAGCAATACACATGCTCAAGCTCCCTAAACCAAGTTGCTAAAAAGCATATTTTAATAAGGTTCCAAGTATATCATTAATCAATATTAACATTTATTCATTGATCATTAGCGGTTGCAAGCAAGCTAAGCACAACTTAACAAAACTACCCGTATGCAAAACCCAGGGTGATCAAGGAATATAGGATATATAAATCTAGTCATTCCAAGGGTTTATCAAATTTAGACACATGCATGAATGAATAACATGATTAATAGGTGAATAGGTATCAAGGATAAATCATGTTACACTTGCCTTCCTCAAAGTATTATTGCTGATCCGGGTCTTCAAAGTCTTGATCAAAATCGGCCTCGAACTGCTCGCTCTCTAAACAAGCATTCCATCACCATACAAACATCCACACATGCCATTACATGCAAATAAATGTAATTCTATTAGAACAGTACACCATACAGCATAAACAGAAGCAAAAAAAGATAGAAAACTAATCTATGCATTTCTACGATCACATGAACGCGAAAATCACTCTAATCGGAGCTAGGATGATTAAACTACACTAGAAACAAGAAAAAGGACTATCCTGCGATGAACCGAGGGCCTATACGCAATTAACCCTAGATATCAGGGGGTAGCAAAGAAGAAAAACAGTGCTCAGAGGGATGGCGGGTTGATATGCTGGTTTTTCAGGGTCTCTTTAACATAAAACGAAAGGGTAAGTTTGTTTTAATCCTGGCCGTTGATGGTTGGATGGATGGCTCTGGGGTTTCTTCTCGGTCTGTGTAGGGGGCGACGGTGTTCTGGGCACCGAAGCCTGTCATCACGGCGGCGGCCATTCTTCTGCACGCCGGAGACAAGGGCCAGGAGGCCATGATGCTCGGAAATCAGCTGTGAGTAGCAAAATGGAAAGGGAACGATGCCGCGAACCCATCTTGATAAACAATTTGGGCCAGGAAACAGTAAAGATGCCGCACCACGAAGGGGGGCGGACCTGCTGTTCGGCGCTCGTCGGGGCTGCGATTCCGGCCTTGGCTGATGCTTCTGGATGTCAGGATTGGGTCTTGGAATCCCTAGGCAAAGTCGGACGTGTTCTGGTGGCGGTGTTGGAGACCGAAGGTAGGGGATTTGGAGTGTGGAGGAGCCAAGGGAAATAAGGGGGGAACTCGCCCAGGCTTTATAGGAGGGGTAAAGGGCTCGGCCGGCCATGAATTGAAGGGACTCGGTGCTCCACTATCCATTATGGCCACTGAGAAGAAAATTAAGAGGTTGGGAGAGTGGAGGAAGGGGAAAGGAAGGGGCGCAGGTGGCTCGATGGAGGGAGAGACGCGCGCGCTGGGCAACGGAGCGTCGAGGGGCACGGTCGGAGGAGCCCCTCCGTTCTGGCGACGCAGGGAGGGAGGAAGGAGACGGGGCGTTACTTTTTTTGCGCGAGGGGAAAAGAGGGGCGATGGTTCCTGCGTGCGCTCTCGAAGCAGAAGGAGAGGATCGGCCTGGGCTTCCTGCGTGCGTGCGGGCCTGAAGGGAGGTGTTGGTGGGCCGGCTGATTGTGGGCCACGGGGAAAAAGAAAGGGAGCTGGGCTGGCTACGGCTTGGGCCTGGGGAAGAAAAGAAAAAAAAAAAAAAGAAAGGAAAAAGAAACGGGCCGGGCTGGGTTAGCACACAAAACACTCATACAATAAAACGATGCACCGGCATGAAATGCACAGAACAAGTTTCTAAACTTAGGGTTGATTTTAATTTCCAAAAAGGTTTTTTATTTTCCTAAATTTTATGAATGCTCACACAAAACCTAGCAAATTAATTACTAATTTAGAAAAGAGAATTTTTAGGGTGTTACACATGGATATGAACACATGTTGGTCATGGTTGATTATGTTTCAAAGTAGGTTGAAGCGATTCCATGTCGGAAAGTGTCTACGGAAGAATCTATTCAAATGATCAAGACGGTAATATTCCCTAGATATGGTGTTCCTAGATTTTTAATAAGTGATGAAGACACACATTTTACGGGCAAAGATTTTGGCAAATGCTTGTCGAAGTTGGGAATTGAGCATAGAGTGTCTACCGCCTATCACCCACAAACAAATGGCCAAGCGGAGACTTCAAACAAGCAACTCAAAGATATCCTCAAGAAGACGGCAACTAAAGGAGGAAAAGATTGGTCAAAGAAGCTAGACGGAGCATTATGGGCATATCAATTCATCTATGGAAAAACATGTCACTTGCCGATAGAGCTAGAGCACAAGGCTTATTGGGCAATAAAAGAGATGAATTTTGATGTTGATGCGGTGCAATTAAAACGGAGGATTCAAATAAGTGAACTTGAAGAGCTAAGATTGAAGGCATATCATAGTGCAAGCATCTACAAAGAAAGGATGAAGAGATGGTATGATAAAAGATTGCAAAAGAAGGAATTCAAGGAAGAAGACAAGGTCCTACTATACAACTCTAGGTACAAAATCTGTGGCAAGGGAAAATTGCAAAGCAAATGGGATGGACCATATGTCGTGCACTCGGTGTAGCCTTCGGGAGTGCTAACAATCATGGACGTCAAGGGAGATCAATATATGGTGAATGGACAATGATTTAAGGTGTTCTTGGAACCAGACGTCGTGCCCATTAAATACATCGACGTCTATATCTTGGAGGGTGACCCGGATCGTCAAGCCTAACGACAAAAAACAAGGTAAGTTTTTAATAGTTTTATCTTTTTTTATGAGTGTCTCTCCTTTCCCCTTGTATTTATTTTACGATGAGGACATCGTATGTTTTAAGCATGAGGGGAAGGTGTTACCACTCATGTTCTTTTTCTTGGTTTGAGAGTCTTAATTTAGTGTGCGTGAAGAGTCTTAAATTAGTGTGAGTCAAGAAAATCAAATAAAGAGTCTTTTCTTTTTGTCTGAATAAATCCTTGGATCGTGTGAGTTTTATTTTTATCTACCTATGCATTCTTGTCTTTCTTTGTTCTTTCTAAGCATTTGATCATGAGCTATGTCTTGAATTAAAATCTTGGTTGTGGAGCTTAGTAGATAATTTGTTCTTGCAATACCCATGCTCCATCTTGATCTAGGGCTTTTTGTTTGGACTTTGCTAATGAGTAAGGCTTGAATTGGAGGTGATTGTTTTATTACCTATCTAAAACCCTGCAAAACAAGGTTGACTAATTCTTTTCCAAGTTGAGAGCTATGCCTATCCTGTCCAAAGCTTAAATTTTTCATTTAATTTTTAATTTTAATCGTACCACCATAAGTGGAGTTGATGCAATGAATTGGGTTAGGATCTTTCTCTCTTGGTAGCTTTAATTTCAAGCATTGATCATGTCCATATTTTCTATCTCTTATTGATGGCCTCGACATTGTCCGGTAATGGGAGTTCCTCATTGGAACACTCATATGATCTACCGGATTCCAAAACCTGAACCAACAATTTCTTTGATTCATTACCTTTCCCTTGAACACAACCTATTACCCAAAGATTTGTTCTGTTTCTGGGTGAAGTTGGAACATATATGAGGTCTGGAAGAAATAAGGAAGATGCATGCAAAAGATGAGCCAGAGCCGAGCTAAAAAATAGCCAGGCCGGTTGGCCTGGTCCCCTTTGTGCCGGCCGGCCCGAGCCGACGAAAAAAATTGGGCAGATGCTTTGAAGGGTTTCTTAATTAGTTATATGAGGTTTTGTTCAGAGGAGGTTCGGAGAAGAGATGTAAAATTTGTGGAAAGAAAGAAAGAAGAAAGAACAAGAAAAAAAGAAAAGAAGAAAGAAAGAAATAAAAAAGTATAAGAAGAAGAAAGAGGAGAGAAGGAATAAAAGAAATAAAAGAGGGAGAATTCTATGGTCGGAAGAACAAGAGAAATGCAAAGGAAGATCACCTTGTTGTTGAGAACAAATCTTCAACTCCAACCATGTGCAATCCGACAACGAGGACAACACTTGTGCCTTGACGTCAATCATTTTCTTTGCCCTTGCACATGTCCACCATTCTATATCTTCTCATCCTTGGAAGGTGTAATTCTCATGGATCATTGGCTTGGAAGGTAAGCAACCATTAGAGAGTTTTCTTAATTTGATGATATTTGTATTAACTTTGCTAGCCCTCCCATAGCTCCACCATACACTTGAGTGACTATTTTCGAGAGATGAGAGCTTGCAACAAATAGGATAGCCACTTTATATTGAGCGACATGTGAATACTTGGAAGAGAACTTGGTTTAATTCTTGTTGCAGGGAGATTGTTTTCATGAAAGAAAAACCCTCCAAGGAAAGCAAGAAAGTAAGTATCGTTGATCCATGAAGTTACTTAGCTAAAGGTGAGAAGTTGTGGGGGTAATTTTTGCTTGGATAAATCTTTGAATGCCCATGCCTTGATTATCTTTGCTGCTCTTTTGATTTTTGCTTGAAGGACTCGGTATTTGACTCGCTTGTCTAGGTATGATTTGCAAACAAGATCTTTGTTTAACCCCGAAGGAAGTTTGTGGTGACTTGACTTGCTCGAGGACGAGCAAGAGCTAAGCGTAGGGGGATTGTTGGCGCTCGTTATTGTCACACTTTTGGTGTCATTTAAGCGGTGTTTTTGGACTAATTCATATACTAACCCGCCATTTGGCACTTGAAATAACCCTGTTTTCATATGTGTTGTATTTTGGAGCATGTTGTGTTTTTGCAGGAAAACTATCCAATTTGGGACATTTATATTCAAAGCCCAAAACCAACTATGAGCCCAAAGGAATCGAGCCTAGCTGAGCCCAACCAATGGACCATGTGGGCTTTCATAGCCCAATTCATGTTCCTAGGTGTTCATATTCAATGAACCTTGGGCATGAGAGACTTAAGCATGAAGGAATTTGATATTTGGAAGGTTATCCACGAGATCAAGTCAACCTCAGATATTCGCGCAGCCCAGGACAGCATAATCTTTCGGTGCCAATTCGGAGATCTAAATGGCCTCTAATGACAAAATGTTGAGTACCAAAGTTGTAGCCATCGTCGAGATCTTCAATTTTGGTATATGAAAAGCATAATTTGGAATATGGAGCTAGGAGATATGGCCCCCAAAATGTATGCTGCACAAAAAAGTCTGAAATCAGACAGATTATCTTCCGAATCAGGAAAATCGGGGCAAGGCAAATCTTATAGAAACCAAGTTTGCTTAACTCACAAGCATGTATCTCGTGTAAGGAAAGGTGGAGCATGCCCCAAGGCTCCCCAGAGTATAAATATAACCTCCTAGGCGCCCTAAAGAGGAGAAGAGTCAGATCCCATTATTCTGGAGAACCAACAAAGAGAGGGAGCCACATTCCGGAGAGAGGAGCGACGCTGGGAACCCTAGCAAGGTCCCTCCGGCGCCGCCAAAAGATCAAGAACGAGGATGAGATTGGATCTACAAGGGAGGAAGTAAGGATCGTCTTCCCCATCGGTCTACATCTACTTCAGAGGATTCTACACCATATTCATCGCTACAATGTGTAACATTATGGGGTAAAGTCCTTGTTTGTCCTTGGGGTTGAAGGGAGATCTTAAGTTGTAATCGCCGAACCATTATTTTGGATTTTTGCTATCATATTCTTGTCGTTGGTGCTTTTCATCTAATAGTCAACCGACTTTGCTTTGGGGATGCATCGCTCGTAGTTTTGCATACCTAGAATACATTGACAATCTTGTGCTCTTGTTGCTCGATCACGGATTACCCTCGTGTAGTGACAGTACGTGGGAGGGAAAGGGTTGAGTTTGGTGCACCTTTACCTTTGATAGATTAGATCGGTTCGTTCTTGCTTGGTTGCATCTTTAAGTGATCCTAGATCCCTTGGACAAGCATTCTACATATCTTGTTCTCTCCATATCATTGCTCTCTACGTTGTTCTCTTTAACTTAGATTAGATTAAGTTCTTTACTCATACACAATCATTCGATAAAGAGCTTTCAATCAATGAGACTATTGCTTAGTTAAGCGTAGCAATCCACTTGTTCCACGGATTGATAAACCTGGGGGGATACTCTAAGAGAAATGCTACAACCGATCTGTGCGCTTGCGGTTCGTAATTGGTGCGCTTAAGTGCCGCCAACAACTGCCGACGGGTACCTTGGCGTACACGTCGACCAACGGCACAACAGCCTCCTTGAGGGAGTCGAGCTCCGTGCCGAGTCGGTTGACCTCCGCATGAAAAGTCCGGATTGCATCATCCTGCTCGCGGATCTTCGTCATATCCCAAATGAGCTGAGCGTCTGCATCCTGACGCATCCATTTCTCCTCGGCTAGCTCTGCCATGCAGTCACGCTCCCGCTGCTCGGCCTGGTTGGCGCGCTCCTGATGACGGTAGAAAAGATTCTTCATATCAACTACTTCGGCTTTTAGGGACTCGATCTTCTTCTCATCCTCTGCATCAAACAAGTCTTATTATTTTTGATATATTATGATTTGTGCTAACTATGGGGAGAGGAGGTCGGCAACATACGTGCAAGTTTCTGCTTAAGCGACTTGGTTTTCTCCAAGACATCTTCTCGCTGATCTTGGTACAGGTTTATCTTTTTGTAAGCGGCATCTAGTTCTAGGCGCAGCTTCATCTTCTCCTCATCCTAGGAGGTCTGACCCTTGGCCAAGTCTTTTTTTGCTTTCTCTGCTCGAGTAAAGCATGTACTGGCCCTGCGGAGCATCTCTGACTTCTGATGAGAGCGGTGCAAGATACTCTGTTTTCAAACAAGGCAGCAGAGTTGTCAGCAATGCATCCAGTGGAGATAAGTATTGTTACAGTGTTGATTTATTTCATACTAACCTCTGTGAGCCGGGAAAGTTGTTTCTGCAGCTCGGCAGCCTTCTCAAGATCTTCCTGATCAACTTGAGAGTTGAACAGGAAGGCGTTGTCATCATCAGGTCCGGCGCCCGGAGTTCCAGTGTAAATCTGGAACGGCTCCGGAGTTGGCTCTCACGTCTTCGATTTCTCCCGGACGATCTCTTCAATGGTCACCGCCTTCACAAGTCCGGCAGCCGCATCAAGCTCTTCAGTGCGCAGACTCGCCATCCCGGTACTTTCTGCTGATTTGGGCCACGCGCCTTGAGCAGAAGTACCCGGAGCGGCTTGCTCTGATATTTAGAGGACGACAAAGCTGCGGTGCTTGACTTATGTGGGTGGGGCTGCGGCGACGTCTCGGGGCTCAGCTCTTGCTCCATTTCCGCCTCCTTGGCATGGGATTCCACGGACGGGTTCACCTCCGGGATTTCTGGTGACTGAGCGGGAGGAGGAGTGGATGGCCGGCTGAACAAGACAGAAGAGTGCAAGGATCAATCTACTGGATACAGTGAACCAACAGATGGTGCTGAACTACAGAGCAGAACACTTACCTAGCAAAATCCATGTCAAATTCCGGCTCATCCAGGTCAAAGTTGATTCCTCTAGGCGGGATGTCTTGAGGCTCGTACGTCTCTTCCTAGCGAGGGGGTTCTTCTTCCTGTGTTTGCTGCATAAAAGAACTCGGATCAGGAAAAGAACTCGGAACAGGTCAAGACGAAGGATTTTCAAGTGCTATTCAACATACCTTTGGTGGGGATGGATGTAGTGGAATACCTATCGGTATCTCTGCATCCTTTTCCGCTTCAGTACCAATCTCCTCTGCTTCGGGCAGGCCTACGTCAACAAGCTTCTCAGCAGCAGATTGGGTCTTCTTCTGCACAGCTCGCCTCTTCTTGGGAATTTGAGGACTTGGCGCGTCGTCGGAGCAAGGCCTCTTCAGGCCTGATCCTCCCTGACCAAGAATTTTGGGGCGAGGCTGTGGGGGGTGTGTCCTCATCTGACGAGGAGTATTCTTCCAACACGACTTCGTCGGTGGCTGGTTCTGCTAATTTCTTCACTTTCCCGGAACCACCAGCGGATTGCTGGGGCGGAGGGGAAAGGGGCGGCTCAGGCAGGCCAGTCTGGCTGTCTTCAACTGCAGGAGGTGCAGAGGTGAACCTTTTGCGCAATTCCTATGAATTAGATACAAAGAAACTTGTTAGTACATATTCAGAAAGAAACTGGATATCAATTACAAAATATTTGGGTTGATTTCCAACTTACCGCTACTGGAGGACGATTAGCCGAGTACTCGGGTACATGGCGAGGGAGCTCTTGGGCGTCCATGAACAACCCCTGGACGTGGAGTGCAACTTCGTCTGATGACAAGTCCACGGTGGAGATCCTGGTCGAATCATTGGAGCCGATGTAGTCGTAGCCAGCGTGCGCCCGCTTCTGGCAGGGCTGCACGCGACGATGGAGGAATGAACTAGCTATTCCAATGGCCGTCAGACCCTTTTCTTTCAAGTCGGTGATCATCTTTAGCAACCCGGTGAGCCCGCCCGCCTCATTGTCATTGATTGCTTCATTCTAGTTGGTTTGAGGGCGGGGCATGTGGCTAGATTGCTTCTTCAATTTTGGGGGCTGGTTCTCTACATAGAACCACTTGTCCGCCCAATCTTTGATGGATTCATTCATCTTGAAATCAAAGTACACATTTTTCGTCGCCTGACGAAGCTGGATTCCGGCTCCTCCGATGACTTTGTCTTGACTAGACTTGACTTGGAAAAGAAGGCGGAACAGATTGAAATGCGGATCGATTCCAAGGAAGGTTTCGCAAAGGTGGATGAAGTGAGAAATTTGAAGGATGGAGTTAGGGTTGAGGTGCACTAGCTCTAGCTTGTAAAATGCAAGCAAACCGTGCAGAAAATCATGAGCGGGAAGGGCAAATCCCCGCTCATAGAAAGCAGCGAAAACGACGATCTCATGGACTTCATCAAATGGCCATGCTATCCCTACATCCGTACGCCAGAAAGAAATTGACTTGTCAAGGAGGTAACCTTGATTGACGAGATCTTGCACCAACTCATCTGTCGCCTTGGACGGTTTCCAGATGAGTGCAGGAGTAGGAGCATTCTTGAAAACCGGCATCCCAATAAAAGGGATCTTGGGGGCTTTCTTACTTGCCGCCGGCTTGCTTGCTGTGGACTTGCTTCCCGCAGGCTTGGTGGTTGTCGGCTTCCTACCCATCTTACCAGCCGAGGCCCTTGAGAGAGGGGTTTCAAATGGGGCTGGAGTAGATTTAAGGGCGCGTGCGAGTATAGAAGATTTGAGATTTGGGAGTAGCGGCTAGAACAGATGGGAATGTGAAGTGGTTTACCCTCTGTTTTTATAAACTAAAGCGGTAACCCTAAGCGTATTCTCTGAAAACCATCTTTTCATCAACGCCAACACTTGTGTATTTGTGGTTTTCTAACCAGATGCATATTTGTGCGGCATTTTTCCTAACGGGCTAGGTCATTTACCGAAGTATTTACATACTCGGGGGCTGATGCTTAATTATAGTAGTTTTTCCTAATCAAAGAATATACTTATTTCTGCAAAAGTCTTTAAGCTTTTTGTCATCTGCTTTAAGCTTGGAGGCTAGGAGGAAAATAATATATTTCTTTTAGAAAGTTTTTTATTAAATACCCTGAAATTATTTTTAATCCTTGAAAATATTTCTAGGCTCGGGGGCTAGACCCATAATGGGTCCATCTTTTCAAAAGCTGGACACCATTATATTAAATGGGGAAGTTTTTGCATCATCTTTGATTTAAAAATCAAAGCCCGGGGGCTGATTGCAAAAGAAGTCAGCAAGGTGCACATCATGTTCACTTCTGAAGGTTTTCAACAAAGGATCAGGATGACGAGAAAACAACTCGGCTGATGCTAAAAATTTTGAGAAACAACTCAGCAGGCTTAAAGACATGAAGACACTCGGAGGCTTGACCGTTCAAGATCCATGAAAGTCCTCATGGGCTGTGGGCCCGCTAGGAAATTGGGCCGGCAACTCTGAATGATGTAGGGAAGAGGCGTGCAGACTAAGGAAACTAGTCGGGTACTAGGAAACAACCCTGTCCTACATCTGTTAGGACTCTATGTTTAGTATCCGACTAGGAGTTTGTATTTCTTGCCTTGTAGACCCTGTCTCCCGAGTATATAAGGTGAGGCAGGGACCCCTTGTAAAATCATAACCATCAATACGAAGCGATCCACCATACAGGACGTAGGGTATTACGCTCTCAACTCGAGGCGGCCTGAACCTGTCTAAATCATCTCATGTTCACCATCGTTCTTCTGGTTCCGGCGGGCCCTTATGAACAACTAGACTACTTAGGGACCCCCTATAGTAGGCTAGCCGGTATAAAAAACTGACAGTTGTTGTACTTAGGAATGATGGAGATGACCAAAAGTACTTGAGGAGAAGCAAGGACATGGAGAGGACCAGCAAGGGGCGTCCAAGCCACATGGAGGCCCAATGAACATCAATTTTGACTCCATCTCGGAGTCCAGGAACAGTCCACCTTAGATTGGACGCCCAGATCGTATATGGAGTCCAATTTCGATGATCTATATATGGATAGAAAGATAATTTGATATAGCTTTCAATGGGACTGGTTTCACATCAAAATTCCTCCTGAGTCAATGGAAACCATCGAAGCAATTGGACGTTCAGAATATGTCAGGATGCTACCACTGTACCACAGCCCCGAAATAGCATCGGACGTTAGTCGCTAAAAATAGAAGTCGCTAAAAATAGAAGATTACCGATGTACCGTTAGTCGGTATAGGTTCTTAACTAACCCTCAGTCGGTATATCAAAGTTTGCCGATGAGCTATTCAACGGTATTTATATCTAGAATTTCTGTCGGCGCATCCGTCAGTAATTACTCACTTTTGCCGCAGACAATCTGTCGGTATACTTGGTCGTGGGCCTCCAGGCCTCGTTTCTCTTCCCCCGCCACTACAAGGCCCACTTGGGCCCAAACGTCCCACCACCAGCCTCTCCAAACCCTAGACTCTAGCCAAATTGCTGAACTGCATCCCCTCCACTCCCCAAATCGCTGCAGCACTCCCTTTCGCCGAAAATCGCCGCGCCGTCCTCCCAACTCACCGCGCGCCGCCCGGGACCTGAGCGATAGCTCAGTGGATGGGTTTGGTGGTTACGAACCCATCGGTCCTGGGTTCGAGTTTTGAGCGACCCAGGATTTCCTATCTTGGGGATTTTCCCCGGTATATTTCTGTAGGTCCTGGATATCCGCGTGGCGCCACAATGGGACTATGATGTGCCCATCGTCTACGAAGTTGCGGCTTCGGTGATCTTCAGAAGCACGCGAGATGTGTACAGGTTGTAGTTCTAGGGGTGTGCGTGTGTGTGGTGTGAGTGTGTTGAGTAGAGTTCAGATACTACAGCTTGTATACTAGGATTCTAGGCTTAAAAAAAAACTCACCGCGCCGCCCGACTTCCAAATCCATCGCCGGCCGCACTCCATTCGACAACCCAAAGGTTAGCCCCCGCTCCATCGAGACCCCAAAGCTGCTATGCTGTGGTCCAGCCGGCCGTTGCTGAGCCGCTCGCGTCGATCTAGGCGGATTGGATCTGCCCGACCGCCCTGCGCTGCTGGAGGGCCCCCGGGAGGACCTCCGTCCAGCAGGGGGCGCTACCGCTGGGGCCTTCGCCCTAGCAGTGGCCCCTAAAGAACGGAGCCCCCAACCCTCTACCTCCACAAGCTGGAGGATGCCCAGTAGGAGCACGATGCGGCCGGAAAAAGGGAAATTACTCCGTTGTGTTCGAACTCGTTCAATCCGGGGCTTCCATCCTGTTCCAAGATTCGTGCCAGTTTGTTTTACCTTGCGTATTCCATCTGTATAATGTTATTTTGAGCATTGAAGTGGAATACGTCCTGACCGCTCTCTCCCTGCAGGTTTGACAGAAAGTAGTATTCTTTACAGCTGGATTGGACATGAAGTACATGTTGTTTGGTGTAGCGGACGTGCTGCATTTACTTCTCCCTGTACCTTTCGGTACTTACCTGGCAGTAACCTTTTGACTATCGCGGCATGGTGCCGTACTTTACCTGCACGTTGTCGACCTCTGCTTGGTTTGTAGTTAATGCGGTTGTTGGTTCGCTGCCGCTGTATCCGCTGTGGCCCTGACATAATACATTATGTACGCGGACCAGGAGGACACGTGTTGTAATCACTTGGCGCAAGTGGAAGCAAGTGACCCCTCTCGCGCGAGTACATGTACCCTTTGAAACATGTACCTCATCTTCCTTTCGTTTTTATTCTACCTGGTACGTCGTCTCCTGTAACTCATTCGCCGTGTCGATTCTGTTCCAAGACTATCAAAAAATTTCTCCCTCGATCCCAATCTGCTCTAATCGTCCTACTTCTCCATGTCAGAACACCGGCGGCCGTCTGGCCGTCCGAATCGGGTGCACCCGTCTGCATCCGCTCCTGCTGCTGCTCAATCATCTCGTCGCGCTTCTGCACCACAATCTTCTGCATCTAGTGAGGAAGATGGTTCCTCTGAGGGTTCCGCACCCAACATCACAAATCGGTGCTCTCCCAAGGCTGTGCACGTAATCGTGTCAAAGTTTAGTGAGTTCAAGAAGGAGTTGATCCGCGAGATAGGTTTTGGCGGAATCCTTGAGGTACCTTGCATCACCAAGGTAAATCTCAAGTTCTCTTTATGGCTGTTAAGCAAGCTAGATACGGAGAGTAGCACTCTAGTTTTGTCCGAGTCAAAACAGCTTTGGGTTCATGAGCGAGATGTTGGTATTGTCTTTGGAATCCCATGCGGCGACTTGGATGTAGCCAGCGCAGATATCTTGCCATCTCAGATAGAAATGATTAGACAGTCTTGCGGGTTGTCTTCCAAAGACTACAGGAGCATCAGGGGTCTAGAATCTGTTCTTGAGATGCATCTTGACGATAGTTCTGCTAGAATAGAGATAGACAACTTCAAGGTTGCATTTGTTGTTTTTGTCATGGCACATCTTTTAGCTCCTTCTGCCAAGCATGATCACTGCAACATCGATTTTTGGGGTGCTCTAAAGGACACTCAAATGATAGAAAGATTTAATTGGTGCCGTTATGTTCACGGTTATGTGCTTGAGAGCGCCTATAGAGTGCGAGACGAGATTGTAAGGAAGGGATCCGTATCATCTCTTACTGGATGCCACATCTTCCTCCAGGTTCGCACAATGGCCAATGGTTGTTTTCTTTCTCAACAATATATCCCAAGTATTTAGTTCACATCATATGTCCCTCTTTTATGCCTGCAGATATTTTTTCTTGACAATGTCGACCTCAGATCCTTCAACAAGCCGACACATTTTTTCCCCCGCATCAAGCCATTTGACCAGGAATCCCTTGGGAAGATGATACTCATGTGTTCTTCTAGGCATGACAATGGATACACTCGATTCATTGGTGTAAGTAATAGTTATTCAGCCATCATATCTAAATTACTCTGAACTTCATATTTTCCTTCCATCATCGTGTATAGCTTCTACACTTGTAACCCATATTTCCCACTGTTTTTGTTCAGTTTCGCAGTAACGACTCAATTTCTTACATGCGCGCCACCTACCAATCACCAATGGGTGGCGTTCCCCAACGGGCTCGGCCAAACCCTGCCGATTTGTCAGTGGACACCTCGGCAGACACAATCGGTGTTCCTAGCCTATTAACACCAGATACATATGAGTTCAAGCATCCTTCTGACCTTGCTGCTTACATCCGTGCTAAACACCCAGGGCTTGTAAGCATCAATTTTTCCCTTTTAGGTCCATCAAGTTAAATGGTTTATATTTCATCTGATTTCGACCTTCACTGATACGATCATATTAATTTGTATGCTTGATTCATCCAGGAACGGTCATATGCTATCGACTTTTTGCTGCTGCAAAATGCTAAGATGATCAAGGACCTTTTCAACCTCCGGTCCTCAATCATGAGGCGTAATGCGACAATGGCTGATTGGCTGGTGGAGTATGTAGGTTTGGACCAGATGCAGAAGATGCATCGGAAACCGAGAATCTGCCCTACCCCTCATGATTTCGGAGCCCATCCATGCCCTTCAGACACCAATTGTATGTTTATGTACACATCCCCCTGATCCCTTTAAGTGATTGTTTGATATATTACTGCCATAGACTGTTTCACTCTGGACCTGTGTCTTCCTTTTCAGCCAATTCCAGGGGCATCATGAAGAACTCATGCACTGAACAACACATTCCAAAAGAAGGTACCTCGTCGACTTAGCCACTTATGGTTTTCATTCCTCGCCTTGAGATGCTATATAATTTAATCTGTACCTTCCATTTCTCAGACGTGGCGGATAGTGCCGTCTTTACCTGCAGTGATCCAATTATCAAATCCAATGCAAAACGTGTGAACCAGAATGAACCTGTCTGTACTCCGAATAAAATCAGGAAGTCATGTGGTAAGTGAATTACCTATTTACTTTTTATTGTAACAAAGACACAGCCATCGTTTGTTTGTACTGAACCAATTGTTATCTTCCAGAATCAACCATCGCCGCTCCATCTTTCGACCTTGGCCTTGATTTATCTCAGGGACCTGGTGCTTTCATCACCCCTGAAGCCACTGTTCTCCGTATGAACACACACATATCGCCAATACCATTTGGCCAACCATCTTCCTCAAAACCCAATTCAGCCACAAGCCCTAATCTGCCCTCGTCTGTGTTGACAACGAAACAGCATGTTCAGGATGTTCTCTGGGATACCGTCGCTTTGTGCCAAGGCAGCTCACCAATCAAAGGAAGGATATTGTATTTCCAGGAGTTGAATTCCACTCACGAGAAGGTTCCTATCCCTGCATTTCCCGACAAAGCACCTTCATGGCTTGATTTGGAACCCCACCCTTCCCTTGATCATCTGGCCATTGGCAAATTAGTTGAAGCATGTCATCGATCTTCAGAAGATGACGATAATTGGTAAATTAATTCATCCTGCAATGAAATACCTCTCATCTCATGGCACACTTAAATTATGCATTATTTATCTGTTCTAACTGGAATCCACTTTTATTTCTAGCCCTTGGATAATCCACCCTTTGCCAAGGCTCATCTTGTTGGTTGGCAATGAGATTAAGGACAATTTTCTTGGACGCAAGCTCATCGACTATGATATAATCGACTTAGTACTGCGCAAATTCAATGCTAATGATGCTACTTCCACTAACAAGCCATCCTTTGTCCAATGGAGACATTTCTTCGAGTCGGCCTTTGCAGTAAGTACTTTTTTCCTTTGAGAAGCCATTGCATCCTTTTTTTATGGTATAGTGCAATACCTGTTCGTGTAACCTTAACAACTATAAATCTTTTGTAGCTACAATCAATTGGGGAATTCTCCCCTCACCGTGTTCAATCAGTACTTAATGAATTTCTGGGCCAAACCCATATCGTCTCACATTGTTCAATGGTTCGTTCCTAATAGATCCCCCTTCTCTTCGTATTTTGTTCCATTTTCGATTAATTACCTAACTACTTGAATATGTACTTATTGCCGCAGCTCATCATTCCTCTTATCGTCGATCGCATTTGGTGTGTATACATGCTTGACATGAACAGTACATCAGTTCATGTTCTTGACCCCGCTCATGCAGATGACCGCCTACCGGCACATGAGCATTTCCACAAGGTTCTAAACAATTCACTAACCCTCTGTGCCAAGGAGTTTTTTACAAATTGGGAAGTCAATCCACACGACGAGTGGGAGCTGCATTACCCTAAGCTCAGCTACGACACCTTCAACAGGTAATATCATAGGATATATGTATTCACAGTTCATAGAAATTGCCTCCTACCGTTCGTCACAAATTCACTTCCTTGATTCTTTTCCATTTATTACACTCAAACAGTGCCGACAGCGGTATATGTATGCTACACTATGCTCGTCATTACAACGGCGAATACCTAGCCTCCCCAATTAGCAAGGTATGAATCTAATATTTGACCAGTGATTGATGATGATTTTTGATATTGACTGCTTTCCCGCTTGTTCTTTTCTGTTTGTCAAAGGAAAACATTGACGATGTCCGGTACATGCTCATGTATGAAGCTCTCTCTATAGATGGGAATGAAGCGCAGCTACCTTCTTTCATCAAAGACATTTTCTCCAACGGTTGTTGATCTTTTAGTTGAAGACTTTTTCATCCATGGACCTTTAGTTGTAATTCCCCTGCCCCATTGCAACTAAGAACTAGATTTGTTCTACCAAACTATGTTTGTATTGCACCCAGGCTTACCATGTACATTTTTAATATTTAGTTGCTATCACTAAGTGATTAGTGATCAGTACATGTACCAAGCTACAATCAACTTAACTGCAATGCTGATGGATCGTGCAAGTCGAGCAACTCCAGCCGGGGGACTAAATTTGAGCCTCTATATTGCTTTTAGGGGCCGGTCCACAAAAATTTAGGGGCTTCAAACTCCAGCCGGGTGACTAAATTTAGAGGGCCTTCAGTTCTAGGGGCCCTGGACCAAAATTTGGAGGCCTCCACAAAATAGTAGCCCGTTTAGGGGCCCGGCTGGAGTTGTTTTTTTTCATTGGGAGACTAAAACAAGGGTCCCTTGTTTTAGTCTCCCAATGAAAAAAAACAACTCCAGCCGGGCCCCTAAACGGGCTACTATTTTGTGGAGGCCTCCAAATTTTGGTCCAGGGCCCCTAGAACTGGAGGCCCTCTAAATTTAGTCACCCGGCTGGAGTTTGAAGCCCCTAAATTTTTGTGGACCGGCCCCTAAAAGCAATATAGAGGCTCAAATTTAGTCCCCCGGCTGGAGTTGCCCTTATGTCCTCGCGCTGGATGGTAACATGAGACGAGCTTGACACATGTACCTAATGGGTTCCGCTAACAAGACTGTTGTCACGGTGACGCCATATCACGCTCAAATTCCCAAAAATGAAAAGCCAGTCAATAAAAAATGCCAGTCCTATTTCCCTCGTCTTATTAGCTCAAGCCGGGAAAAAAATGGCGAATTTAGTACTGCTGTGTTTGGTTGGCATAGCATTGAACACTGCTTTTACTCACCAAAGCTACCACACCACCTCCAGTCCTGGCCCTCCTTCCCTTTATTTTCCTTGGATTGTCACAGTCACGGAGGAAGACAGCTTCTTGGTTCTCATACTGTTCCCTGCTCTCTTCCTATACCTCCCTGGGAGCAGCTCGTCCCTGGAAAGGTACGTAACATTTGGATTCGCGGTTCATTCCTTAATTTTTCGCCAAATTTCAAGCAAGAGGTTCCCGTTACAGCTTCTGTGGCTACATATGTACAAGATTTTGTTGTGCGCCGAATAATTTACCCCCCTTTCTCCCAGACATAGTAGCCTTATTGTTGCCCACAAACGTAGATCCATTTGTTAAATCACATCTCCTTCAGTGTTTCTTCAAATATCAGTACCACACTCCTGTTATGCATACATTATTATTCATTTGTATTGCCTTTCCTATTTTTTGTGGCAACGCAGATCCAATGGCTTGGTACGTTGTCTTTGTTGGCCGCAAGCCCGGGGTGTACAACGATTGGGCAATTTGCAACGCACAAGTCAATGGATTCAAAGGTTGCTCCTACAAAAAGTATAGTTCATATGAACAAGCTGTTGGAGCCTACAACTCCTTCTTTGGTCTAGACCAGATCCAGAGGCCAGTCTCCCAGGATATGCCGGAAAACAGAAAGGAGCTCCACCGGGGAGGAACGCCCCATGGTTTGATGGTGACGCAGCTTGTGGTGCTCCTTGCTATTATTGCCATCATCATTTCGTACTTAGTACCCAACTAGGTTTGATAGGGTTTTGGGGCGAATAGGTCTGGGAGTTGTCCTCTAGAGTATCCTGGCCTCATGTATTGTGGGAATAACCTACATCGTTAGCCCTTTTCCCTCCAAAGTTTAATTTCTTTGTAGTGATTGTTAAGACGCCGCTAAGGCCCTATCTACTGCTTTAAGTTTGCTTTAATGTTCGCCACCTGACAATGATGTATCATGTTTCTCATCCATCTGCTTCTTAAGTTATGAATAGTTATTATGTCAACCTTTATACACGGTCTGGTGCGATGTATAGTATGTACATGTATCATAACATCGAGTTGTGATCCAACACTTCGCTCTACCTACATGAAGGAAACAAGTTCTAAAAGAAATAACCCAAAAAAGATCACAAATAATACATGAACCACGCACTGAAGGATATGATGATCAATAGGATTTGCGATCAGTACAACACAAATTTAGCAGTGATATAATGATATCCCCAACTCCATGAAGTTCCATAACACAATCTTCACTGCACAACCACTAAGCAACCAATAAATAAAACTCCCAACCAGTTCTTGTACAGCCTACTGATCCACACGAAACTACACGACATGAATCCAAAAGATTAGTCACTCCAGATGCCATCATCTGCCCCTGTAACCCTAAGCATCAGCCATCTGACACTATAACCCTAAGCATCAATGTCAATCTTTTCCGCGATGAATGCTGGAAGATCAGCCTTGTTCCCTCTAACCATAAGCACATCATGTAGCATATTCTTTCGCAGCCTATGTGCCTTCATCTGCACAAGTTAGCGACATTAGCCTTGTAATCCCTGCACTAAAAGACAGCATCTCTGCCTAAGGGTACTTATGCTTACCCTGTTTATGCCACGTAGCATCTTGATTCCATCGAACCACTTCATGAAATGGATCACATAGAATGCAGTGTCTGCAGCCCTGTAATTTTGTTATGCCGCATGTTTAGTTCTTTGTAACAATCCATAAACATGTAACATGTACCGCATTTGCATTTACCTATCTGTAGTTGGATATGTGCCACGTCTATATTCCCCAATGTAACCACTGAAGTCATCATCCCATCCACTGAACATAGCATCTTTGCAAGCATATAGTGCACTATGGATCATCTTGACATAATGCTCATGTAGATTCTCCTGATCAGTTATGGAAGCACCTCCACACAAAGGGTCCAAAATTTGGATCTTCCTCTCAAACGTATCCCAAACATACAAACACCACCAACCAGTGGCATTAGTTGGCACCATTACCTGTCATTTTAGTTATTGCAATTAGAAAAAGTAGGTAATTAAGACTACTGCTTAAACATAGAGTATTATACGCACCATTTTGCATTGCTCAAACTTGCTTCCCAAATGGCTGCCAAGGAACATAGCACGCACCGTGTCCGTTATATCAAATTGTTTTGTACCAATTACCTTTCCCTTCAATGTTAAAAAGATTAGAAATGGCCAACCAAATGAAGTACCAATGATAAAATTCAATTCATTCAGTTTAGTGCTTACTGAAAAGTCTGGTGGCATGAAGTGCCTCCAGTGCTTGTATGGGCAACCAGAATTGTTGTACATAGAACTCTCGTGGCACTGAAGAACCCTAACCATTGCACCGAGTACATCTTCATTCACTGTGGCTTCCTCCCAAAATTGGTCTTGCAGAACTACTCCAGTCAACTTTATGGTCATGTGTGTTTCAATTACCACCCAGCTCCTAAGAAGACAAATTTTTGGTCACTAAAGATATTTAAATAACACAACATTCATAATCTTCGTGGTCATGAAGCTTTAAAACTTAAGCAAATGGGTAGTATTACCTCTCCAGTTCGACCCCGGTGGCATCCATAACTTTCTTATACTCCGCATCAACTACACTTCTCTTAGGCTCTGCATGGCACAGTCTAAGTTCAAAAGGGGATGGAGGCACACTCCTGCTCTCAACGTGCCTTTTGCACGGCATTATTTTACAAGCATGTAGTAGCATATTGTTTTCTTGTTCTTCAACAGGTAAGGCCTGCTCAGCCTCCGTACCTTGCGAACCAGCAGTACCGGCACTCTCCTTGTCGTCTTCACCACTAGAAATTAAACGAGGCTTCTTCCTTGTGCACAATTTTTTCCTAGAACCTTGGGTTGTACTATTGCTGCTAATATCTCCCAATAATCCAGAAACCCTCTTCCTTGACACCAATGAACCTGTCAGTGCCAATTAAGTCACTGCATAGTTAATACTGATATTGTTCCAAATTAGAAACTGGCAAAAAGAGCTAACGCAACACACCTCTTCCAATTTCTACATCTCTTCCTTGGATGCTGTCAGCATAGGCAGAACCACTGTTTGATATTAAAACCCCGCCTTCCCCTCCTCTTATCGGAGTAACATCGAACTGTGGTCCATCACACGTTCTCACCAAACCTGAATAATCAATCACTCCAATTAAATACAACACTTAACTGAGTGAATTAGTGGAATACATCAAGTTTAATCATGTTCGTTGAATTGATCGCTTACCATACTCTGTATCTCCCAATGTGAAGCCCTTACATCCTTTAAGATGATCACTTAAACCTTCAGTGCATTCTAAAACATGGTCTACAACTTTAGCAGCATTAATATGGTCATCTTGGTCAGAGATGATTGTGGTTGTTGCTTCTCCACCATGTGGTGCAGCAACATCATCGTCATCAATTCCAGCACACGCTCCACCACCACTAGTTTCCTGAAGGACCGATCCACCTGGAACAATCAATAATGTGATCATTCTGATACTTAATTCACCCAAGGTGACTACACCCAAGTGACAAAATTTTACCACATGTACCATGAAGTGGATCTGCACAAGCATCCTTTCCCAGTTCTGTTTGGTCACTAGCCTCAACGTTGACATCAAAACCACCAAATAGACCCCTCGCTGAAGACCCCCCCGCGATGTTGCTGGTGTCACCACCTGTCGTCAACGAGTGGCCATGATTTAGACGTAATCCAAACTAAAACACTTCAGAATGGTACTTATTTCAACAAAGCTGGAACAAGCAATAATGTGTTCATTTTGATCATCAATTCACCCAAGCTGACTAAACCAAACTCACAAAAATTTACCAGATGTACCATGCAGTGGATCTCGACAAGCGTCGTTTCCCAGTCCTGCTTGCTCACTGTCCTCTACGTTGCCATCAACACCACCAAATAGATCCCTCCCTGAAGACCCCCCGCCATGTTGTTCGTGTCACGACCTGTCGTCAACGAGTGGCCATGATTTACAAGTAATCCAGAATAAAACACTGAAGAATGATATGAACAGCAGTCGGCACTTACCGCCCGATGGTTTATCCATCGGCTCCTTCCCAGCAACGTTCAGATGCTCCATTACATGTCCGAGCTCACTTTCCACCTCTTCACGTAGGCCAACGAACATTGAATCCAATCTCTTACGTTGCGCTGTATAGATTGCTAGTAACATTGCTTGGGATGCTGTCTCGGTTTTTTCCAATCTTTCCAAAAGTCTGCTGAAGCTATCACTGATAGTCTTCCTCAACTCCTAAATGAATTTTTACTTCAGAAATAGAGTTTTCTCTACAAGACTACTAATGAGAAACTTAATTTCAGTGAGTTTGTTACGGAATTTGAATAACCTTAGCGTCTGTGCCAGCCCCATCGCCATCTGCATTATCTGAATGCACCGTCTGATTGTGCTGGTCGTCTTCAGTTAGAATTTCCTCTATATTGTCCTGTGCGGATGGCAGCCGTGCCTACATGCAAAATTTTGACAGAATCAAAATCATTAATATTATTTGCAATGTAAAATCTAGCTGTCAGCCAAACAAATAAGCACACACAAACACACAATTTTCTGAAACTTACGATCCGTTTCCCATATTTCTTCCCAGCTTCCTGGTCAAGCGTGATCATGTCGTTGATTAGCGCCTTGCTGTAAAACCGAAGACGTGGCAGCCATGACCATGGAACATTAAGTGCTCCAAAATCCAAGCTGTCAAGATACAGCAACTGCAAAATTTACGCAAAAAATCAGCAAATTGACACCTAGTAATAGTATTTAAACTTATGGAATGTTCTTAATTTTACCTCAAGGTACAACCAGCAACCACCTAGCTTAATGGAGTGAGCATTCTTGACCTTAACCCCCTTGTTCTTCTGTACTCTAAGTGAGCATTTCAATAAAACAGATAAGATGTAACCTGCCCAGTTGCATTTCTTAAGATGACTTGGGTTGCTGATGAACTCTAGTACTTCCTTCGGAATAGTAGCGGACCTATGGTCTGAACCAAACATATATGCACAAACATAGGCCGCCAAAGCTACCGCAAACCTCTCCTCATCTTCCTGGGTCATCACGTCACCATAACTAGCAACGAGTATTCTCCTAGCATGCTTTACTGTTGGCAACTCAGAAAAATCTGGAGTCATGAAAATACTGGACAGTTTCTCCTTGACAATATTAGGAATTACTCTATTCTCGGCAACAACAGGTGCACCTTCCTTCCTCACTCCTAGGACTCTATGCACAGAATCATCTGTTAGGTCGATGGCCATTCCATCACCAAGGCGCAAGGTCTTCCTTTCACAGTCTATACGTTGCTGCAACCAGAAAACCAGCGAACGACGGTGGATGAGGCGTGGCTTCAAGTACCTTAACCCATCAAGACCAATGGACGAGAGAATAGCCAGCTTCTTATCATCGAATCCAGATATGACCTTCCTGACGTGCTCCGTGGAGAAGCTCCCATGGAATTTCTTGGGTACCTCCGGGACCGCCGCTGCCACTCGGTTCCCGCGTCCGGCCGGCGAACAGCGCCTGCGCACGGTGCTTCCGCCACCTCGCCTGCTGGATGCAGCCACCCTCTTCGATTCGCCGGTGGGATTCGCCGCAGCCTGCTTCGCTGCGCTCCTCGTCACCCTCGCCGTGGCCGGCTTGGATGTACCCTCCGCCATGCGTGCTCTGGAACGGGGCGTCCACATTCCAGCCAACTAAAAAATGAAACAAAACAGAAGATCGGCAAATGCACCATGAGATGTACATGGATCCAATAAAATACGAAGGATTCGAGAGGTCTTTTATTTTACCTCTGGATCGCATCCGGAGGACCGCTTTCGCCCTGTGTTCTTTCCCCGTGCGTCCATCCCTGGATTCTGAGAAGCCCAAGCACAAACCCCACAGCACTACATATTATACTACAACGTTACAGTCACTAGGGAAAAAAAGGCTACCATAATCTACCCACTCAATGGCGCATGGGCCCCTTAGAGGTTAATATCATCCAAACCGACACAGAACACACATTTAGAATAATATAGGATATACCAAATATCCTCACCCTCTCGTTCTTTCTTCTTTCATGCCTGTAGGAACATGAACCGAAGAAACATCCACAGGAACGTGGTACACAAAAGCTTTACAAAATGATGTTAAGCAGCATCAGCCAGCTTAACGCTGTGTTCCGTAAAGGAACAACCACCCCCATCATTTTTGTGCGAGGCAAAGATTCTAAACGAATCCACAAAATTACAACAACAGGTCTTCTAGCTTATCATTTCGCGGCCGCTGGAGCGCTACTGACTTCATCCTCGTCCTCGCCAGACATATGACCCACTGAGTGCAAGCAATTAGCAGACAAGCAGTCCAGTTCATCTTCAAGATCGTTCACAGTAACCTCCTTTTCCATCGAAGACAACGGGTCATGCTCACCCGTACCTTCCTCCAGTGAGTTTCCCTCCGCGCCCAGGTTGTGTTCCTGCTTTGCCACAAAACAGTCTATCAAGAACCGAAAAAATTTATTTAACAAAACCAACAAAATCGTATGTGTCTACAAGCCCACAAAATCTTACACCTTGTCATTGTTCATTTCTGGATCCCGCCCTCCAAGAACCCCGCCACCAAGTTGCCCGTTCACAGAAGCCTGAATTGTTGAAATAGTTCATACAGGTACCTTCAGATCTGTCCCAACAGAAAGCAAAAGGCATACAACGACAACTAACCGAATCGTCGCTTTCCACCAGATCAGAAAGCCCCTCTCCACGCTTCCTTTTGGAGCCTACTGCTGGGATGGAAAGATTTGTTATCCCAACTCCTGGCTCACCCACTACTGCGACATCAGATCCCTGCCAAAAAGCACCTTAAAGCAAGCAATCTTGCGAACAAGGGGGGACCAAAAAGGAATAACGACACAAGGAAGCATGTACCACTGAACCAATGCTCCCTGAACCCAGATCACCCATCGATGTCCACGGTCCTTCAGAGTGGCCTTTTCGGCTGTTGGAATGTTCCTCGCCAATGCTAACCTGCCAACCGGACATAGCACTGGCATGGAACTATATATATCTGGCTTGTGGTCCAGCCGCGCACTCCTGTGCCTTAAATTTCAAATACAGTGCCGCCATGCTGCCAAAGATTTAGCTGCCCCCAAAAGAGAAACTTTAGCGCTGCCAGGTAGCACTACCAGCAGTAACATGCCCGCCTCACTGGTCCCAAACGTGCCTCTGCCGTCCTTGTACATAAAACACCGCGCGCACAAATTGCTGCACTTGTTTACATTCCACACTCAACAAAGAATCAACCAACAGCATTCAATTAAAAAATTGTGAGCCACAGTAAATAACATGCCCAGAAAGGGGGTTGTTCTGGTACATATTCACTACAACTCTCTAAGATTATGGCAAAACAAAATGATGCCAAAATTACATCTTCTTCAAGCAAATAGGTTTTCTGCAAGATTACATGCCTGGGTACCGCTGAACCAGCAGAGTACATCGCAATTACAAACAATGAGCTTCAATCTGAAAGATTCAATACACATATTCAACGAAATAGTCGACGGCCTACAACAACTGTGATGTAATAGCAATAACTTGTTCATCACTTGCAACACAACGATCAGCCGTATGGCCTGATATTCCACAACCAGAGCATGTTGGTGGCCTTCGTTGGGCATCAAGATCAGTTTGTTGTTCTGGACACTTGAGTTTGTTGTGGAATGGACTCCTACAGATGCTGCAGTAACGTGGCCGTTTGGATCCTCCTTCATAAGCTGGCCTGTCTCTCTTGTTCGTTGGACGCCCTTTCTC
>CM014276.1:29572203-29587504 GCA_004135705.1 Alloteropsis semialata | reverse complement strand
TGCTAATTCGACGGTCCAGGGTGAGGCAGTGTCAAGTTGGGCCTGCCCAATTTTAAGGTTGGGCCTAGCTTAGGTTGTCTTGGCCCATTACATTTTAGTATTTTTCTATATCAACTAATTAAGGCACACTTTGTGAAGTAACTTCTAAAAGTTATATATCTTATATGCTCCATTCTATTTTCTAAATGTAATATAATACATATATGTTGTTGTATGTAAGTTTTAAAAAATTTAGAACTTATTTACTATTTTCCATATATTAAATGAATTTCTACATGGTTATTGAAATAAATTCCAAATTGAACTACGGGTGCATCTAATAAGATAAAACAATTTGCACAAAATTCATATTTAGGCTCAAATGTTTCATTATATCCCATTCTTAGACGTAGACAGAAATTTCAGTTGTCTTCTTTGATAAAATCAAACTTCTATCTCCAAATTACCACAAAATAATTGGAGTAATATCTAAATTTAGTCTAAAAATTCTACAAATTCGTGTGGTAACATATTTTTGATCCATAAGCTCGTCATAAAAAAGTTAGTTCATTTTGATAAATTGGGATCATACATTGTTCACAAATGTACACATATCTCACATAGTTTCTTGTATCTCAAGTTCACCTTTGAAAATTGGATAGTTTATAATATTCGCAAACCCTTATGGACCTCAAATTTTGACACAATCATATGTTGACCATTATATTATAAAATATGAAGTTATGTTAGCATTTTTACGTAAAAACATGTTTTTTATTCTCTACTTAGGTGGACGAAAACAAGCGATATGAAAGATCAAAAAAATACCAATTAACATAAAAAACCATTAAATGAAATACCGTGATTTTAGAAAAAATAAAAAACAAGAATCACAAAATTTGGAGTTTTGACGTGGGAGAAATACTAATTACAAATCTTAATTCCATATTAGAAAATACATGTGTTCTTTATCTCCCTCCACCTATTAGAAATATGTCCTGATAGAAATTCATTGCTCGTGGGTTCGAATCCCCACCACCTCATTTATACTTCTACATTTTTCCATTTTAGCTTCTCACGCATTTCTGATTGTATAAAGAATAAATAACTCTCACAAAAAACATACTGGAAGATGTACTCTGGTGGTAAGGCACCGGAGATGCAATGCGAGGTCACAGGTTTGAACCGGCTGTGAAAATCAGTTTTACAGTCGGTTTCAACAACCATTGAACCCGTAAAAATAAAAACCGGCTATGAAAATGTTTCAACGCCATTTTTTCAAAACCGGCTGTGAAAATAGTGACTAGAAAAATGGTTTATGTAGTATTGAGTTTGTCAAATGTTATTTGTACGAATTTAGGTCCCAAGGATGGATTTCACACCATAGCCAAGACATGGTATTGACAAAAGAAAGCAAAATACGTGTTGGATGATCCAGATAGATATTCTATTGGAGGAGAATTGCCCAACAACAACGGCATGTAGGGTTGGCCCTGGCTGTGTGTAATTTTCCACAAGCCGCACATTTCCGCATGGACAAGAGTATACCGCGGACATTACCCTGCTGCTTCACACATAGAGCTTGCTAGTTGAAGCTACCCTGATCGTACACGATGGAAGATATAGCGATGCATGATAGACAGTTGGGAGGAAGGGATGGCATTCACTGAAGAGTGAGAACATCCACTCGGTGGAAGGTCCACTGTTACTATTTGTATACACGACGCACATTTGAGTAAAGCTACGGCGTGAAGTAAAGTTAGAAGTAGACATTTTTTGCACGGTCAAAGATCCGATGATGCCCGTCGTAGCGTACACCACTACTTCATACAGAGAGCCTATTGGCTGGAGATGAGGGTTTGTAATAGCGGATGATCCACAGATATACAGCAGATTTTGGGGTGAGGTCAACCGACAGTTGGAAGGGATGTGACCATATGAAAAAAATTACATAGAAAATGTCCCGATGCATCCCGTCAGAACTTTGGTCAGGCGTCGCCGCTCCGCTCCACTCTCATACACATGTGCAACCCTCCCCTCTCTCTGGCAATGTGGAGGTTGTCTTGTTTGAGCAGTTGGGGGAGGTAGTGCCATCCCATCACGGCAGGGAGCGTGCGTTGTGCTAGACCTTGCCTACACCTACTATCGTTGTCGTCTCACTGAGATAAGTGCCGCCCCTCCCTTTATCTATGCACTCTGCCTGCTTCGTTTCTACGGGATATGGGTATCCTTGGGCCCACCACCGATAGGGGTGATAGTCGGCCTAGGCCCACATCTGACAACGGTGTGGGCCGACTCAGAGCCGGCCCACGAGGATCTCTGAACTTGATAGACAAGACCGGTGGAGACTTGGCCCGCAAGGCGTGTAGCGAGATACTCGGATCCTGCTTGGAGATCATTGTTGACGGCCCCTAGGCACGCCAATTAGTGAACCGCAAACGCACGGATCGCGTATAGCTTTTCCCTTAGAGTATTCCCCCAATGTTTATCAATCCATGGAACAAGGGATTACTACGCTTAACTAAGCACTAATAACATTGGCAAGAAGGTTCTTTAATCGAATGATGATGTATAAAAGTAAGAACGATCTAACCTAATCTATGTTATGAGCGGTAGAGAGGAACATACAAGGTATGAAAGCATTTGCCCATAGGGTCTAGGATCACTATGAGATGTAATCTCCAAGCAAGATAAAACCAATCTAATCTATCAATGATAAAGATGTGAACCAAACTCAATACTTTCCCTCCCACATACTGTCACTACACGAGGGTAATCACCTATCGAGCTATAGGAACACGAAACGTTGATGTGATCTAAGCATGCAAGACTACGAGCAATGCATACCCATGGTGATGTCGGCCGACTATTGAGATAAAAAGCACCATCAACTAAGAACATGATAGATTGATCACATAAAAAGATTCAGCAATTAAAGTCAAGATCTCCTTACAACCCCATGGACAAACAAGGACTTTACCCCATGAAGCTAGGCATGACGTCGCGATTCATGGTGTGGAAGCCTCCAGCGAGGATGGAGCTCCTCGCTGTCCTCCAACTTGAGACGGCGCCTGGGAGACGGCTAGGGCTTCTGGCGGTGCCTCCTCCTTGTGTTTCTCTCCAATGACGGCTTTAGATCTAATCTAATCCTCTCTCCCTCTTGATGATGATGTTAAGGGCATCCTCGTGGGTATTTATATAGGTCTCTGGTGAATGACGGCGGAGGAAACCCTTAGGGTTTGCCTTTACTTCGTGCTGAAGAAAGAGGACGTGAGCGGGCCCTAGAATGGGCTAGGCCGGCCGGCTCAAAGGCTCCAGGCCGGCCGGCCTGGGCCTATTCTGGCTCGCCTCGTCTCCAACTTTCGCGTGCTGGCCCTCCTCCTCAATCCTTATCCATGTAGGTGCTTTGGTCCACGTCTAACTCCAATTCCTGCAAAATCACAATACACTCCAAAATACAAGACACATTCAAAAACGGGGTTATTTCAGGTGCCAAGTGGTGGATTAGTATAAGAATTAGTCCAAAACCAATGCCAAATCAGCCCTAAAAGCATCAATAACGACCGTTGACAATCATGGAGACTATATTGTAACCAACCTAGATTAGTTTCTTTGTTGTAGCCGGATACGATTTGGGATAACCGACTTGTAAACCCTAGGTCGTCGGCCTATATAAGGCGGCCTAGGTCGACCCCTTGAGGATCATCTCATTCTTCCCACCTTGTAACCATAAACTCGCCATTGTTCGTCAGAGCTTTGCCGAGCAAATCAATCCCATGCCACCGAGCACAGGACGTAGGGATTATACCTCCGGGTAGCCTGAACCTGTATAAACCTTGCGTCTCCTGTGTTACATCGAGTTCCCCAGCTCTGTGATCGTCTTTGCCTACAAATCAACCACTTGGGCACCCCCTTGTGGTCTGTCGGTCGTTAGGTCCAACAGTTTCCTCCTCCGTCTCGCTCCAGTCACAAACCCTACTAGCCTCCTCTGGTTGTTCCCGTTCCCAAGCCACAGCAGCAGATCAGTCACCTCCAACCCTTTGTTGTATTTTACTTCTTTTTTTTGTGCATCAGATCTGCTATGCCTTGTCAGATCTGTAATTATTTCCCATGCTTGCAGAGGCAGATCCGATAACCTGAGAACTTGGAGCGGCCATGGATACAGAAAGGTGAGGTAGCTTCTTTCTTTTCATGCTTTCTTAGATTAGCATCGTCATTTGCCTTGTGCAGTGGATCTGATGGGAACTAGGGTGCTCGATCTTCTGTCAGGTGATGATAACTCTCGTTTTGGTGGAGCATGACACACCGATCCGGCTTCAGATCCAAAGACCTGAATCCCTACAGTCTTAGCACCACAACTTCTCTGGTTATCAACCGTGTCACTAATCTGGTTGACCTCGCCAAGAAGGCTAATCCTTGCCTGCGAAACAAAGAACACAAGCAAGAACTAGAAAGTACACAACTCAATTGAAAGTGTCAAACTGCATATGTATGATTACGATCACGAAGGTAGGGTTTCACAACCGAAGACGGCGATTGTTTGAAGACAGATTGATCTAAAACAAAACCCAAACCCTAACTTGGGCAACTCTACTAAATATATGGTGCTTAGGGGCGTGCTAACCCCCCCTGGACACGCCCCTAATGGGCTCCAAAAAGATACACGGCCAAACGGCCCAAAAGACGGTGATGTACACTATACCACAGCCCCAATACAGCGAATTTGTTGGGGTCGGTACAAGTCGTTTTAGCGATCAACCATCCGTCGGTGTAGAGTTATACTGACCCCAACTATTCGTCGCTGAAAGTGGCGTCGGTATGAGTTATACCGATTGACATCTTTTTGCCGACCAACAATAAGATGCTCTTTACAACTTTTTACCGACCAACTATTCGAGGCTATACACTACTTTAACCGACTAATGGTTCGACGGCATCGTTCAAAAAGAACCAAAAAATAATGCTAATTTACCATGAGTGACCAGACAGTCATCAGAAGAGTGATCACATTAACGATGAAAAGATAACATCATGACATTGATTCATACATGTAGGTGCAACTTCAGAATGTCACATTAAAAAGGTATCACACTAGATACTATATTACACATATCCTAGTGGAACATAGCTAATATCTTGGCATCCATCAGCAGTTCAGAACTATGATCTGCTTAGCTTCCTACCTAACACCAATCTTAGAAGTCCCTGAAAATCCAAACTGTAATACAATCAGTGACATCTCCTTCAATCCTCCATATTCAATGGATAGAAATAAAGATAAAAAATAAGAAAATGCATGCTCAGAATCACAAATGAGTATTGCACGGCAATTTCAACTCTACACAATGTCAGCAACAGAGTAGAACGGCCTTCAGTATTCAAATGATTAAACATATTACCTAAGCATACTAGTGTAATTTTTTTTATTTCTGTGCACATTACACAAGCATCTTATAAGTTTAGTCACTAGAGCAGCACAAGTCTTTGGGCAAAAAAAAATACTATTCTGTTCAGAGTCTCATCTTGAGTTTATATGCCAACATATTTTTTGAGTAAGTCAAGAAAAACATGAAAGAAACAATTTCTCACTTCATATAATGCTCAGTTTGCAGAATTCCCACACTATTCCAACTATTCCAGCTTCAAAGATAAGCTAAGGGCTATGCATATCATACATGCTAAGTAAATTTATAATTTCACACTGATCCCATCAATAGAAGCAGGACAGATCACATATTATAATGACAGGCAAGCAAAGTTTCTTGAAAAAATTACATAAATGAATCACAACAGCACTGTCTATTTCAGGATTTTTCTCACAGCAAGTGGCACAGTAACCAAACATAGCAATTATAGAAACAGAAGCATACCATTATATAAGCTCCTTCACCTGAATACTTCTCAGGCTGGAGGGCAGCTACTGCAAATATAGAAGATGTCCAGAAAGTTTCAAATGCTTGCAGCTACAGGTTCTGCTCCTGCAGAGGTAGTATGCATTAGGTATATATTATCAAGAAATGGAGCCAACAGCACTAGTGTAGTAAAGTTTGTTTATATATGAAGCCTACTAGAGTAGTAAAGTTTGTTTACATATGCAGCCTAAGAGTATTTGCTTCCTATCTGGCCATGCAACTGCAATATTTTTTATCACACCATCCAAAGTACAGCAAGTTACCGCTGATACAAGTAATGTAAGGCCTTGTTTAGTTCGTGAGTTCAAACTTGCAAACTTGACTGTAGCAATTATAAACCTAAGATTAGGAGGCCTAAATATGATCTAATTATAAAACTAATTACACGGATGGACGGAAAATCGCGAGACGAATCTATTAAGCCTAATTAATCCATCATTAGAGATTGTTTACTGTAGCACGACGTTGTCTAATCATGGCCTAATTAGACTCATTAGATTCGTCTCGCGAAGTTACCCGGGGTTATGGAATGGGTTTTGTCATTAACACACGTTTAATACTCCATGCATGTAAGATTCCTTTTGATGAATAGTGAAGTTTGAAAAGTTGGAGGTAACTAAACAAGGCCTAACTATACATGTTAAGAGCCAATTCAGCATGCCATATAAGCTATTCTTTGCATCATTAATAACCTTGGTCTAAAATATGAACCTTCAGACGAGCCAGCAAGGTCTGAGTAACAAAATCAGTGGACGAGGCGGCAGTGACAAATCGGCAAGGAGGTAGCTGTGTAGTGACATAGTCAGGCAATCATCTCAAATATATTTCAAAACTGTAGAGAATAAATTACACATGAATGGAATTAAGTGCTTCATAGTAGATACACAAGCCATTGAACCAAAACAAACAAACAATGAGACATAGATTGCTTCACATAGTGAAGCATGTTTAAAATGCCTATGCTGCTCCATCTCTATTTATTAGTGAAAATACAGATGATAACTCTGGTACTCTAAGCTGCGGTATAGGTTCTGCATCAGTTATATTATTCCCATAATAGCATCAGTTAACTTGATAGGACTAATCCCTTTAAATTATGGAAGCTTGAAAAATAGAACTATTAATTCACCTTTGGTCAGAAGGGAAACTAATCAGCTTTGCATCCAAACACTGAACAACTTCTGCATCCTTAGGTAGTAACTGCTTTAGCCCGCCGTGCTGCACGCTGCCCTCTTCAGCAAGAGCATTCCAGATCTCCATTGTGACCTTTCATCAAGCACCTCTTCAGCAAGCCCCTTCCAGATCTCCACAGCAGCCTTTCATCAAGCACCTCGCTTACATCAAATACCTAACTAAACCACAAGAAATTGCAAAGTATTATCAGGCGTGGTTGTTTACCAGGAATATGATGCGAGTCGCCTCGAAGTAGTCAGGATTTTGGTTGCTGCAGAACTGAGTTGAGAATACACTGGCCGCATCGAATGAAGATCTAATACACAGCAGAGTAGGAGCACTTTCAATCAGGGCCATCCTTTCTGTTTTTGGAGATCCGGGATATGGTACTGCCATGGAGATTATGTCTCATCGGTGTATTCCTGTATCGCTGAATACGTATGTAATACGCGAATTTTCTATTCGGCCTCGGAATCTGGTACGCACCTGGACGGCTTGTTTATGCCACCGATGGGCAGAATCGATTCAAAATTCGAATCCACCCACTGCTTTGTGCCCGTCTCTCCCGTCCGGGCGGCGGCGTTCGTCCTAGCAGATCTAGGAGCCGTCTGTGGTTCCATGGCGATTAGGTCGCCGGAGGATGGTAGTGTTGTCGGAGGCCTCGACCTGGAGGATGCGCCGTCGCGGTCAGAAGGTGCTCCTTCCAGAATCTGGTCGGGGGCGGACGCTGGCGAGCAAGGTGCGCCGACGGCGATGCAGGGGCGCGACTACGGCGACGGCGCTTTACCTTGGATGGGCAAGGTTAGCTCCGACTCTGGATTCATGCCTAATACGTCTCTTATTTAATGCCGTTGTTGGGATCATTTTGGCTTGAGGCGTTTCCCTCCAGTGATGGTTGAGCGCTTGTTACAGTAAGGTTTGTTATTGGAGTGAGTTGTTGGTTCTTCGATTGCTTTGCTTATTTCTTTTGGGCGTTTGGGGCAGCAGACATGGTAGTGAAGGGTAGCTCTTTGATTGTGTCTTCTGTGATTCCTTTTCTGTTTTTGTGTTACAGAGCAGTGTATGTGCCGGCATTTCAGTCGTAGGGGGGAAACAGTTTGGGTGCAGTAAACAACTAGACCTAAATATTGAGGCTACTTGTGAATCGAAATGTGGAAGAAGGTACATTTTTTTTTTCAATTCGCAATAGTTATATACATGTATATCTTGAAGGTCTGGATTTTTACTGTCATATTTAAAATTGAAATTTTCTTGCATTGTAAGGGAGAATTCTGGGGGACACAGTTCTGAGAGCGCGTGTTACAGTTCTGGAAACAGGTTAGTCGTCCATGAATGTTATTTTTTGCCTGGTAATTTGGAAGAATTGGTGCTGGAACTAGTACACTACCATGTTGATTTGTTGGAGGATGCAGTCGGCGTCGGGTAGTTGTGGCCCGCCCTATAAAGTTTGGTGGTTTCAATTGTGATTCAGCATCATCAATGCAGGGAGCTTCCAGGAAGATTGGGACAGTATGGTATGAGAATAGTATTCTGATTACTGGTTTGTGTATTTTAGAACCACGTTTTGCTTGGGGGATTTGTAATTGTCCGTTTCTATTTTGCAGCGATGGTAATCCGAATGCTGGTAATGTTAGAGAAAATATTGGGTTTGGACATGGTCATTTTCAGAGGTACATAACGAAAAAAATAGAGAGTATTTTGTTAGTTTAATAGGTAAGTTAATTCATATGAAATTTTTATGAGTTTTTGTTTTGATTTGAATCAGAGAACCTTCTGGTTCTGATGGTGGTGAAGATGTGGCAGCATGTGTTCCAGGGGTTAGGTTGGAAGTTGACCTAAATGATCTTGTTAGTTGGTTTGGCAGTGAAAGGTGGGTTTTCTACACTGAAAATTGAATGGATTGCATAATTCAATATATTACATATTCATGAAATTAAGTTGGTTTATGTTTACAGTGGTGGAGTTCAGACTGAAGTAGTAATGGAAGGCACCGGTGATTCTGAGAATATTGAGACTAGAACTGTACCACAAGAATTTGTTTTCAGTTCGTTACCGGATAGGTATTTTTTTTAGATTCCTTTGTTACTGATGTTTTGCTGTGGCAAATATTTTAAGGTTAATATTTTTTGGGACAGCGATTAATGATGGTGTGGCAAATAGTTTGTTTGTTTGGATTCCTGAGAATATTTGAAGTTCGTAACATTTGGTTTGGTAATGCTAGCAGCAAAGGAATTTACACTGAAGACGCAGCGGAAGTTATCGTTGAGGCAAATAACATTGCGGACAGTACTGCTGCATTGGATTCTGTTGGTGGTTCGCTACAGCCCATGTGCGATGTTTTATATAGTCTTCTTAAGGATGATTAGCTGTGTCTCAAACTGTTTTGTTGTTAATTCTTTGTCTTCTCTGTAATGTTGTTTTCTGGCCATGCAGTGGTGGGGTGGTTGGAGTACATGGCTTTGATCTGAACAACTGTGGAGCAAGCGTTTCATTGGCGTCATCTGGTTTTTATGAACAAGATGGTGCGTTGGCTGTCGTTGACAAGGATTGCAATGCTGTAACACAAGATGTGGCTAACACAACAGCATGGCGGCGCAGGTATGTATCCATTGTCGATAAAGACAAATGTCATGTTTCCATGTGAAGTTTTTCAGTTTATGACCAGAATTATGTTTGGCTGTTATGCTTATATTTTTCCCAATTTGGCTGATTGTATTGCAGGCATGTTGCTACCAACGGGCCTGGGCACCGTGAAAAGCTAGCAGGAAAAGACAGTGCGCTACAAATGGCTCTAATGAAGTTCAAGGATAGACAATCTGATAATATTATAGATCCGACAGTAGGGACAGAGTTTGATGATTTGCATGAAGCTTTTGAATATTACAACCTTTATTCTTGGGAGTGTGGTTTTGGTATAAGGAAAGGAAAGAAACGGTACTCCAATAACAGGAAGAATAGGAAACTACCTGATGATGAGCGGTATCAGCTTGGGCAGGAATTCAACTGCAGTTGCGGGGTAAGTGCATGACTTTTGGTATTTTTTTTAGAAGCACCATAACTCGTTTTGCCGCATTTGCCTAATTATGTTTGGCCTTCATTCTGATCATTTTAGGGGAAAGCTGGAGAGAACTTGAAGACATCATCAACACGTACTGACTGCCCAGCAATGTTGAGGCTAGGACGGACAGCAGATAATGGATGGGTAGTGGTGGCTCATATATCTGAACATAACCATCCGCTGTCGCACTCTTACGGAGAGAAGAAACAGTGGCCTTCACATTATCATCTGGACAAATACACCAAAAGCCTGGTACGTATGTTGAGGGAAAACAATGTTGGCATAACGAAGCTATATAGTATTCTTGGGAATTTTTTTGGTTCCATGGAAAAGGTACCAACAACCAAGAGGTGTTTGAAGAATCTTTGTCAGAAGATCAATAGAGAGCATGCTGCAGATGACATCCAGAAAACACTTGACCTATTTGGTGAGATGCGTAAAAAGGATCCTGGGTTTGTCTATTGTGTTGAGCCTGATGAGGATGGAAGGATCAAAACACTTATGTGGACCAACAGCCAAAGCCGTATGCAGTACCAAAGTTTTGGAGACGTCGTGACTTTTGACACAACGTACAAAACTAATCTTTATGAGATGCCGTTTGGTCTATTTGTTGGTGTGAACAACCATTTCCAGAGCATCTTGTTTGGTGGTGTGCTGATGACAGACGAGACGATAGAGAGTTTCCGTTGGGTTTTCAAGAATTTTGCATCATTAATGGGTGGAAAGCATCCAGGCACTGTTCTAACAGGTAGTTAACGTATCCTATATTTTTGTTGTGCTACAGAATTCATTCCTACAATTGGGCTGTAACAACTTATCATTATTTGCTATCACGCAGATCAGTGCCGGGCCATGGAGGTTGCAATAGCTCTAGAGTGGAAAGAGGCGGTGCACAGATGGTGCAAATGGCACGTGTTACGCAGAGTTGCTGAGTGTGTTGGACTGAAGTACACCCAGGTAACTGATTTCAGAGACAAATTCCACAAAATGTTGAATGAGATGCTAACAATTGAAGAGTTTGAGAGTGCTTGGTTATCTCTGCTTAAAGATCATGGTTTGTCCGAGAACCCATTCCTGAATCAGATTTATGAATCAAGGAAAATGTGGGTAAAAAGTTATTTCAAGGGTGTTTTCTGTGCAAAGATGACAACCACACAACGCAGTGAGAGCGCTAATCACATGTTAAAGGGTATTGTCCCGCCGAATGCACCATTGCACCATTTTGTCCGCCAGTACGACAAGATGCAGTACATTAGGGACGAAGAAGAGAACCACCAGGAAAGAAAGTCGAGGCTGGTAAGTTATTGAACAAGTATAACTTCTTGGTACATGTATGCTTGATTTCTGGTTTTTTGGGTTGGTTTGAATAATGTTTATGTTAGTTTTAATTTGTGCTAATATTTGATTCTTACCTTTCACAGAACAAGAAAAGCAAAAGGACCGGAGGTCCGTTGGTGGTAGATGCAAATGAGATATACACTCCTAAGTTATTCAAGCAATTCTGTGCATTAAAGGACGAGTCCGAGTTTTACAAGGTCATGGAGGAGGTTCCGGGTCTACTGTACAGAGCTGAGCACTATGATCTTGCTCGAGTGGAGCGGTGGTGCAAAGGTTCATACTTGGTGTCAGTAATAGATGGTGGCGAAAGCTATTCTTGTGAATGTGGCCTCTTTGAGCATTTCGGCCTGCCATGTGCACATGTGCTTCGGGTTAGTACATGTCTATCATCTTTCAGTTTGCAATTGCAATATATAACTGCCCACAAGTGCCTGATATAGTATCGCTGAAATGTAAATAGGTGCTCATTACCACGGGGGCTCAGAAACTCCCTGAAAAGTTGGTGATGAAGAGATGGACAAAGAAGGCAAGGCTGGACTCTACCTACCAGAATTTGAAGTCCAACAAAGACGGTCCTGCAGCAAAGTCCTTGACTTACCGGCACACCTCTTTGATGATCAAGGTTCTTGAGTTCGTTGAGTTGGGAGATAGCAATGTTGAAAGCCACAAAATGGCCTTGGATATAATAGAAAGAGGCATCAGTGACCTATCTGAAGTTGGCAAGGTGAAGGATGGGCTTGGTCTTGGTCACAGCCACAGTAGCGATTCTGATGAAGATGTTGGAGATGGTGGTTTTCTTGACAAATTCCCGCAACGGGTACCCAAGAGGAAGAACGAGAAAGGGCGTCCAACGAACAAGAGAGACAGGCCAGCTTATGAAGGAGGATCCAAACGGCCACGTTACTGCAGCATCTGTAGGAGTCCATTCCACAACAAACTCAAGTGTCCAGAACGACAAACTGATCTTGATGCCCAACGAAGGCCACCAACATGCTCTGGTTGTGGAATATCAGGCCATACGGCTGATCGTTGTGTTGCAAGTGATGAACAAGTTATTGCTATTACATCACAGTTGTTGTAGGCTGTCGACTATTTTGTTGAATATGTGTATTGAATCTTTCAGATTGAAGCTCATTGTTTGTAATTGCGATGTACTCTGCTGGTTCAGCGGTACCCAGGCATGTAATCTTGCAGAAAACCTATTTTCTTGAAGAAGATGTAATTTTGGCATCATTTTGTTTTGCCATAATCTTAGAGAGTTGTAGTGAATATGTACCAGAACAACCCCCTTTCTGGGCATGTTATTTACTGTGGCTCACAATTTTTTAATTGAATGCTGTTGGTTGATTCTTTGTTGAGTGTGGAATGTAAACAAGTGCAGCAATTTGTGCGCGTGGTGTTTTATGTACAAGGACGGCAGAGGCACGTTTGGGACCAGTGAGGCGGGCATGTTACTGCTGGTAGTGCTACCTGGCAGCGCTAAAGTTTCTCTTTTGGGGGCAGCTAAATCTTTGGCAGCATGGCGGCACTGTATTTGAAATTTAAGGCACAGGAGTGCGCGGCTGGACCACAAGCCAGATATATATAGTTCCATGCCAGTGCTATGTCCGGTTGGCAGGTTAGCGTTGGCGAGGAACATTCCAACAGCCGAAAAGGCCACTCTGAAGGACCGTGGACATCGATGGGTGATCTGGGTTCAGGGAGCATTGGTTCAGTGGTACATGCTTCCTTGTGTCGTTATTCCTTTTTGGTCCCCCCTTGTTCGCAAGATTGCTTGCTTTAAGGTGCTTTTTGGCAGGGATCTGATGTCGCAGTAGTGGGTGAGCCAGGAGTTGGGATAACAAATCTTTCCATCCCAGCAGTAGGCTCCAAAAGGAAGCGTGGAGAGGGGCTTTCTGATCTGGTGGAAAGCGACGATTCAGTTAGTTGTCGTTGTATGCCTTTTGCTTTCTGTTGGGACAGATCTGAAGGTACCTGTATGAACTATTTCAACAATTCAGGCTTCTGTGAACGGGCAACTTGGTGGCGGGGTTCTTGGAGGGCGGGATCCAGAAATGAACAATGACAAGGTGTAAGATTTTGTGGGCTTGTAATAAATTTTTTCGGTTCTTGATAGACTGTTTTGTGGCAAAGCAGGAACACAACCTGGGCGCGGAGGGAAACTCACTGGAGGAAGGTACGGGTGAGCATGACCTGTTGTCTTCGATGGAAAAGGAGGATACTGTGAACGATCTTGAAGATGAACTGGACTGCTTGTCTGCTAATTGCTTGCACTCAGTGGGTCATATGTCTGGCGAGGACGAGGATGAAGTCAGTAGCGCTCCAGCGGCCGCGAAATGATAAGCTAGAAGACCTGTTGTTGTAATTTTGTGGATTCGTTTAGAATCTTTGCCTCGCACAAAAATGATGGGGGTGGTTGTTCCTTTACGGAACACAGCGTTAAGCTGGCTGATGCTGCTTAACATCATTTTGTAAAGCTTTTGTGTACCACGTTCCTGTGGATGTTTCTTCGGTTCATGTTCCTACAGGCATGAAAGAAGAAAGAACGAGAGGGTGAGGATATTTGGTATATCCTATATTATTCTAAATGTGTGTTCTGTGTCGGTTTGGATGATATTAACCTCTAAGGGGCCCATGCGCCATTGAGTGGGTAGATTATGGTAGCCTTTTTTTTCCCTAGGTACTGTAACGTTGTAGTATAATATGTAGTGCTGTGGGGTTTGTGCTTGGGCTTCTCAGAATCCAGGGATGGACGCACGGGGAAAGAACACAGGGCGAAAGCGGTCCTCCGGATGCGATCCAGAGGTAAAATAAAAGACCTCTCGAATCCTTCGTATTTTATTGGATCCATGTACATCTCATGGTGCATTTGCCGATCTTCTGTTTTGTTTCATTTTTTAGTTGGCTGGAATGTGGACGCCCCGTTCCAGAGCACGCATGGCGGAGGGTACATCCAAGCCGGCCACGGCGAGGGTGACGAGGAGCGCAGCGAAGCAGGCTGCGGCGAATCCCACCGGCGAATCGAAGAGGGTGGCTGCATCCAGCAGGCGAGGTGGCGGAAGCACCGTGCGCAGGCGCTGTTCGCCGGCCGGACGCGGGAACCGAGTGGCAGCGGCGGTCCCGGAGGTACCCAAGAAATTCCATGGGAGCTTCTCCACGGAGCACGTCAGGAAGGTCATATCTGGATTCGATGATAAGAAGCTGGCTATTCTCTCGTCCATTGGTCTTGATGGGTTAAGGTACTTGAAGCCACGCCTCATCCACCGTCGTTCGCTGGTTTTCTGGTTGCAGCAACGTATAGACTGTGAAAGGAAGACCTTGCGCCTTGGTGATGGAATGGCCATCGACCTAACAGATGATTCTGTGCATAGAGTCCTAGGAGTGAGGAAGGAAGGTGCACCTGTTGTTGCCGAGAATAGAGTAATTCCTAATATTGTCAAGGAGAAACTGTCCAGTATTTTCATGACTCCAGATTTTTCTGAGTTGCCAACAGTAAAGCATGCTAGGAGAATACTCGTTGCTAGTTATGGTGACGTGATGACCCAGGAAGATGAGGAGAGGTTTGCGGTAGCTTTGGCGGCCTATGTTTGTGCATATATGTTTGGTTCAGACCATAGGTCCGCTACTATTCCGAAGGAAGTACTAGAGTTCATCAGCAACCCAAGTCATCTTAAGAAATGCAACTGGGCAGGTTACATCTTATCTGTTTTATTGAAATGCTCACTTAGAGTACAGAAGAACAAGGGGGTTAAGGTCAAGAATGCTCACTCCATTAAGCTAGGTGGTTGCTGGTTGTACCTTGAGGTAAAATTAAGAACATTCCATAAGTTTAAATACTATT
>CM014276.1:29532683-29571203 GCA_004135705.1 Alloteropsis semialata | reverse complement strand
TATTTATAGCCCCGTGCTATACAATTGCATGTGACTCCGGTCGCATTGTTCAGCGCGTGAGCCCTGTGCCACGCAGCAGCTCCTCTCTTCGAGGCGCTCAGTCCGCCCTTATCACCTTCAGCTTCATCCGACCACGGGATCGCCCTGTGCATCCACGTGAATACTGTTTTTGTCGCTATTTGGCAAGCTTATCCTTTGGGCGGCCTGACTGCCCCGACGATTCGAGATCATTCTCTTTTGACCATTAGCCGACTTTTCTAGTCGGCCCAATGCTCGGGGACTACTCCATATGGAGGGCTCCTTACGTCGCCCTCCCATCAGGATGTGTCACTTTTCCCAAGTGGTGCAGCTCCTCGGCGCCCGGCTCGGCCACGACTCGGCGCTACATCACTCGAGGCTTCGCCCCGGGTCTGCCCAGGGTCATTCCCGGATGGCCTGCGGTTTTCTTTTTTGAGCACCGCCCACCCTTGTGTCGGCCTGTCGACCAAGGCGCTTCAGCCGACCTTGATGGCTTCGCTTCTTCATCAGCAGTCCGACACGCGCCTGCACGTTGCTCGGGGACTTGTGGGATATGGGTACCCCTGGGCCCACTACCGACCGGATAGCCAGTCGGCCTGGTCCCACGTCTGACAAGGATGTGGGCCGACCCCAGGCCGGCCCACGAGGATCCCCGGCTTGATGGATAAGATTGGAGAAGACTTAACCAGCAAGGCATTTAGCGATATCCTCAGATCCCGCCCAGAGATCACGGCAATTATGTTGTAACCGACTTGGATTAGTTTCCTGATTTGAGCCGGACAGTATTTAGAAATAACCGACTTGTAAACCCTAGGCCGTCGGCCTATATAAGGCGGCCTAGGTTGACCCCCTTAGACATCTGATTCCCACGCCATTCATCCAGCCCGAACCTGTATAATCCCTGTGTCCCTGTGTTACCTTGAGCTCCCTAGTCTTGCGATTGCCCTTTGCCTACAAATCAACCATCTGGGTACCCCCGGGTGGACTGCCGGACATTAGATCCGACACATCTGGGTCAACAACTTTCAAAATGATTAGCTAAATTCCTAAACTTTTCAAGTAGTTCATATAAGTGTGAATTGAGGTCCATGACTAGACCTCGAGTGAACTTAGATTGAACCATTTTGAAAAATTGGTGGACCATTGGACCAAGATAATCACTTTAAGAGTCTATAAACCTAGATGAGATTTTAAAATTAGTTTAAGAATCCATGGTCCATTTCACTCCTCAAGAAGTGCTCAAACAAAGAAAAGGTGAAAAGGTGCCACTATCGGAAGATTTAAATATAAAAGAGTTTTAAAATATATGCTACATTTACTGTTCAAGAAAAAGAACATAAAGGATATCCTATCTTAAAATATTTACAAGTTATACTTCAATTTTACAAAGCCTAGGTAAATCTTAGTCAACTTTTACTTATAAACATTTACGTATAAATTATACTTATTAAATGTCTAATTTTGTAAATAAATAGCATGCGAGAACATCTAAACATACAACTTTATTGCGCGTATGTGGTCTTTTTTTTTAAAGTAAAAACGCGTATATGATCAAACCAAATTATATTTGAAAAGCAAATTCATCTTCGTACCAACCAAATTAACTTTAGTTATGAAAAATTAGGTATAGCTCTATTTAAATTTAATTGAAAATCTAATTGAATAAACATTAGTCAAACTACTACTAAATTTAACTTAAAAGTAAAATCTGATGAAACTACGCTTGGCTGTAGGGATGAATTCAGATCGGATACGCATGGAATCGAATCTGGTTTGCACATTTACCATATTTTAATTCGAATACAATATCTTTTCAGAAGCGGATACGAATGCAAATCTTGTCTATTTTTATTGGTTACGAATACAAAATGAATAGTTCGAATACAGATTCATATTCGGATAGATGGTTTTATTGAGTTTATTCTTCACAGATACAGATAATATCAAATATTTCATTTGTTTCCACATTTCATTTGAATATGAATCTTGATTTGGATAGATAAAAATACTAAAAAAACTAATTTGGATACATCTATTTAACATCCACTTTAAAATCCGAGACGAATACATATATCCATATTAACGTTTTAAGCAAATATGAATATGGATAATTCAGATGCTCAGACATCCGAATCCATCCCTACTTGGTTGGGCTAGCTAACGTAACAGTAGGCAATGTTCCTCTAAACGCTAAACGGCTCGGTCACCCCTCGACTAGCGAGTAGGGCGTGTACATGACATACATGTTTGTAAGATTACAATAAAATTCATACTTATGCAAATGAAAATTATAAATTTTGATATTTTTTTTTTTTTTTTTTTTTTTTTTTTTTTTTTTTTTTTTTTTTTTTTTTTTTTTTTTTTTTTTTTTTTTTTTTTTTTTTTTTTTTTTTTTTTTTTTTTTTTTTTTTTTTTTTTTTTTTTTTTTTTTTTTTTTTTTTTTTATTTCATCGACCTTTATATAAAAAGTTAGCAAGCTTAAAAGTCAAATTGACCAAATATCTAATCATAGATCGGTGTTACTCATTGACAATTCTCAAATCAAATAACAAATTGCAATTTACCTATAACAAATGCCATATTGATTCAATATTAGTTGTAGTTCATACTTTCCTATCGTCTAACCGTTGTTTAAAATGGTCTACTCGCCATGTAAAACTATGTAATAACTGTTTCATGTACACCATTTTTTACCGTGTAATCACCGCTTAGGCCTTAAGCTGCACATTAAACCATCAAGTAGCGTTTCCACGCCGTGTAAATGGCCTACACGGCCATGTAGGCGAACACTAGCAGCAGGTTGGGTCCACATCATGGGCCCAGCATATTGGGGATATAAGGTTTGATTTTAATATAAGAAAAAAGAGCTTCCAATTCAAAAACAAAATCTAGAAAATCCAGATAAGATTTTTGGACCATGAAAAATGTCCCCGAATTGTCCAAAAGTTCTGAGAAAAATCCAAGGTATAGAGTTGGACACAATGACGCAAACCAAATATTAGCTTGTGAAAGTTTATAAAAAGCATCCAAAAATGGATTTAGCTCTAGTAAAATAGTAAAATTACAAAAAAAAATGGAAAATTCTCAAAAGAAACTAATCAACGTCTGAATGCATTAAAAGTTTTTCACACACAAACACACTAAATGTAGAGTGCATGAATGCAACACACTCACACACACACACCAATATAAACTAAGTTGTTTAAATTTAAATCAATAAAATATATATTCTTACGCAAGATAGTTGAATAATTATGGAAATGCTAGAAAATTTTTAGTATGATAAATCATTGTATATATCGAAGTATTCACTCACATCTCAAATATAATATTATGGGATGTAACATAGGCTACCATTATTTTCTTGCCCCTATTTTGAAGTGCAATTGTTGTTTTGCCTTTTTTTTTTACTTTGATGATTTTCCCCTTTACTATTCACAAGTCAGTGTGTTTTTGCCCTTGTTATTTGTGCATTTGTCCCTGTTTTTGACCTTGACTAGGGGGCAAATTGCATTGACTTTGACGTGTGGTAAAGGGCAAAACCATAATTACACTTCAAAATAGGGGTGAGAGCACAAATGCCCCATTTTAAGGTGAGGAAGATGACTCGTAGGATTGGAAAACTACATGCGCAAGAAATGATATGTTACTTTAATCAGTGTTGTTACATTTTTGAGTTTACGATCGATTGAATACTATAGTTTCTTGCTATGTGTTGTTGCTTTTTTTCAATTATTTCTATGCGACTTGCTCTATCATAGTTTTGTGCACATCAATACTATTTGAAAGAAATATTAACTTATGTCATAAATCCTATGGGGTACACATTCATCCAAAAAAAAATTTAGAGGCTTGTTTTAGGATCATATTTATTTACCTCAACTACAAGCACTTTCACTATCTAAGGGAGATATTGAAGCTAATCTACCAGGCAAGAGATAGTGCATTCATATATGCACTAGATTATGATATCTGGAATATCCACATTGTAGATTTAAACCTTTGATCCAATCACAAGTAACTAGCAGGTTTGCGTGCAATGATGTGGTGTGATACTTGTTTTGAACTTATAACTACCAGAGAAACGGACGTCAGTCCAGGTTTCTAAGCCATCTATGCTTAAAAAAGTAAACCGAGAGTATGCATATTCTACGACGATGGCCAAGGGGTCTCTCTTCTTGGTTCTAAAACTAGGAGTAATATCCTCTCTCATGAGTGTGAAGTAGGCAATAATCATGTAGTAATCCGCTATAAAGGTAGGAATCACTATTATTTTCAAACTTTATTCAATGCTTGTACTAGCTACTGATCTAGAAGCATATATAATTATGGGAAATTTCGGAGTGGACTCCCACACTTAAGGTCATATGTCATGCTTATTGGGTCCAACAAGTAGTGATGTTTGCAAGGAAAATAGACCTAACATAGGCCATTATTAATTTTGGTGATTGCATGCAACATAACCCATATGGACTAACAACATTACTAGTATACAAGGACATAGTCACATAGACGCAAGGTGACGGACTTAGGTGATCAAACACACTAAACAAGGTTAAGAATACATGATCAAGACAATAGAAGATCTTAAACCCAAGACATCATATAAGTCAAGCCCCAAGAAGAAACCACAAAAAGCAAAATAAAACAAAAAATAGGAGCACAAACTATACATTATTCTTAGCACAGCAATAGTCGGTGGATTATTGCGGTGCTACCATAGACTATTGCGGATGTGGCATAGCAAGAATCGGTGACGTTGAGGCAGCCTGACAAGTTTGTGCACCGATAATTTTGATGGTACCACATACTATTGTGGTGGTGGCAGAGGAATAGTTGGTGGTGGTGAGACAAGTGACAAACTTGGACATCGATTATTGTGGTGGTAGCACCGACTATTGCATCAAGTGTTGCGGTGGGTGATGGAGCAATAGTTAATGGTGGTGAAGAAGATGAAGTTTTGACTCTGGATTAACATACTATTGTGATGGTTCACCAATGACCAGCACTGCAATAGTCAGTGGTGTAGAGAAAATGTGCAACTCCTAGTTAATTAATGGCTAGTTCTTCATGTTGATGCAATTTATACCCCTCCACTGATAGGTACCGATATGAACCGTCACAAGGTTGGTCCGATCTTCACGACAGTAGCTAGGTTTACAAACAAAGGATAACTTGCTGAAATCAGCGGGATAGCTAGCTTATACCTGACCAAGGTTTGGATGCGACCAAGCGACGGGGAGAGAAGCACCGAAACCTTGAGGACCTCGATCTCTAAACGACCGCAGATCCACAATCCGAAACTAATCCACACAAAACGGTGTAGCCACATTGAAAACCATAGAGCACGAAGTAGCGGACCCAAGAGGGATCTCTTCAAAAGTCCAAGAAGAACAAGGAAAAATAAGGGTGTGCAAAGCACTCAGCAGCTCGGCTGCAAAACCATAGAGGTTATCAATTCATCAAATTCAACATAGATCATTTTTACAGTAGCATAAAGGGGGCTATTTATACTAGAAACAACTCTCCTAGATGGGTGTGAACTGAGGTCTCCATGTTGTGAGGCGGAAGGCCAAGTGGTGAAACATTCATGAGGTGACCTTGAAAGGACCGACACTAGACCTAGAGGGGGGTGAATACGCCTGTTTAAAAAATCTGCAAACTTGACACACAAAAATCAAATGGGGCGGATGTTCTGGCGCAGTGTCGGAAGTTCCGGGGTTTCGGATCTTCCGGCAGTGGGGCAGAACTTCCGGCTCAACAAGATAAACGAATTCGAGATTCAAAAACAAACAAGTATCTGCAGATTCTATATGAATAGAAAGTTCACCACAAGTATAAGGAAGCTTAAAACTATGATCTCTAGCGGTGGAAACTTATAACAAGATAGATCGAGCAAATTTAAGCTCAAGAACAATATGAACGTGAACAACAACAACAAGAACAAGAGACAAAGATTTTTTTCACTGAAGTTCACTCCACTTATGAGCTACGTCTCCATTGAGGTGCTCACGTGGAGCCGGGTCAAATCTAACCCCTTGCCTCCTTCAATCAACCACAAAGACCGGATTGAAATTCTTACTATTGTTTCCCACGAAGGAATGAAGATTACAAACTTCCGGCACTCAACCACACCAAGTTTGGGAGTTGCCGGCGACGCCTAACCATTTAGGAGCACAGCTCCAAGAGTAACAAACGCGAATCGACAAATCAAACTTGCTTCAAGTGCTTCTTGAGATGAACAAGGGATGAACTCACTCAAAGCTTTGGTCTCACACCTCAAGAATCACTCACACCCAATGCCCTACTCAAATCTTTGCAAGGATTGGCTCTAGAGAGAGTTGGGAGAGTGGATTTATTGCTCAAGAGGGGGTTTGTTTCGAGTTAGGTCAGCAACAATGAATGGGGGGGCTGAGGGGGTATTTATACCCAAGCCCCAAAAACTAGCTGTTATGCACTGCCAACTCACTTGCCGGAACTTCCGACACAGGGCCGGAACTTTCGACCAGGCATGAAATTGAACTAAGAAACAACACGGCGAAGAACCCTGCCGGAACTTCTAACACTAGTGGCCGGAACTTCCGGCCTCTCCTAGAGGCTACCGGAACTTCTAGGGCAGAAGTTTCGGTGCCGGCCGGAACTTCCGACAAAGGGCCGGAAGATCCGGCCTGCCTCTACACAGCAAGCTAGAGCACGAGATTGTGCTTCAAGTTAGTGACTCTCATGGGTGGTTAGCATCTCATTTAGCACTTTTGATCCATCAAGCACGTCCCCTTTTATAGTACGGTGATTTCCTATACTCAAATTCAAACCAAAAATCAATATAAATCTTCAATGAGCTCATCCACCACACATAAATAATTGGGGGCTATCTTTTGATATCCATAACACCTTCTTTTCTTTTATTCCTGCATATACCTCATTACAAGCATCAAATCCCAAATTGTAATTGCCAGTATCACTAAAACTCATTGGAGGCCTAGATGCACTTTCAGACCTTCAATTGTCGCGTGTCTCCTGGCCTTTTGCGTAACATTCAGTAAGTTGGCCACAACTCTTTATTGGAAAGTCCAAATGATGCTCCATTTGTTGCATTAGAAAGCAGACTTGATAAGCTTTGCAACCAAGTATCATATGCACCCTAGAACATGGCAGATTGGTACATACTTGTATGAGAAATTGAGGATTCTGCAGTGTATCCCTGAGTCTTGTGCATGTAAGCTTTCCTTGCTTGGGCAGTAGTCTTGGTGCTCTTCATGTAACACGTTGCATCCTCCATGTAACCTGACGGAGTAGCTTCATGTGTAAACCTGAGTAAGAGTAGTACACGACTTAGGCAGTATATAATTCTCATCAATATTAAGATGTAACCCAGAGAGGAAAGCATTCACCCCTTCTTGGAGTTTCTTAGCACGGCTACGCGTAACCAGTCCTTCATAAGCTTTTGTGCATGTATCTGATGCTTAGCCGCGTGTAACTCATGTTGCACTTGTTTCTTCATGTGTAAGTAAAGTTGGACTTGGTGTAACCTGCAGCGTAATCGATGGAGTAACTATTGTTGTTGCAGGTGTAACTGACGTAACCGATGCATCTCGTGTCACCATGGCCGTCGGGTTACGCGTGGCTGGGATGTCCTCATCCTCCTCCCCCTCTTGAAATAGAGTCACCCTTGACTCTTTTGGTCCATAGAAAGAAGATAGATCGGCAACATTGAAGGTTGTACTCACACCATAAGTGCTTGAAAGATCGATCTCATAAGAATTATCATTGATCTTGCGAAAGATTTTGAAAGGTCCGTCGGCTCGTCACTGCAGCTTACTCTTGGAGTTTCTTAGCATGGCTACGCGTAACCAGTCCTTCGTAAGCTTTTGTGCGTGTATCCGATGCTTAGATGCATGTAACTCATGTTGCACTTGTTTCTTCATGTGTAAGTAAAGTTGGACTTGGTGTAACCTGCAGCGTAATCGATGGAGTAACTATTGTTGTTGCAGGTGTAACTGACGTAACCGATGCATCTCGTGTCACCATGGCCGTCGGGTTACGCGTGGCTGGGATGTCCTCATCCTCCTCCCCCTCTTGAAATAGAGTCACCCTTGACTCTTTTGGTCCATAGAAAGAAGATAGATCGGCAACATTGAAGGTTGTACTCACACCATAAGTGCTTGAAAGATCGATCTCATAAGAATTATCATTGATCTTGCGAAAGATTTTGAAAGGTCCGTCGGCTCGTCGCTGTAGCTTACACTTGCGTTGCTCAGGAAAACATTCCTTGCGTAAGTGCACCCAAACCAAGGCTCCTTGTTCAAACATCATCTTGTGACCCTAGTTGGCACTTTTCTCATACATCTTGGTCATCTTTTCTATGTTTGTCTTTGCTTGATCATGAAGCTTCTTGACAAATTCAGCTCACTTGCTTGCATAAAAGTTCTTAAGTTCCTGCATAGGCAAAGGTAAAAGATCAATCGGAGCAGCAGATCTAAAACCATAAACAATCTCAAATGGACAAAATTTTATGGTTGAGTGTACTGCCCTGTTGTATGCAAATTCCACATGTGGTAAGCTTTCTTCCCATAGTTTCAAGTTCTTTAGAAAAACTCGCAGCAATGTTGACAACGTGCGGCTCACAACATTAGTTTACCCATCAGTTTGTGGGTGGCATGTTGTGGAGAATAGCAGTCTTGTTCCCAAGTTTTTCCCACAAGGTCTTACAGAAGTACCTGAAAAATTTAGTGTCACGATCAGAAACAATAGTTCGTGGTACTCCATGTAAGCGCACAATTTCCCTAAAAAATAATTCAGCAATATGTGAAGCATCATCGCTCTTATAGCAGGGGATAAAATGAGCGATCTTGCTGAAATAATCAACAACAACAAATATTGAATCCCTCACCCTCTTTGTTCGAGGTAAACCAAGAACAAAGTCCATAGAAATGTCTGCCCATGGAGCACTAGGAATAGGTAGAGGAGTGTATAACCCATGAGGGTTCAAGCATGACTTAGTTTTGTGGCAGGTTACGCAACGTACAACATGTCTCTCCACATATCTTCTCATCTTCGACCAAAAGAAGTGATCAGTCAGCACTTCCTTTCTTTTTTAGCACCAAAGTGGCCCATAAGTCCTCCGGCATGAGCTTCCTGCAAAAGCATGGGACGAACAAAACAATACGGGATGCAAAGTATATGTTAGCTCGGCCAAAAATCTGAACATCACGATCATCACATTCTACATGATCATTGTGTCTCCCAACAACGGTTGGCATGCTTGCACAGGCACAACATCACATTCTACATGATCATTGTGTCTCCAAATAGAGAAAGGAATTGTCACAATGTTGGTTACATGCATTCTACATGATCATTGTATCTCCCAATAGAGAAAGCAATCGTTAAGCCATTGCATCTTGTATGGAGAAGGATGGTGCCTTTGTTTTAACCCCATTCTATCAACCAATTCTTGACTTGCGATATTATTGCAACTATCATTATCAATAATAATTCTACACAACTTGTCCTTGATTATGCCTGGAGTGTGAAAAATATTGTGCCACTGTCCATTCTCCTCTTTTTAAAGCTATAACACTAAGCACTTGATGAAACATGAAGCAATTATTATCACTTCATCGGGTTGGATCTCACTCTCATCATTTCCATTTTCCTCGTCATTGTGCCACTGTCCATTTGCTAAAATTGCTTTGATAGAACCTACTAGTATGATGCAAAACTCTTTTAGATAGATAGAGATAGCAACACTGAGAATATATTTTTATATGTGTTTGAAATCTTCATTTTTTAAGACACATAATTCACCCATGGCTAAAAACAGTAGTACCGGCTGGCCAAACGGGTTGTATTGTAACGGTGGTAGGTACCACTCCCACTCACGTACAATTTGTTCATATGAAAACCGGTTCTGAAGCCAATTTAGAACCGGTTGTAGTGTGTTTTTGTTAAGCACAGACCATTGAGAGACATAGAGAGAAGCATGTTTATTTGGTTCCCTGTAATCCGATACAACGAACCACGCAGAGACCTAATCAGAACCGAGTCCGAATTGCAGTGGATGTCCGATCCTATCGCTTCTGATTGTATGGTCTACAAATGTAACACGAACCCAGAGTCCCAAATCTCGACCAGCTGCACAGCAAAATACTCGCGCGGACTCGTACTCGCGAGACTCTGAGAGATGACACCTCACACACCCCCGGCTAAACGCCGGCGGTCTGTCGCCTCCGGTGCAGGCGCCATCCCAGAGGACATACTCGTGACCGAGATACTCGCGCGCCTCCCCGTGAGGTCGCTCCTCCGCTTCAGGTGCGTCTGCAGGTCGTGGCGCGCGGCCATCGACGGCGACCCGCGCCTCGTGCGCCGCCAACTCGAGCTCTCCCGCGGGCTGTCGCCGCCGTCCATGCTCGACGTGCCCTGCGAGCCTCGCCTCGAGGAGCACTGGGGCGAGGCCCGCTCCAAGGAGATGGAGTTCCGCAGGATCCGGCACAGGGTGATCCGCCCAGGCCAAGGCGAGCCCGCCGCCGTGACCGCCGAGCTGATGCACGCGATGGCTTGGCCCGCGAACCGCTTCACGGCCGTGACCCACCCCGTGCACTGCGACGGCATGGTCCTCGTCCCCACCGCCTCCGGGGAGCTCTTCGTCTGCAACCCGGCCACCAGGGAGTTCGCCGCCCTGCCGCCGGGCAACCCCGGCGTCCTGACGACAGGGACGGTGGCTGCCTTTGGGTTCGACCCCAGCAGCAACACGTACAAGGTGGCCAGGTTCCTCTACCGCGGGTACCAAGTCGTCGATGAGTACGACGACGACGGCGGTGGCGGCAAAGTGGAGTGCGACATCGGGCACGAGGTCTTCACTCTTGGCGCCAGCTCATGGGAGCCGACCGACGACCCGCCGTACTACGTCATCCCGGCAACGAGGCCGATCTGCACGCGGGGCGCCTTCTACTGGGCCGCCGTCGTCGGCCGCGCCGACGATCCGCGCCCGAGCGAGCTGCTGCGGTTCTGCCTGCGCGACGAGACGTTCACCGTGGTCCCGAACCCGCCGTGCTTCTCCGAGTCGCAGGGCATCATCGGCGAGCGTGACACCCTCACGGAGCTCGGCGGGAGGCTGTGCTGCGCCCACGCCCGCGCCGAGACGAGCGTCGACATCTGGCTCGCCGACGACGACGGGCCGCGCACCGTGTGGTCCATGGCGTACCGGATCGAGTTGCTCCGGCCCATCGAGCACTCCGTCCTCCCGCTCGCGGCCGACGGCGGCGGCGGTGATCGCGAGCTGCTCCTGTCCGTCGACAGGCGCATGCTTTACAGGTACAACGCGGCGAGCAAAGCTCTGGACCAAGTGGTGGACATGCAGCGGGCGCCGGACCTGTACGGAGGCCGGCCACCGCTTCCTCTCCGTCTCTTGCACCACGCGGTACCATACGTGGAGAGCCTTGTCTCGATTAGTAGGCGTAACTATTAGTTCCTCGTGGACACCGGCTTTTGGTTCTTTGGGTCGACAACGTTTCAGGAAGAAGAGACGAGCTGATCTGAATCTGAGCACCATTTCGATCTGAAGAATATGGCATTGGCATCTCAGCCTTGTTCAGTCGAAGAGACACTTTGGCAATTGGCACGGGGACGCTCGCCAAGTTGTAGCAAACCTGCAGAGTCGACACTTACTCAATCGAACGGTTTCAGTTAAATCTGTTTGAAACAGATGGTTGTTGCTGCTGGTTTACTGGAGTGTATGGACTGAAACCGTTGGACAGAATTGAGTCCATGTTGTGGGATATGGGTACCCCTGGGCCCACTACCGACCGGATATGTAGTCGGCCTGGGCCCACGTCTGACAAGGATGTGGGCCGACCCCAGGCCGGCCCACGAGGATCCCCGACTTGATGAACAAGACTGGTGATGACTTAGCTTGCAAGGCACGCCGACTCAGATGAGTTTCCTTGCTGTAGCCGAACAGAAATAGGAAGCCGACTTGTAAACCCTAGGTCGTCGGCCTATATAAGGCGGCCTAGGTCGACCCCCTTAGGTCATCTAAACTCATTCAATCTCACCTCCACACATTCGATTCCTAGCTACCAGATCCCCATTGTAACCAAGAGCTCGCCGTTGTTCTCCGGAACGCGCCGAGTAGATCAATACAAGACCCCGAGCACAGGACGTAGGGTATTATACCTCCGGGTAGCCCGAACCTGTATAATCCCTGTGTCCCTGTGTTACCTCGAGCTCCCTAGTCCAGCGATCTCCCTTTGCCTACAAATCAACCATCTGGGTACCCCCGGGTGGACTGCCGGTCAATAGATCCGGCACATGTTGGACAGAATATCTGCACATTAAATGTAAACTAGCAAATATGTCCGCGCGTTGTTACGGATGAAGGTCACGTGCTAGTGCTACGAATTATATATGATTACACTATTCTTCGTACTATGATTAATAGAAAATCTTAGGTCTAAAACATGTGGTAAATGAACATTGGGCTGATGGCCCGGGACAAGGAGCGACGTAAGGGTTCCTTGTTGACCTCCAACATGGAGGTGCATTTATTCTAGGTGGCTGCTACATGTAGGCCTACCTAGGCCAGGGCAAAGGTAAAGATCCGCTACGACAAGTAGGTTTATCATATTTCTGAACAGACACACCGTACCTATCGGCAGGTGTGGATGACTGACAGAGTAATCAATCATTACTTTTATATTTACAAAATTAAAATAGAAAATATGCCTGTGCATTGTTAGAGATCAACATTAGGTACGGAAAAATTAGATTAAGGAATTAAATGGTAAAGAAGGAAAGGGATCATGCAACTATGAGATTGCAACAATCTATGACAAACAATGATCTACCTCCTGCACAAATCATAGTACCACTGTCGGAAAACAATTTTCTTGTCAGCATGCCATAATTTTTATTTGCAAAAAAGTGGTAAATAGAAACGTCATTAGTAGATTTATGATGAAGGGATCATAAGTATCTTTGTTCAGAATATTTCAAAACACAAACTTATATACTGGAAAGTTCGCAACATACATGCCTTGTTTTTTTACCCTTCTTTCAGGGAATTAGCACATATCAGAATTTCAAAAAACCAATCCCAATGGAACTTTCAAAATAGAGCATACCATGAAGGAGGCAAGCAAGCAATCGAAATTCCATACCGGCATCTAGTTGGGTGCAAGAGGATGAGTGGCACAGGGGATAGGAGCATTCTAAGCATAGCAGACTACAATACATAGAGGCAGCATAAAAGCAGGAGAGTGAAATCGACGCTATTACTGCATTGGCAGTAGCAATGACTGTGGAAGAAAATCAAGGTATTGAGATCAATCAATTTATATATCCCAATCTATCAATTATCAGATAGCAGTAGTTCTAATGAGCAAACAACAAGCCATAGGTTACAAAGAGCGCTACTTTACTTTTGATCCAATTAAAAAGAGAGAAAAGGGAGAGCAGGGTGTGAGAAATCAGAGGAACGGAAGGTTTAGATGGGAACGCTGTGCCTATACCTGGCCGGCAACTTCGTGTTAATATAGGGTGAGAAATATCCTCTCACGTGTATTACAACTTCATGCATAACAGATGGTAGCCGGCTCTAGGTTGTTGAACAGAACAACTAACATACAACAACACAATCTAAACAAACTCTAGAGCCGGTATACCAACGTGTTACACACGTGTACAATTGATACATATCAGATTACATTAGTTATCTAACACTCCCCCTCAATCACAACCATGCAAGGTTGAGATTGTGCTTGAAGTTTTCCAGCTTCCGGATCGTCAACGCTTTAGTGAACTCATCTGCCACTTGATCGCCCATAGGAACAAACTCAATCTCCAAGAGTTTCCTTGTAACTCTTTCTCTGACAAAATGATAATCTACTTCTATGTGTTTTGTTCTTGCGTGAAACACAAGATACTTAGCTCCCAAATTGTCACACCACAACTTAGCTGCTGGTGGCGCACTAACACCAATCTCCTTTAACAATGTTTGAATCCACATTATCTCAGCTGTTGCATTAGCAATTGCTTTATACTCTGCCTCTGTACTTGATCTAGAAACAGTTGCTTGTTTACGAGCACTCCATGACACAAGATTTGTCCCAAGAAAGATAGCAAAGCCCCCAGTGGACCTTCTATCATCCAAAGAACCTGCCCAATCTGCATCTGAGAAACCACTCACCAACATTGAGTTAGTCCGACTGATTTTGAGACCAATCTTAGTATTCTGCCGCAAATACCTCAGTATCCTTTTTACTGCTGCCCAGTGCTCCTTGGTTGGTGCATGTAGATACTGACATACCTTGTTTACAGGGAAGGATATATCTGGTCTTGTAAGCGTCAAGTATTGTAGGGCACCAACAATGCTTCTATAATTTGTAGCATCCTTTGCACCTAAGGGAGACCCTTCATATGCGGACAACTTTTCACTGGTGGTTAGTGGAGTACTCACTACTACAGAAAACGTTTGTAGGGGCGGGTAAAATGGCGTTTGTAGGGGCGGCGCCGAAATCCGCCCCTGCTTTTGGCTGCTAAAAATGGCCATTTGCAGGGGCGGGTATTTAGGCCGCCCCAACAAATGTTTTGCAGGGGCGGATGATGGCATGGTCCGCCCCTGAAGATGGTGTTTCCAGGGGCGGACTATGCCATCACCCGCCCTGGAAATGTCTTCTTCAGGGGCGGGCCACGCCATCGCCCGCCCCTGCTAATGTGTTTCCAGGGGCGGGTATTGGCATGGCCCGCCCCCGGAAATGTTTTGTTCAGGAGCGGGCGATTGCCTACCCCGCCCCTGAAGATGGTGTTTATAGGGGCGGGTCATTCCATCACCCACTCCTGGTAATCATTTTTTTTGTTTTTAAATTTGGTATTTCTTTTTTCTTTTGGTTTTTTAATATTATTCAATTTTCTAATACCATTTCTCCGGCAAATAATATAAAAGTAATCACAAACAGTCACAATTTAATCTCTTTGTAAATTCTATAAAAGCAAATCCAACATAAAACAAGATTGTTATCCAAATGATATTACATGTATATTACATTAATCACACAAGTTTAGTGTCCACACTCCACACCCTCACATGGTTAGGCGATACTTCTCCAAGTGCCAGTTACGAAGAGAATCATATTTTTCTTCATAGAAATAATCTTGTTGCTTATCGATGTACTTGCCCTTCTCATGAAGCACATGAAGCATTGTGAAGTGACATAGTTCGCTGACTATCTTGAGAAGATCTTCCTCTTGGAGTGGTTTAGTAGCGCTGAAATCAGTAATCAACTGCAATTTACGAGAAATGAATGTAAAATGAATATTCACACACATTCAGTATTGAAATATGATAGTTAGGCTTAAGCGAGTGATAGTTAGACGTAAAATGAATGTACTGAAATATGGTAAAGACACTTACACGTTCAGTATTTGGTGTGTAGCAGCTCCTAATATATTCACACACATAATAGCCGCAAAACAAGGTACCGACTGGTTGCTTATGGCATGGGTAGTGTGTGCGTGGAATCCAATCCTTTACTCCCTCAGGAGCCGGCCCTTTATAATGGTCAATGTAGAGAAAAAGAGCACTACTTGAAAGAATGGGACAAGTTAGCATATAATCATTGCCTCAAATATTTTGTAAGGTGTGGATAATCTTATCGGTTGTTACCTCTTCAGGATGGCACAGAAATCTTTGTATTCTGATTGAGGGTAATCCAATGAGTCAAAGACCACATATTTGGCTTCCCTCGGCAATAGCATAAAAGCAACCCAGTGTTGACTGCCACAGTGTTATATAGCGATGATAAGTATCAGGCTAATCGATATATGTAGAATTTGATTGAGAGAGAAATTTGCAATATTGGGACTGCAAGAATTGTTAGAATTTAGACGACGTACCCGAAAAGGTAGGGCGCCCATATGCAACTCGCGTCACGATGTCGATCCAACATAGTTCCTATGTATATTGCCACCTTCCTCCTAAGATCAATGGAAAGCTCCTTTCGTTTCTTTTGTCTCTCCTTGTTGGTCTTACAGTCCTTTAGCTCATCGGCGTCGTCCGGGTACTTGAGGGGGAAGTCCCACCTAGCCTTGCAAATAATAAAAGGGTCAAGATACCCAACCTTGGTCTTTGAATCCATTGCGAGGCGACCTTGCATCCTGCACAACACATCGCAAAAGAATTCATTTTGAGACTACAAAGGCCAGTACCATATGCATATATACATGGTGTATGGAGATGAACCACTTACATACACCACAGTCTCATGGGCTTAGCTCCATCATTTGCAAGCGGTACATTGCATGGAAGTCATCGAAATCCATGACTATGTCTGTACTTCGGTTTTCCCATCTATTGCAACCAAACACATCCACATCGACCCGTGCCCATATAGTTGTGAGACCTAGGGTGCATGCCCTGTGGTACCAACTATGGAACTTCTGCATTTCACCTGGACAATCATGAAGAGCCCACCCGGGTAGCAAGTCTTTGCCATACACGAATTTCTGTGGGCAATCTGGCAAATCTGGTATCTCATGAACCCCAACTTTATGAACGAAACCAGTGTCTGTACGAGGCTTGGAAAACCCCGGTCCAGTTGGCACCACTGCTTCCTTTCTATTCTTTTTTTTGTCGGAGTCAGCTTCTTGTTTGCGCTTTTGTTGGCTGTCATCCACCTGTTCACAACCTCAGGCTCTGTATTCTTGTATGCCTTTATCACCCGTGGCACTGACCCCATTAACCGCTTCGGTCGTGCTTGCGACTTTATGACCATCTCTGGCTCATATTGCTGCACTGGTGATGGGGGTTGTTCCTCCTGGTGTACTTGTGCTGATTGGGGGTGTTCATCCTGGTGTACTTGTGGTGATTGGGGGTGGTTTTCCTCCTGTTGTACTTGTGCTGATTGGTGGTGTTCCTCCAGCTGTACTTGTGGTGATGGGTGTTGGGCCTCCTGTTGTACCTGTGGAGTTGACGGGTTGGAGATAGTGGTGGCCACAATTTGTTGCTGTGGCACATGCTCTTGTGTGTTCTTAGCATGAACTTATGCCGGTGTCAGCATCCTCTGGGAGCAAGGTGTGAGTGAGGGAGGATCTTCAGGTGGCGGAGGTTCCAGTATGATATCTCGTTTATGCCACGGTGCATTCTTTCCTATGGCTTGTCCCAAGGTTTCAATGCCGTCATCAAGGGATAAGTCTAAGAAGTGATCATCATGTCTTGGATCCATAATTGTGAGCACTCTTACCCATGCATATAATGGCGGGATAGGCTGTCCCCCTAACCCGGGATTATTGCTCACCACCAACGCCACACCTTTGGCAGCCTCCTTTGTCTTCCCACTTCTGCCTATCGGAATGTGCAACGAGCAAGGAGTGTCAACAGTTATAGCATCTACCAGGTATGGTTGTGCTGACGTAGAGGCAACACTACTCCAACAAAGGCTTGAGGGAGCGGGCGGCGGCACCGGCGCCAGCGGCAGCGGCAGCGGCATCATTGAGTTATTATTTAATGATGGTTGGCTCATCATTTGTCGTTGCTGGTGCTCCGCAAATGCCGCCATGAAATATTCATTAAATCTTGCTTGCAATGCTTTCTCCGCCGCTTCTTTAATTTGATCCTTGTACCGATCGTGTCGCCTATACCTCTGCCTATCATTACTGAACCCGTCCTTAAAGGTCAAGTGTTTGGACAAGCCTCTGATCCGGCCTCCATGCTCTTTCGTGCCAAGGGATTCGCTGAGCATATCATTGTCCCTATTCGGAACATACTTGCCTTTCCTCTGTGCTTCGGCAATTGCTAGAATCTTCGCTCCCACTACCTCGGTCTCAGGTTGTGGGAAGACCAATTTCTCCCCCTTGGGCGTCCTTCCCTCCCTTTAATCCACTGGAAGGCACGCTCGTCCACGCCTACAAAAGGGTCCAGTTGCCAAGCGGCTATTGCGTCCTCTCTTTCCTTCGCCCACAACTCCGCCTTACCAATGTAACCACCCGGCCCTAGGCGAACTCGATGAATGTTTCTCAATGCCAGTTCTCTTTGCTTCTGACTTCGGGCTATAGCATCCAGAGAGGTCTTTTGCCGTATGAACTTGGCCCACTGTGCATCTGTTATATTGTAACCCTCAGGCTTCGGCTTGCCATCCTGGACTAACTTGTTCAGTTCACCCTTCCAGCGGCGGAAACATTCGCCCAAATTCATCAGGGTGCGCGCACGTACTTTTTCCATGTCGGTGTTGCGAGGAAACTTGAATGATTTAGCAATGAGCTGCCACATGTCCACTTTGTTCCCTTCAGGCACCTTTGACCAATCTTGGATCGTTGGATCCACATGCACCTTTGTTCTGATTATTGCTCCAAGGGCGTTACGGAACTTTGCACGAACTTTTGGAGGGTTCTTAACCTCTCCTGATGGGCTCAGTTCTTCAACCATCCAGGTGCCTGTGGGGTATTTGTTTCTGCCTCGTTGCCCCCCTCTTTTTTAGGTTCACTGGTTGTGGCAGTGCATTCAGCCTCTAGCGCAGATGACTCCAACTCAATTTCTTCTACTTGTGGGGGGCTTACTCCACGTCGGCGGCATCTCCTTTTCCTTACCGGAGAACGAGGCACCTAACGCGATCATAAGAGTCGTCAGTACATATCATTTCATCTATCCAATCAAAATGTACATGAAAGCGGATCAGTAGGGATCGCCGTTACCTCACTAGCCGGATCGAAATCTGGGTCAAGCTCTGTCTCCGTACGACCTACACGAGGTTCAGTGGGGTGTGGATTAAGAGGGTCCATCCACACGCCGCCTACCCACGCGCCTTGTCCTATTTGAGGTCCGTCTCCATCTTCGGCATCTTCCCGGTTCTCCTCATCCCCGGAATCTTCTTCTTCATGGTCATCCTCAAAGACATCATCACCGTCCCACTGGGTCTGGGACCCAATCAGTTCCAAGTCGAACCCATTCTCATGATCATCATGATTGGATGGCGATGGCTCATCCATCCTCTAGATGAAACCACATGTGACAATGAAAAATACAAAATATGTTAAACTAAAACGGTCAATGTAAACACATTTATTGATTGAAAAAATGTTCTTTGCATACACATGTGTATCATATATATACATCAAGCACTTGCTAAGCATTTCATCGAGCACTTAGTTGCATGATGGAGGACCTCCTCTCACCTTCGACTGGAGCGGCACAGGGGGGCGGCGAGCGGTTGTGGACGGCGGCCGGCGAGGACGGCCGGCCGTGCTGGCGCGGGGAGGGGAGGTGTGGCCGTAGCAGGAGCAGGGCGCGCCCGGCCCGGCGGGCGAAAGGCGGAGGATGCCAACTCGGGGAACGCCCGGGGGACGGCGGGGTGGAGGCCGCGCCGGCGTAGAGGCCGCTCCGGCGGCGGTGGTGGATGTTGCGGGAGGGGGAGGCGGCCGGAGCGCGGAGAGGCAGTGGCGCGCGCGAGGCGGAGGGTCGCAGGGGTGCGGAGGGCCGGCCGGAGGAGCGCGGCGGGGGACGACGGCGCCGCGGCCGGAGGAGCGCGGCGGGGGACGACGGCGGCGCGGCCGGAGCGCGGGAAGGCACGAAAAATTTCGGCAGCCTGTCTGAAAATTTAGGCCAACTGATCCCCAGTGTATAGAGGAGTCCATTACCAGGGGCGGGTGACCGTCACCCGCCCCTGGAAATGGCCAACAAGAAGCAGTGCGCTTTTTGATCTCACCACCAGACGACCGCAGGATCATCCGCTCGACACTATATTACCACCACCGGATCAAACTGTGCGCGGCCTGACTATAACTGCTGCTTGTGACCATAGATGCATGTGTGTCAAAATTGTAAGATACATTGTACTATAAGTTGTGTCTCAAGGTTTGTAAGATAAGTCTCAAGATTTGTAAGATAAGATCATTATTGTAATGTTGATATGGATGCATTCCAACAGGCTCATTTCATACATTCCAACACAATTTGACACGGCACATTTATCCACGCTTGGACTGAATATTACGGCCAAGCTGTTTGGCTTCAAAAACTGTACATCGTCTGTGTATCTTGATGCGAAACAACCACCGGATGCATAGCAATTAGAGCGGTGCTGTCCACAGTAGAATCAAGGGATGAAACTATGTCTGCGCGTGGGAAACCCAGAGCGGACAGGATGAATGAACGTTCGAGCGGTGCTCTTCACAGCTGCATCAACGTATGAAACGGTGGCTGCATGTGGGTATAGGATAAAACCACCAACGGACAGGATGAATGGGCTTTCGTATGGTGATGCTTTTCTGTAGGGTCACAGTATAATGCTGTGAGTTAGGAAACTTAAGCATTCGAAATTCACACTCCCATAATGCCCTGTTTCGAATCATACTTGCAACATCATACATATTTAAGCGAGATAGCACGAAACTCAAGTTCATAGTTATATTTACAAAGTTCATAGTTATATTTACAAAGTTCGACGACCAGAGAACGCCAGGGGCATGTCTCACATCTTGCTGACGGCGTAACTCACACCGCTGCTGAAGTTCCGCGTCCAGAGGTCGAACTCATGACGGATGCGGCACTGCGGGCTGCAGTACAGGATGATATGCGTCCCATCCGCCCAGCGCCTGCAGTGCGACCATGTGCAGACGTGAGGATCCTGTGGGATCAGGTCCGTGTCGTCGTCGCGGTGAAGAAGACACAACTCGAACACAAGGCGGTGGAGGTCCTGCCTGGCATTGTAGCGCAGCCGTGCCAGGCCGCGGTTCTCCCACCGGCCATGCGGGGGCGACGGGCCGCCGCTGATGCGATGGAGCACCGCCAGTGCATCAGGGTCCGCGGGGTTGCTACGGTACTGCAGCATCGCCAAGAAGTAAGCCGCACAATATTCCCCAATGCCAGCGGCCTTCTTGACTTGCTGCATTCCGTCGCTCCGCCGGCGGCGCAACAAAAGCTCCAACCCATCGTAGTATACGGCCCCCGGATTTTCGGCATCGAGGAACCGCTGCAGGATGGGTGACCTGACATAGGTGGGCAAACGCCGGCAGGTCTCGCGAAGCATACGGAACGACAAGCGCTGGAGTACCTCGGGGGAGTGGCAGATGCCGCGAAAGGTGTGGCAGACCCGACGAAGGGTGATGTACTGAGTGATTGCCCATGCTTCCCCGCCATCAAAGATGTAGCGACGGATGATATGGGCAACCAGCTCTTCCGGCAGGTCCATCAGGGCGAAGAACGTCGCAAGAACCGGCGCCTCCAGTCTTCTCCGCGACGACGACGAGGCCCCGGCGGCGCGATTGATCTCCTCCATCGCCGGGGGCGGCAATGCTTGGCCGGAGGTGGGCGGAGGCAGCGGGGCGAGCGCGAGCGGCGAGGCGGGGTGAGCCAAGAAAAAACCCTCACCGGCCGGAGAGCGAGGTGGGCGCCGAGTCAGCGGGGGCGAGCCAAGAAATCCCCCGCGCGTCGGAGGTGGGCGGCCGGAGGCGGCGGGGCGAGTGCGAGCGGCGGGGCGAGCGCGAGAATGCAAGCGGGCGGGGGCAGTTCGCCGGAGTTGGGCGGAGGGAGGGGGGTGAGCGCGAGGGCCTATTAGTACTACTAGAATGGCAACTGTAGCTTGAAATTAAAACCGCCGCAGAATTTGGGGTAAGTATTGGGAAGAGCAACCGTCTTCTCGGGGGCGCCGGTTTATAAATATTTCTTTATGTCTCCAAATTGATTTTTTTATGTCTCCAAATTGATTTAGTATGAAAATATATTTCGTCCTTATCTGATGATACAGAGGTACATATTCATCCGGTCATGAGCAGTCGACACCCACCGGATTAATCTGTGGCCGCGCGTGAAGTTCTGTGAAAAAACCCTTTACTACCGGATGAAAGGCCGTTCGAAAGATGAGATCCAGGGATGCTATACTGTATAAAAGGGTGGACCGAGTCAAATGCTGACAATGATTGAGAAACTTAAACAAACTACGCCAAAACCATTCAGAGGTTAGCACACTTACAGACCTAAACCAACCCATTCACTAGTTTACCAAAACCAATCTAAACCGTTTGGCTTTTTCCACCCAAAACAAACAAAACTCGTTCAAGTATTCATCATCGAACTTAGTCATTTCCAACAAATTTTAGTCAATATTGATAAAATTTCCTTGTGTGAACGCAAGGTTTTAATTATAGGGTCCGGCATTTGATGTGGGGCCCATGTGTAGGTCTAGTAAAGATAATTTGCACAAAGTAGCTCATGGTTAGACTTAGGCCATCCCCAAAGCTCCTACTAGGATGGTTTCCATAGCATTAATGAAGGTGCCATGTAATCAATTTGGTGATGTGGCCATACCGTATAAAGAGGTGAGAGAAAGAAATGGTTTCTCATGCAAGGAACCATGTCTACACCAACAAGTGAGGGTTAATTTTGCTATAAGTTTTAGGTGTGAACCAACTTTGACGCGTGAAGACCATGAAAACCCAATCCAAACCGGTGCGAACCTATCTTGGCTATAAACTAAACTAATTCAAACTATTTACCTCGACCAACCAATTCCCCCCCCCCAAAACCAAACTCAACCATATCACGGCGTCAAACCTGAGTCGCCCGAAGCAACACGGTGTCATCATCCGGTGGCCCCGCAGAGGACGAAAACGTGGAGCCAATTCATGAAACAAGTAAGACCGGATGAATGTCTATTCGTCCGGTGACTTCCACTGGGACGTCACCGTATAATACTGTCGACCTCCAACGGTCATGTTCCTCTCCGGCCCATCTTACTAAACACACGGGATGAAAGAGCATCCATCCGCTCAACTTAAATTTAACAGTACCGGATAAATGTGTTGCCGCACGGACCGTTACTGGTGGACCCCGCGTGTCGGTCATTCTTTCTTCCTCGGTCTCCCCCGCGCCCGCGCCCATACGCCGTCGCCGCTCTCTCTCGCCTCACCGCCCTCCGGCCGTCTCCGGCCAAGCACCGCCGGCCGCCGCTATGCTACTCCATCCCGTCCCTGCTCCGCACCTCCTCGACGCCGCCGCACCGCTGCCTCACACGTATTTCGCGCGCGGGCGCGCGGAACCATAGCCTAGGGTTTCCGCCGCCGCCGGCCTTCGATTCGCCGGCCACCGCCGGTCTGCGCCGCCGTCCCCCGGCCGTGCGCGACGCCAGCAACCCCCTCCGTCTCCCTCGTCGATTTCATCTGCAGTGGTGAGAAACTTCAAACCCGCCCAAATGTGATTCAATTTGAATGGAATTCGTTAAAATTTGAATGGAATTCGTTAAAATTTCACTGTTTAGAGCACAATATTTTGAGTTTAGGAGCATATATTCATGAATTAAGGTTATGTTTCACGGGAATATCACATAATGTTCACTTGTTTAGGTCGAATTGCACTATTCAGAGGGTTTAGTGTTTGATGTTAGGATGTTTTGTTCAATAAGTAGGGTTGTTTTTCTCATGAATATCATGTCATCAACCCAATACTCACTTGTTTAGGTCAAAATCGAGCTTGTTGAGCCGTAGTTCATGGTCGTGGCCTATGTTAGGTGTTTTCGGTTCACTTCCACCTCTTGTCGAGCACCTAAGGACACTCCTAGCATTCTATGTTTTTGTCCTCGGGCATGTCATCTATTAAATGTAAATTTCACCAGCCCTTAATCAAGCTCATATTTCGCTTACAGGTGTATCTTTTGCCAAGATACTTTGTTTACTATATTATTTATATATCTTATCTTTGCCATTTTGTAATCTTCTACCATATGATCTCTTGCAGATGGCCGGGGACAAGAGAAAGGGAAAGGCCATTGAGGTTTCGAAGAGGAAGAAGAGTCGAGCGCAGAAGGACACTCCACGGCAGGGGATCAGGATTCGAGAGCGACAGCCAGGTCAAGGACAGCCAGAAGAAGCAGCCACAAATACAGTACAGATGGAGCAGCCGTCTACATTGCGTCGCTCAGGATGGCACCATAGCACAGAGACACGGACACCGACACAGGGACCACCACCTCGGCACTCGGGTCCGCGTGTTCGTGGTGGTGGCATTCGGAGGCCACGCAGTCGCAGTGCAGGGGAGGGTTCACGGCACCAGGAGGTGGTGCAGCAGGAAGAGCAGGAAGAGGAGGAGCAGCAGGAGGATGAGCAGCTGGAGGAGGCACAGACGGACTCAGACACTGGCATGGAGATCTCAGCTGCACACCGGATCAGACGTGCACAGACACCACCGGAGCCAGGAGAGTTGCTTCTTGACTTGACGCGGATTTCTGCCAAGAGGGTCAAAAAGTATAGGGCTGTTCAAATCCTTGACTGGTTCCCTGAGCATAGGCAGGCGTACACCGACCCTAGGTTCCTGACACGGTTACAGGAGAGCTTCTATACCTCGTACATCAGGGGGCGGTTTCCGATCACCGAGCACAAGATGCTGGATTGGACTTCACTGAGAAGGGCTGCAGGGGGAGTACCTATACGGCCCCACTTTGCGTACATGCCAGGGGTCGAGGCCTTGGTCACTGACTACAGGCTTTGGGTAGAGGAGTGGGTGAGAGTCTTCTTTGCCACACTCTACATTGACATGCACCGGACCTTCATTCAGTTCATGTTCAACAACGAGGTTTGGCGGCTGCCCAGGGAATCGATTGCAGCTACCTTTGGTCTACAGCCTGGAGGTACGATATTGCACCATGTCACTTATGGTGAGGAAGTAGTCCTCCCCGCCATCCTCGTTCTACAACGTACCCTACAGACGAGCAGATGGCTCCACTGTTTCGTCAGCCGTTCGTTCCTGGCAGCCCGAGGACTCCCGACCAGCTGACAGACGAGGCGTACACTGTTCACATGGCCTTACGGAGGTCGCTTTTGCCCAGGAAAGGGAACGCTGAGATGATCACCACCTTGCAGCAGTGGCTCCTTCTTCACATCATGAATCATGAGGAGTTTGATTTTGTAGATCCGATTATATGTGAGTGGGAGGATGTTATTTTTGATGCGATGTCAGCGCAGCGACAACAGCCATATGCTCACCTGATTAGCTATTTGATCGCCTCCCTGGAGAATGGAAGTTGGAAGAATGACCTTTACAGTGCCAGGGGTCAGTTTGGCACATATTTGGCCACACGGCCCGATGACAAGCACCGATGCCCTAGAGCGATGTTGGTAGCAGAGGAGAGGTTGCACCTGCAAGTAATCGCAGAGGCAGCTATGACTCAACTTGAGCGTGAGCGGGACGCACTAGCTATAGTAGAGGCTCAGCTTCCGACCTACCTTGATACTGACATTGAGGACTCGGACGAGGACCCGGACTACACGCCTTACTTTCCAGAGCGTCGTACTCACGACGACGAGGCGGGTCCGTCCAGAGCAGTTCCAGACGAGGAGTCATCTCCTCCACCGCCTCCTGTGACAGTGACACCACCGCCTCGAGTGACTGAGGCAGAGGTTATTCAGCCAGATTATCTTGCTACTATAGTACAGACACTGGTCGATCAGCAGCGTCGCTCCGAGGCTGAGCACGCACGTCAGAGAGAAACGCAGATGATCTTTCTTCAGGAGATGCGCCACCAGCAGCAGCAGTTCAGCGCACAGCTTCTTCAGCAGCAGCAGTTGGCTTCACATATGTTCGGTTACGTTACTGGATACATAGGATAGTTGTACCAGCACTCAGGTATCGAGCCACCTCCTCGTCCTCCTATGCCACAGCAGCTCCAGTACGACCCGCTCACTCCACCTCCTCCAGCCGGTGCTTTCCTGCAGACACCCTTGGCTTCTTTTCCGATGATAGCACCTGTACAAACTGGGGTGTTATCAGTTCCACCACCGATGTCTGAGCAGCAGCAGCAGTGTGCCTCCCTTGAGTAGCAGAGACAGAGTCAGGCTAACTTCTCTACGGTGTCTCCTTCGATTTCCACAGCTCCGCTCTCTGTCGAGACGGCACCTGAGGAGACCCTCTCGACCCCGAGGATGACTTCGGTAGTCACTACAGTGCCTACTCGTCCGGATGACCGACCTCACGAGCCCGACACCACTGCCGGAGCATTTACTGAGGAGATTGAGCAGCAGAGAGGGCTTGAGGGTGCGGGTGGTCCCATGTCAGGCTCAAAGGCTGAGGAGATTGGGAAGGAGACAGAGCTTGAGGGTGCGGGTGGTCCCGTGTCTAACTCACAGGCTGAGCAGATTGTGCAGGAGACAGCTCTTCATACAGCTCTTGATAGTCCAGGTAGTGCCATGGTAGGCTCACAGACCAAGGAGATTGAGCAAGAGACAGAGGCTGAGGGCGCGGGCGGTCGCGTGGGAGGCTCGGAAGCCGGGGAGATTGAACAGGAGACAGAGCTTGAGGGTGCGGGTGGTCCCGTGGCACGCTCAAAGGCCAAGGAGATTGAGCAGGAGACAGCTCTTGACAGTGCAGGTGGTCCCGTGGAAGGCTCACATTCTTCTCCTTTTGTCACGTCTTCTTCCGAGGTTGCCCCTGTGGTCTCTGCTCCTACTACAGTCACACCAGTTGACCCCATCGACACCACTCTCGTATCAATTAACGAGCAGATTCAGGTACATATGGATCTTGACGGTGCAGGTGGTTTTGTGGTAGGCTTACAGGCTTCTAGCCCCTCCTCGGACTGCTCCTCCTCTGACCGTGTCGACGCGCCTTAGTACGAGGTTAGGTACAGTACTTGGGGGGCGTGAGAGTGTTGTATCTTTTATAGTTTCTCATATATGGACATGTCGTTTGGATTTGTTTATGCCCACATGATGCTCATTTGTGCACTCTCCTTTTATTTTTGTTTATGGACCGTGTGCACTCAAAAGGCACAAGACATGGCATTAGAAGCAACGAAAACGACCAACGACTCAAAGAAGTGTCAATCAGATTAGTTTGAACCGAAACCATTCACAATAATATACGGTGCGACATATTTTACGCGGGCAGGAAGAACGTATGTTGAAGCGGTGGCTCGAAAAAGTGTTACACTTTCGTCCGCTCCAAGCAGTTTACCGGCAGCGGATGAAACTGTGCTGGCGCATGAAGATGGTGCCTGAGTCCACCGGATGAAGGTCTGTTCGAGCGGTCCTCTTCATAGTGGCATCACCGGACGAAACCGTTGCTGCAATGAGCTTTGAAGCAATTAAGGATCAAGTCCTGGAGGTGTTTGATTATATTTGCGTCGTGGGGAGCCCAGTATGCACCAGAGATTCAAAGTACCAAGCTTGTGTCTCTTTCTAGAAGCCACATGATTGGCATGATTGGCCCTTACCTACATTGTTCGAGGTTTATAGTAGTGCGTATGACCGTGTAGCAACGTCAAGCGCACTAAATCATGCTCTACTTTATTTTGATGAAGTTCTAGGCTTCACGATCAGAGACCTAAACTATGTTGGATTACTAAGGGTGCGAAGCAGTGTAAGAAATGTGTATCATTGATGTACCTTTATCCTTTTCGTATGGATTTGAACTTGTCTTTAGCATTGATGTAAGAACCTGTGAGACTTGTTATATATATTTCATTGCATATACTTTGTTCTCTGAATGTTGGATGTGAATGGTCCCACTCGCCCTGACTGCGATAGAAATAGGAACGCAAATAGATATTACAATGGAAGCCAAATAAACAAGATAAAAATAACTACATAGAGAGAGTTGCACACTCGAGTTAGACCAGTAATCATCGAAAATAACTCAAGAAACATGGCTAGAAGCAAGGAAATAGACAAGAGACTCAAAGAAGGATGTGGTGGACGAGTTAGATCGGAAACAATGTCACAGTTTCATCAGGCGGTCGGTGTTTAGCACGGAGCGTTTTAATGGCCGTTCATCCTGTGGTGCCTTAGCTTGCACTAGCACACAGGGTGATGCCGTGATCGTTGGGTCTGTATTACGCTTCTAGCACCGAATAAATGTGTCGGCTGTGTAGCACTGCAGCCTTCATCCTTAGATCACACAGGATGGACACAGGTTTGAAAGGTGACTTCTGTTGTAGGCCGACCGGATGAATGGGTGGCTGAAGTGACGTTGGCCAACTCCGCGCGCGGCACCAAATGAAGAGACATTGGTCCGCTGTGTTCTGTTATTCCTGGACCAGTTCAAACTGTGCCAAAGGGAAGTCGGACCCAGCTACTGTCGTGACCACCGAATGAATGGACATTCATCCGGTGCTTTCTACTGTGGGCTCACCGTATAAAACTGTTATTTAGGCAACATCGCAGTCAACTATGTTCGCTCCACCATAATAAGTTAATATAGTAATGTGAAGAAGTCCCCGTTCATACCCTCTGAGGCAATCAATCCTTACAATACACATGCATACAAATTGAAATTTGAACAGAAGGTAATATACATTTCAACTCTAGCCGGTGACAATTCTTGGTTCTCCATCATTCCGTGCCCAAGGCTTTTCGCCCCTTTTTATGCTTGCTTCTATATTCTGTATCTTCTCTGGTAGATCTTGGAAGAGGTTCATTTCTTCGAACTGATTGTATTGTTCGACGTCCTCAACTCCGTCAGCTCCTATAATAGCTTGTTTTCCTAGGATCACAATGTGCTTCTGTTTTTTAGAAGGGTCGATTACATAAAGAACCTGTGCAACATGTGAAGCAAGTATCCAAGGGTCATCTTTGTATCCAATATTTTGGAGGCCAACAATTGTTAGTCCATAGTTGTCCACCTCAACACCTCTTGGGTGGTTCACCCATCTACACCGAAAGGCGGGGAACCTAATATTACAACCATAGTCTAGTTCCCATATATCATCTATGATGCCATAATATGTGATGTTTTGGCCGGTATTTCCATCTAAGGCTTGTGTGCGAACACCGCTATTTTGAGACACGCTTTTCTTGTCTTTTTTGGCAGTATAAAATATATAGCCATTAATATCATAACCTTGCCATGATGTAACCTGAGCGGATGGTCCTGATGCCAATCTTTTGATTGTTTTTTCTTCTATGGTTTCCCCATCTGGTATGTCCTGTTCCTTGAACCAATCGACGAATCGACGCTTGTGCTCCTTCATGATCCAATCTTGTGAGTGGCCATGACTTTCTGCTCTTACAACATCCAGGTGTCTTTGGATGAATGGTCCCATTAGTGTGATGCATTGCAGGACACTGTAATGTGCTAGTTTTATCTCATTCATGTCCTTGTCGATGAATGTTTTCCTCCCCGCTATGCCGATACCATCCAATCTTCCATGATGAAGTGATGCTGGTAAACCAATCCCCAAATTATCTTTTAGATAAGCCAGACAGCACTCGATGACTTCTTCAGTACTGTATCCCTCTATCATGCTTCCCTCAGGGTTTGCACGATTCAGTACGTATCGGTTCAAGATTGACAAGAAACGCTCGTATGCCCACATTTCATGTAAGTATAGAGGACCCAGTGCCCTTATCTGATCTACCATGTGAATCATGAGGTGTTCTGTGATGTCAAAAAATTGTGGAGGAAAGCACATCTCAAGCTGCACCATGGTCTCCCTGACAAAAACCAGCAGATCGTCCAATTCGTCTTTGACAATCACCTTCTGAGAAACTCTGTCGAAGAAGTAACACAACCGAGTGATCACCATCTTTACGTATACTGGCTTGATCGCCCTGATTGCAATTGCAAGGAACACAGTCAGCATAACATGGCAATCGTGACAATTGTATCCAGTAAACGAGAGATCTTTCATCGACACTAGTTTCTTGATGTTGGATGAGTAACGACTCGGCACTCTGATACCCCGTAAACACTGACATACTACCCTCTTCTCAGCCAATGTTAAGTTGTAGCTAGCCATGGGAAGTTTATATCTTCCATTCCCCACATCTATAGGGTGAAGATCATCTCTAATGTTCATAGCTACCAAGTCCTGGCGCGACTTCAGGTTATCCTTTGAATCCTGTAAGAGCCCAATCATGTTACCGAACACATTCTTCTTCATGTGCATACCATCTATGGCATGGCGGACCTCGAGGTCCTCCCAATACGGTAAGTACTTGAAGAAAATTGACTTCTTCTTAAACGGCACGCCATCCTTAGGTGCCTTATCTCTTTTTTTCGGCTTTCCATCTTTTGTCATCTTCCCATATTCAACCTCGATGTCCTTGACCATCTGAAAAACTGCGTGTCCGTCTTGTTTTGCAGGAGTGGGACCTATCACAGCGTCGCCTCCAAAAAATTGATGGAACTTCTTACCTCGGTACTTGTGTCCCTCCTCTAAGAAGCGTTTGTACCTCAGGAAAACTCCCTTTCTAGTTCCATCGAGGAAATACCAAGCGGTTTCGTCGTCCAAGCATACACTGCATGCCGTCTTTCCTTTGACCTGCCCTGAAAGCACAAACAACGCCTGGTAATCGTTGATGGTAACGAAGATCATAGCTCTTAGGGTGAATTCTTGCTGTGTAAAACCATCAATCATCTTGATACCGTTGTTCCATAAATTTGCCATCTCTTCCAACAGAGGCTCAAGAAAAATATCAATATATATGCCTGGATGCTTTGGGCCTTGTATAAGTATGCATAGGAAAAGATACTTTCGCTTCTGGCACAACCATGTAGGTATGTTGAACATGCTCAAGACAACTGGCCATGTGCTGTGTGTGCTCATCCTTTGACCAAATTGATTTATTCCATCCATACTCAAAGCAAACCGAACATTTTTTGGATCTTTTGCAAATTCTTTATGCTTCTCGTCGAATTTCTGCCACTGGCTAGCGTCAGCTGGATGGCGAATCTTTCCGTCTTCCTTCCTGCGCTTATCAGAATCCCACCATCGCATCAGTTCAGCGTCGTTTGGATTTGAGAACAGACGCCTCAGGCGATCGGCCACAGGGAGGTACCACACGACCAAGGAGGGAATTTTCCTCTGCTTTCCATCATCATCAACTCCTACACAAGTGTCAGGTTCCTCATTACAAGCAACACTACCCCTCCTCTTTCTTTTATTCCCGTCTGTTTGAACTTTGTCCTCGCCCCCACAATAGCTAGCATTGTTTTTGTACCGTTTTGCACCACATACCGGGCATTTGTCCAAATTTTTGAATGCATCCCCTCGGTACAATATACAATGATTTGGACAAGCATGAATTCTTTTCACACCCATCGTGAAGGGACTGATAAGCTTCTTTGCTCGATAAGTGTTCTCCGGTACTTTATTAGGCTTTGGAAGCAACCATGCTAAGATACGAAGGAGATCATTGAAACTAACGTCGGACCAACCATATTTAGCCTTTAGAATCAACAGCTCGAGTATGAAGCGAAGCATGGTCCAGTGTCTCGGACAACCCTTTGAACGCTCATACACAGTTTCCCGAGCTGCCTTTTTCAACGACTCAACATTTTGTGCGCCTTTCACACTGCCAACTAATAGTTCATCTTCGGTATGATGCAACAGCTGGCCCAAGAAATCACTGTCATCAAATTCATCGCCACTACTGCCGCCATGACCACCTTCATCCCCAACAATGTCCTCAGCACCTTCATCCTCAGCAATGTCCACACCACCACCGACTCCATCACCACCACTTTCAACACCATCACTTCCGTCATCCTCGAAACCATAATCTTCATCATAACTGTCAAAGTATCTGTTGACGGCTTCAGGGTCTCGCCAGATGTCTTGCAACTGGTCCACAATGTCGGTATCCTTCTTCTCACCATGGTATGTCCATAATGTGTACTCCTTCACGAAACCATGAACCAGCACATGTGATCGGATTGTAACCAAGTCGTTGAAAACACAATGGTTTTGGCACATTCGGCAGAGGCAACGCATATCTTTGGTCCTCTCGTCCATTGCATGATTCTCTGCGACTTTAAGAAACTTGTCAAGCTCTCGGCGAAAATATTCACCATGCCTCGATATATTGTACATCCATGTCGACCGATCCATCTTGTAACCTTTAAAATTTTCATTAACAAAATAAGTCAATAAAAAATAACACATATCCACAAACAAAAAAATATAAGACATTATACGAGGCTAACGTTGAAAATGTAACAAAAAGAAAAGAAATGCACGCTTATTGTAAAAAAGATAAATCTTCTTGTCTCTCCTCCATGGTTTTACCAATTTCCCCATCCATGAATGAGGCTAAAGAGTCAAAACCGAGGCAAATTAATGGGAGAATCATCTTCCCCTACTTCACTAACCTAGTTCCATCCAAAAGGTTGAGCTTAATTGGGGTCCAATCGGCCAAGTACTATCTAGATCTAGCTAGAGGTGGAGATCTAATTGAGCCATAATCAATGCAATAAGCTTAAGAATAGTCATAGGATAAGCATCAACTCACCTCCTAATGAGGGGACAAACCTTCCCCTTGTCCACCACTTTTTTTTGGAAATTTGGGCAGCACCTCCCCCTCTTTTTTCGGTCTGGAGTGCACTTGGCGGGTTGGGGAAGAAGGCCTCTCGGTTTTTGTACAGAGCAGAATTTCTAGGGGCGGGTCATGACGCGAGCCGCTCCTGATAATGAGTTTCAGGGGCGGTTCATAGCATGGGCCGCCTCTGGAAAGAACAGCTTTACAGGGGCGGTTGACGCCAACGCCCGACCCTGAAAACGCTATTTACAGGGGCGGTTCATGGGGCAAGCCGCCCCTGAAAATGAGTTTCCAGGGGCGGGTCATGGCATGGGCCGCCCCTGGAAAGGGTACCATTTGCAGGGGCGGGCCATCCCATCGCCCGCCCCTGGAAAGTTCTATTTACAGGGGCGGCTCATGGGGCCACCCGCCCCTGCAAAAATTTTCTGTTTCCAGAGGCGGCACATGGCGTCACCCGCCCCTATAAATCGTTCTGTAGGGGCGGCCCTTAGCTACAGTGTCGATCTCGCTTTTGTAGGGGCGCGTCGCCTTTTAGTCCGCCCCTAAAAAAAACCCTGGCTCTTACAAATGTTTTTTGTAGTAGTGACTGACCGGCTTGCAGCTAGCCATATTAACTTTCTTGAGCAAATCTGAGGCATATTTATCTTGTGTCAAAATTATACCATCACGTACCTTGCTCACCTCAATATCCAGGAAATAGTGTAACTCCCCTAGATCCTTCAATGCAAAGTCCTTGTTTAAATCTTGCAAAAGACATACGTGGCCTTTTCTGCTGAACTAGCCACTATTATATCATCAACATAAATGAGAACAAACATTGTTATTCCTCCCTTGTTAAAGTAAAACAATGATGTATCAGCTTTCGATGCACTAAAGCCAAGACTAAGCAATTTTGAGCTAAGTCTAGCATACCACGCCCTAGGCGCCTGCTTCAACCCATACAACACCTTATCCAACTTGCAAACAAAGTTAGGCATTGTTTTATCTTCATAACTGGGAGGTTGTCTCATGTACACCTCCTCCTCTAGCATCCCATGAAGAAATGCATTTTGCACATCTAGCTGTCTCAAACTCCATCCCTTTGATACAACAATAGATAGAATAACTCGAATGGTAGACATTTTCACCACTAGACTAAAAATGTCCTCACAATCTATGCCATACCTTTGTTTGAAGCCTTTTGCTACCAGCCTGGCCTTATATCTGTCCAAGCTTCCATCTGCCTTTAACTTCGTTTTGTATATCCACTTACAGTCAATAATATTGCTGCCCTTCTTGGGTGGAATAAGGTGCCAAGTTTTGTTTTTCATCAAAAGCACTATATTCCGAATCCATTGCCTGCTTCCAATCTTTACTAGACAAAGCTTCTTCTATAGTATGTGGTTCTCCACTAGATGTAAAAAATCCATAACGAACACAGCCATCAGTTAGTACCTTTGGTTTCCTGATTCCATCTTGGAGACGTGTCCGTGGACGTTCAGATGCAGCAGGTGCAGGCTGTGCTTCTACAGAGGTGGAAGCATGCGGTATGGACGCTGAATCCTCCTCACGGTGAGTCGATGTAGAAGATCCCAGCGGCGGGGACGGATCCGCTGCCGAGCCAGATCCTATCCCAGCGGTGGGGACGGATCCACTGCCGAGCCAGATCCTGTCGGCGAAGAAGCAGCAGGCGGGGCAGTGATGGTCTCTCCCCCTGGCAACGACTGCCGCGTGGCGTCGACAGACCGGTGCGGAAGAGGATCTCCTGCCGACGTCGGAGTAGGGAGAGTGCACCGCGTGTCGCCCGGAGACGGGGTGGAGGAGGAGGCGCATGGTACCGGGAACGTAGAGGAATCTGGCGCCAATCCCGGAGTTGCTTGACGTGGAAAGTGAGGCGGATTCACCTCGGAAAAAGCATCACGTCCCCCAGCCGCTGCACCCCTGTATAAATCACCTGTTTCTTCACCAAAACTGTTAGGATTTTCAGCATTAGACATATGATCAATCATAGATTCTCCCCCTGAGGATGGATTAAGCAAGGAAGGAGGGAGAAGAAGAATTTCTGAACGGATCCGAGCCCCTTTGTTTCCGGACAAGGCAAGTTAAAGTGCGTCTTGCTTCACATTCTAGGGGGAAATGGTGAATTGAGGTAGAGTAGACCGATGATCCTACTGCTCATTCCAGCACTTTTGGTGCCTCGATTCCCAATATTCCGAATACCGTTTAACCAGAGCTTTCCCCGCCTGGGCAGTATGTCATTTATAACGGATTGACCTTGAATAAGCCATTGAAATGCTATCAACAGATCTATCTTCCCTTTTCCGAACATAGATATCAAAAAATGATGATGAATTCCAAGGAAAAATGAGTGAGTTGATTCATTCTGTCCTCAAATTCTCAATCCTCTTTCTATATGATAATATGTCAAAACAAGTTCGATAGCCCATTCATAACACAAGCAATCCTCCGCCTTTTCTGGTCGAATGAAATCCTTTTCCCTGAACCAAACCCAATTCTGTTAGTGCTTTTGTTGTCCTCCTAATTCATCCCTTAAGCCTTTAATTAGAGAATCCGTTGCCCAGTTAAGGGCTTTCCACAGTGTCCCTCGTGAACTCAGCGTCCCACCCCAACTAACTAGTGCTTGACTTGACTTTCCCCCGCGCCCTATCCAATGAATAAGGAGAAGGCCGGCCTATCAATGACCGAGCCCCAGCTTTGCTTGCGTTCTTCACCGGCGCTCGCCGGATGTATCACAAGGCGAACACCATAATAATACATACCCTTTTTCCTCAATCGTCAAGGTCGTGGATTTGGATCGATTTCGGTTTTACGGGCTTCATACATTGTGAAGAAAAGTACTCGGCATTGGAAAGCATCACGTTCTGGCCACACACAAAAGAAGTCGGTGATCTATCATGAGTGGGTCTAACGGGCTTTGTAGGGAGCACACAACTTCTCTTCTTCCCTCTCTAGAAAAGCCCCAACTCTTGGTTTTCGCTCACAACACAACAGTTCGTTCGTCTCCACCAGCAAGCAGCACCGGAGTGAATCCTTTCGATCTTTTTTGAGAGGGAAAATGATAATGAAAAAGGAGAAAAAACGCTGAGAGACACATTGCAAAAAGAATCGCTTATTTCAATGTTGTAAACTAGTGAGTGGTACAGGAGTTATGTGGTCAGTAAAGGATCAGGGTCAAACATTTCTTACTTTTGTTGAGTATGACTGAATGAGGAAGAGCTCCTTATGTGGTATCACTTTACCACCATCTGAAATGCGCGAAACTCCGATTGGTGGAAGCCAGTCCATGAAGATTCTTCCTTCTTTTACGTGAAATTCCCCTCTTTCGGTAAGCATCCAGTATCTCAGTTCAGCGAAGCGGGTCGCCTGTCTCCTTGTTCGGACGTAGGTCTTTAAGGTAAACCAACCTATTAATTTCTTTTTTTACTGAGGCTTTATTTAGTACTCTCAATTCCCGAGACCCGTGAAGTTCGGCCTGAAACAAACAATATCTACCCTCCCCATCTAAGCTCTGTCTTCTCTAGCGGATTTCGTTTTCCTAGACGAGTAATCTTCTTCATCTTGCCCCCATCCAGCTATCTATTCCAACGTATTGGTCCAACTCCACGGTTCCTCTCATCCTTCTAGTCCTCGAAAGCCAGTCTTTTGTTTGATTCGTTCATGGTATGATAAGCTTCTTCTTCACTCCTCCTTTGGCTTTTCAAAGCATATAACACTTATACTGTCCTCCTTTAGAGGAATAATATACTGTCCACCTTTAGAGGAATAATATACTACATCACAACAGGGGTAAGTTGTTCCCAAAAACCGAGCGATCTGATCAGAGCCATCCTCCACGGTGAAGTGGTGGCCAAGTATCAGATGAGGGATTAACATATCAGGAGCTAATAAAAGTAAAGAGATCAAATCCGTGCACTGGCATTTTGGAAGTAGCATTGGAAAGAACTTGCTTTGCATTTCATAAGAAAAAGCTGGCATTCAAAGACAAGGCTTGGGTAGCTTTAATCTGTTAGAAAGAGAGCCATGAAAAGCATAGATCCTCAAGGAAAGGAAAAAACACCACTTCGTCTATTTACGATTCCCATAAACCAGGCCGTGCTTTCTTTTATTTAGTAAGCTCAGCCGAAGAGCCCTGGACCGGCAGCACCTGCAAATGAAACATGCATGCCTTTCGCTGCGCGCCTTTACTTGCTTCGGAAATCAAACAATGCATTTCTTCTCAACATAAACATATACCGGTCTTTCTCTCTAGCCTATACTTGACCTTGCGTACAAGCCTATTATCCTATCGGTATGCCTATGTGACCCATATGTGCTAAACCGGTACTTGTATCCACTGGCTTTCAAGGAATGGAATATTACCAAGCACCCTCCACTATTTCGGATAGTATTTATGGTTCTACCTTTTTCTTAGCAACTGGCTTTCATGGTTTTCATGTGATTATAGGTACTCTTTTCTTGATCGTATGTGGTATTCTCAAGAATATCATTTCTCACAAGAATAGCAAGAATGAAGTAGCTTAGGCAAACCTGCATCGTCCAGCCGAGGCGTCTCGCTCTGACTCAACTTCTGTAAAGAGGAACGACGTTCTTAGGCCCGTTGAGTCAACATAATAGTGGTCTCCTACTTCCCCGACCTTGTTTTCTTCTTTCTTTACTATTTCTTTATGAATTAGAGTGCGTCTCTGGGGACGAGCCTGCTGATCTAACCGATTCATTGGTTGATTGGGATCCACAAGCGAACCATTTTGATTACTTCTTATCAACTAGACCCTTCGGGGACGCCAGTGCCTTTTTAAAAATCCGATTTAGCGGTTTCAAGTTCGGAAGGTGGATCTGACGAAACAACTTTCAGTGCCTTTCGGTTCTTTTGGTTCAAAACTAGCGGCCAACGGATAAAGAATTCGATGCCCCTGGATTTACGGATGGACCTACTTATCATTCCAAGTAAGGGGGAAGCTAAAGTTCTGAGATGGGATGCCGATCTGAAACCTGCTATCTTTCCACTTCTATCGCTTCCTAATAGGGCTGGGTTGTGGGATGAATAATCGTATCCCCCTGAGGTTTCAAAGCTCTTTAACAGAGCTGTACAAAGGAAGTCTGCACCTTCCCACTTATCCGGACAAGGCATGCAGAAGTTCTCCTAATGTCGCGAAGTGTTCGGTCAACCGCAGCGAAAGCATATCCGTGTGTCATTGGTGCTTCATCCCTAATTATGAGAGATTTCTTTTTTATTAACTCGGCCAGTTGGGAACCTTGATTTATGTCGTCTTATTTATTGGTCATAAAGCACACATGACCTTACCGTGTTTAGTAACAAATGTTATGAAATATAAGGCTCAGGGTGTCGCCCTCACATTCATCAGAGCAAAAACCCGAAGAACTTGTTTAGCCAGGGATGTCCCTCCAAAGAACAACCTTTTTTTCTCACTGAAGAAAGAGGTTTCAGCTTTAGACAAAAGAAGTCTGCTCTGCGGGTGATACAAAGGGAAAAGGGGTGTGGTAAGTTGTAGACATCTAGAACTCAAATAACTTATCAACAAGCGGAGTCTGGATTCCTATGTTCGTACCAACTTAAATGATTCCTGAATTGGATTTTTTCATTTTTTCTTAGGCACTCAGAGTCATAGGCTCTCTAGAAGGTCGTGAACCCCCACCAATAACTAAGATTGCTCGGGGTTGGATAATCTATTAAATGCTGGTTAAGTGTGGAGTTTAACTATATATATTATTTTTTATTATTTTTTTAGTAGTGAACGGTTCTAAAATGGGTATTGTATCCCCTGTTTCCTTAATGGCATAACAAAATCAAATTGATTTACGGCTAATCAGTATCAATTATAAAAAATAGAAAATGATTTCTCAATTATCAATTTCAAATAGATATGCATATTATTCTCTCGTAGCTGGGGCTAAGAACGATCCTCTTATCCAACTTTCTGTCTGTCCCAAAACCGAACCTTGGTACTGCTCTACTTCAGCATTCTACGACTGAATCCATTCTGGAAATGATGACTTGCCCACAGTAGAAGTTAGTGTCATTTTCCGCTTTTTAGGTGAAATTGGCTTTACTAGTCTCCTCTCTGTCTCTTTCCACTTCTGTCTTTCTATTATGACCATCAAAGCCATGAATCGCTTCGCCTTCCGAGCAAATGGAGGGTATCGCGGGGGAGTCCAGGCGATCTGGCTGAGGCGAGCAGCAAGCGGGGGAGAGTCTTTTTAAGTACAAGAACGTTGGGGTAGGACGCTAGTACTTAAACTAGGGTGGCTTCT
>CM014276.1:29492683-29527683 GCA_004135705.1 Alloteropsis semialata | reverse complement strand
CTCCTTTGACCGGAAGGAGAGCTTGTGCTTGTTGTAGGGCCTCATGTTGGGCCAACACGCACATCCAAACACTCTCAGAGAAGAGTAGTTCGGTTGAGTACAGAAGAGTTTCGACAGAGGTGTCTCAAAGCTAATGACTTTGCTAGGGGTTCGGTTAATGAGAAACGTAGCCGCAAGGAAGGTTTCGTCCCAGAATTTGAGGGGTACATGTGCATGCGCCAATAGGGATAGACCTACCTCAACTATGTGTCTATGTTTGCGTTCTGCTGGACCATTTTGTTGGTGTGCATGAGGGCAAGAGACTAAGTGAGAGATCCCAATTTTTGTGAAGAAGGAATTTAATTTTTCATATTCTCCTCCCCAATCACTTTGTACAGCAATGATTTTTCTATCAAATAGTCTTTCAACCAGACTTTGGAAGTCACAGAATTTCTCTAAGACTTAGGATTTATGACGTAAGAGATAGATCCACGTGAATTTGCTATAGTCATCTATGAAACTCACGTAATATTTATATCTCTCAACTGATTCTGGCGTAGGACCCCACACATCAGAGAAAACAAGTTCAAGAGGATGAGAGGAGTTGCTTGTGGAAATAGGATACGGGAGTTGATGACTTTTTGCTTGCTGACAAGCATCACACACAGAGTCTTTATTTGAATCAAGCACATAAGGGAAATTATGGGTTTTAAGAACCCTTTCAACAATTGGAACGGCTGGATGCCCTAAACGACTGTGCCATCTCTCCAATGACACTTTATTGACTCCGAAGACTTGCTTTGCTGATGTAGAAGGAAGAGGGTACAATCCCTTGTGACAAAGTCCCTTAAGAAGTGTGCTCATCGTGTCCCGATCCTTTATAAGAAAGAAGTTAGGATGAAATTCAAGGAAGACATTGTTATTAGAAGCAAGGCGGTGAACAGAGATCAAATTCTTTTTAGTGGATGGAACATGTAGAATATCATGGAGATGAAGATTTCGAGCAGGGGGTATGAATCATAGATTGACCAATGTGTCTAATGTGCATACCTGCTCCACTGGCGGTGTGGATTTGATCACCACCATTGTACCTGTCACGGACGGCGAGTTTCTCCAGTTCACCAGTGATGTGATCGGTGGCGCCCGTGTCGGTGTACCAGCTGTTGTCAATGGTGTAGGAGTTCATCGCAGCAGCTACATGCCTTTCTTCTGGAACATAGCTTTCATCGAAGCGGTGCCAGCATCGATCTGCTGTGTGGCCCGCCTTGAAGCAGACTTGGCACAAGGGTTTGGAGTTGTTGCTGCTGCTGGTGCGGCCGCCGTTGCTGCCACCGCGACCGAAGTTGCTGCCGCCTCCTCCTTCTTAGCGTTGCTGCTAGTTGTTGTTGTTGTTGTTGCCTCCATTGCCGCGACCGCGTCCTCCAGGAGCACGGCCACGGCCAGGGTTGCCTCGCCCTCTGCCAAAACCACCACGGCCACCCCGGTTGGCCATATTGACCGATGACCCGGAGTTTGCGTTGCCCATGATCTCCATACGAGTCTCAAATGCAAGCAGTTGGGTGTAGGCTTCACTTACAGTCACATCTTCTTTCCTTGCGAGAAGAGCAGACACCACCGGGTTGAAGTCGATGTCGAGGCCGGTGAGGATGTAGGTCAGCAGTTCCTCATCTTCAATCGGCTTCCCGGCGGCTGCCATATCATCGGCCAAGGTGCGCATCTTGCCCACAAACTCGGCAATGGTCTGGCTCCCCTTGTGTGCATTCGCCAGGGCTAGTCATGTATTCACAACTTTTGCCCGGTTTTGCGATGAGTACATTGCCTCAATTGCCGCCCAGAGCGTCGCTGCTGTCTCCTACGCAGCAACCTGGGAGAGGACGTCTCGCCCCAATGAGCCGAGAACAAAGCTTAGGACCTGTTGGTCCCTGGAGTACCACTCTTCGTGTGCCGGATTGGCCACGAGAGTCTCCTTGCCGGCGGTATCCTTGCCAGCAATTTCTTCAGCGGGCGCTGGAGTAGCTCCGGTCAGGTGCCCGACAAGTCGGGATCCCCGGACGGCGGCGAGGATCTGAGCCTTCCACATTGCGTGGTTGGCCTTTCCCAGCTTCTCGGTGACTGCAATCCCCACCAGCGGATTCATGATGGCTGAGGAGGACGACATGGAGAGGATGGATCAAGGTGGCTTTAATAGATGGGATTTTAGGCTCTGATGACCATGTGAGAAATCAGAGGAACGGAAGGTTTAGATGGGAACGCCGTGACTCTCCCTGGCCGGCGACTTCGTGTTAATATAGGGTGAGAAATATCCTCTCATATGGATTACAACTTCATGCGTAACAGATGGTAGCCGGCTCTAGGTTGTTGAACAGAACAACTAACATACAACAACACAATCTAAACAAACTCTAGAGCCGGTATACCAACGTGTTACACACGTGTACAATTGATACATATCAGATTACATTAGTTATCTAACACAGGGCACACCTGCCATTGGAGGAACAGGTCTGCAGTAGCACTGAAAGTGGAGCAGAGGTTGAAGAACAGCTTGATGGCGAGTGGAATTCAAAAGATACTACACTACAGGTAGGAAAGAGCGAGCCACAAAGCGAATCCATCGATTTATTAGCTCTCTCTCCAAAGAACTACTAGTAGTTAGGTAGGTCAGAACACGCAAATCAAGTAGTATTAGCCATGAACAGAGCCTGTGAATTGGCAAAAACATGCATGCGAATTAAACGAGAACAAGAATTAAACAAGAACTTGAGCTCATCGATGGCCCAGCCCTGCGGCAGGAATTGCGGCGGCGAGGGAACCTGCTGCACCGGCGCGGAGACGGCGGGCTGCGGCGACTCGATAGTGGCCTTGGCGGGGCGTGGTGGTGGTCGGACTCATGCGCGTCGCCAGCGACGCTGCACAAGGACGCAGAGGTGGCGCCGACGCGGATGCCGGTGGCAAGGAAGCGCTGGTGGTTACCGGAGAGCGTGCCGGCCTCGTCGCAGTCCCGGCAGAAGAGCGCCCGAGGGGAGAGTATACGGATGGAGGGGAGATCGAGGCGCAGGTCAGGATCGTGGGACCTGATCCATGCGGCACTTTCCACGCCGTCGGCGGCGTCGAACGGCGAGAAGGAGAGATCTTTGAGGGAGATGAAGTGGACGGAGGGGAGAGGAAACGGACGATTTAGTTTTGCCGATCGTGGGAACACAGGACGTGGGAGCACGGGGTTTGAATCGTTGTAGCGCAAACACGAGCAAAAAAAATCCCGCGGACGCCGGGACGGCAAAAACCGGTTCGGTTTAATGCAAAGCGAAGGGGAGGCGAAGATCAAGGTGATTTGTTAAAGTGCAATATATTACACACTATATATAATCTTTTATCTTTTTGGAAAAATAAAAAAGTAATGATTGTAGTTTGCTTTGATATTATAATCTTGTATGGACAAATCAAAGAGCTAATTAATATACCAAAGATTTGCATTTTTTTCTTCTCGTGATAATAATTTTTACCTATTTCAAAAACAAGGATTCCTTCTGCCAGTTCTTTTTGTCCAAAACCATGTCTAACCAAGACCGATCAATATCCTAACAAAACGAATTTGAACTTCTTCTAGAAATGTTCCCGGTGCGAAATTCAAAGGATAAATGCATTTTTGGCATGCGGTTGTGTACATTTTTTACCAAAATATTAGAAAAAGCATACTAAAATATAGGACTCATTGATACACTTGAGCACAAAAATCCCTAAAATTGGAGCTGAAATGTGAAATATGCAAGCTTCTAGATGTTGTGTGGGCTAAGTTTCAAAGCCTAACCGGAAAACTTCTTTGAATTGAATTGTACGGCGGGTTAATTAAGATAAAGATCAGCGGCTTTGCTCGCACGGTCTTTTTCTATTCGGTGCAGATTTTGGTTTCCCTCCATTTTTTCACGGTTCAGCATGTTTTGGTACGATTTTTGTCCTATTTTTCCTTAGAATTCTTTGAACCTACGCGGATTAGTTACTTTAGAAATATTAAAGATTGAAGATAAAGATATAATGGATTTTTCATTGGGGAATGAAAGACTTTCTATTCTATTTATTGTTTTTATTTCAAAAAATAGGCCATACTAGTGCTGGCTAATAAGTATGTACACCTACATCAATTACAGCTGCACAAAACAAATGTATATTAAGTCATTCACCAAAGTAAAAAGACCTGCTAGGTAGCCAAACATGGCGGCAAAGAAAAGAGAAGGAATAAAATTCATATTAAACCTTCATTTATGAATATATGAAGAAAAAAAATTACTGCAGCTCTATTTACTGCAGCTCTATTATTAGTAATCGTGGAGGCACTACATCATTAGATTTTTTTTAGGAAAGCACTACAAAACCATTAGATGGTGTCTGTTCACACCTACCAGGCCGAAATGATGCATCGACTTTGGGTTTGGGCCGAGTTCCAAGCGGCAGACACCCCCAGTCCCCACTTTCCCCATCCGAGATAGGTGGCGGCGACCGAACACAAACAAACCGGAGCACGCGACGCGACCCCCGTTGAAGCCGGCGCCGCCCGCACGCTTCTGCCCCCCACTTCCTTCCTCCTCCTCCTTCCTTCCACTGCAAGCTCCCGCCTCCCACCCCCCAAATTCCCCATCCCCATGCCGGCCGCCGCGCTCTAGTCCGCCCGCCGGTCCCGCCCCTCCCCCGGACCCACCGCCGCCGCCATGTCGGTCGCCGCCGGGTCCGCGTCGTCGGCGTCCGCGGACGGGCTCCTCGCGCTGGCCGACGAGGCCGAGCGCCGTCGCGACTTCTCCGCCGCGGCGTCCTGCCTCGAGTCAGCGCTGCGCCCGCCCCACGCCGCCGCGCTGCTCCCGCTCGCCGAGGCCCGCGCGCGGCTCCGCCTCGCCGCGCTCCTCCTCGCCCACCGGGGCTCCTCCCGCGCCCCGCGTGCCGGGGCCCCCGCCGCCGCCAAGGCGCACCTCGAGCGCGCGCTGCTCATCCTCTCCCCGCTCCCCTCCGCGCCGCCGCGCCTTAAGCTGCTGGCCCACTCCCACCTCGCCGGCGCCTACGCGGTCCTCGGGGCCGTCCCGTCGCAGAAGCACGTGCTCCACCGCGGCCTCGGCCTCCTCGCCTCCGCCGCCGCCTCGGGCCTCCTCCAGCGCGGGCCCGCGCTGCTGTGGACCTGCAATTTCCAGGCGCAGCTCGCGTCAGCGCTCACCGTCGACGGGGACGCCGCGTCGGCGCTCTCCGCCCTCTCCGCGGGGGGAGCCGCCGCCTCCGACCTCGGGAGTCCGCAGCTGGAGCTCTTCTTCGCCGCCTCCTCGCTCCACGTCCACCTCCTCTGCTGGGAGGACAGCGCCGCGGTGGAGAATTCCGTCACTCACGCCACGCAGCTCTGGGACTCCCTCCCGGCCGACCAGGTAGCACCAGATTTGGGTTCCTTTTAGTGCCGTAAACACCAGTAATGCGATGTGATGTAACGCCTGTGTGTACCTGTTGCTGAATTCGGTGCAGAAGGAGCACTGGGTCGGGCTCTTCTTCTACATTGAGCTGCTGCGCACCTTCTACCTGCTGAGGATCTGCGACTACAAGGCTGCCTCACATCGTGTAGAGCTGCTTGACAAAGCCGTGAAGAGCGAGATGCAGAGAGGCCGGCACATTAAGGAGCTTGCTAATGAGCTCAGGGCAGTGGAGAGGACTCTAGCGGCATTAAGGAGCTTGCTAATGAGCTCAGGGCAGTGGAGAGGACTCTAGGGCAGCCTGGTTTGAAGGAGCGGGAGAGGTCGGCGCTGTCACACAAGCAGAGGCAGCTCAAGGCTCAGCTGCGGGGATTGTGCGGCTATGACTCGTTGAGTGACGTGTTGGATTATGGGGATAAGTTGCTTTTGGCGCCACCACCGATGCATGGGGAGTGGCTCCCACGGACCGCTGTGTTTGTGCTCGTAGATCTCATGGTCGTCATGGTGGGTCGTCCTAAAGGGATATTTAAGGAGTGTGGGAAGAGAATAGATTCAGGACTCCGCTTCATCCATGGTATGCGCTGCTGGATTATGTTCCCCATTGACAAACTTTTAGGCATTTATCTTGTTATACAATTCTAGATGTGGCAAAAGTGTCTACGGCGGTTATTAGATTTTAGATATATTTATCAAGCGTGTGCAACTTGAGAGGCACTGATGCCTCCTTTGTAGGGAAGTACTAACCAATCCCTCCTTTCATTTTAGAAGAGCGTTAGATTGGAATTTTCTTGTAGGGTCTATTTCACAAGGTACATGCATATCTCAATTAATGGTGAATTGTTTTTTTGGTGGAAGATTAATGGTCAATTATTGGATACTAATATAGTTATGACACTTACTTTTCGGGAGTGTGCTTTGGCAATTCACAGATTTCCCTGTTACCTATCCCAGCTTTGCCCTTGCGAACCAGTTTAAACTTTCCCCATTCCGTAATTTCTTCGCAAGTAGTAATTTTTGCTGCTGAAAGGGAAATTCAGAGATTTGAGAGGACAATGTTCGTCACTGGGGTGAATCCTTTTTTAAAACAAAAAGTAAAATCCATTGATCCTTCTAGAGTTGATGCGGAGGTATTGTAATGTGACCGTTTTACAATACTATCATCAGTATCGTTACTATTTGCACCTGTGATGTTCCGCTGAGTTCTCTTTTTAGCACCTGTGATGTTCCACTGAGTTCTCTTTTTAGCCCTTTGTTTTCTATTAGTGTGGTTAGGTTCCCTATTCAAATATCAATATAAAGGCCTAAAAAAATTCAGGACCATATTTTAGATCTGAGTGGTCATTGGAATGAAATAAATGTAGTATGTACACAGTCTAGCAGAATTGATTTTTTGGTGAATCTTCTTAAAAGTACTAATTTAGAAAGAATTTTTCTGGTGCATGTGAAGCTGAAATTCTGAATCTTGCTTCTTCCCTTTTTTTGTACTCTACTTACATGTTTTCATACTGTTTTCCACAGATGAACTTGTGAAGCTTGGCATTGTGGATGGTGTGACAGGTAATTACTTCCGATTAAAACCTTTACCCTTTTTAAAGCTACAGCTACATTTCCATGTGTTAGAGATCAATACCAATTATTTTCATCCTGTCAATAGTAGAGCAATAACCTATTGTTACCCTTTAGTGTCCTGCATTTATGCCACTTGCTAACCGCTGAACTAAACTAGGTTGCAAACTTAGTAACTGTTTACCTAGTTCCAGCCATTTAAATGCATATCTTTGTAACCACTCTGCATTTATTGACCGATAACCAGTGTTCCCCAAGGCACTATTAGGCGCGCTACGCGGAGGGGCTGCGCCTCGCCTGGGGGGGGGGGGGGGTGTTAGGCACTGGACTGCCAAATCGAGTGCCGCACCGGCGAGAAGAGGGGGCTGTGCCGCCTGCTACTGTCCGTCTTCCTCTTCCTGCAATCTTGCATTGTCGTGCGAGTCGATTTGCGCAAGGAGAAGGGAGCGGAAGGGAAAGGAGATCAGGTCCGTGATGGCGCAGGCAGGTCGCCCGACGGCTCCAGTCTTCAGTTGTGGCGGACGATTCAGGCGGTGTGAGACAAGTCTTCCACCAGGAGAGAGAAGGAGAGATGGGCAAGGGGCGGAGAGAGAAGAGAACCGGAAAAAGAAAGTCACGAGACGAGATAGAGATGCCTGTGAGGCCGTAAATGGATGGGGATAAGGTTTAGCAATTTTGCGCTTTGCCTCTCAGTTTTTCCATAAATTAGGATTGATCCACTCTCTTGGTTGTTTTGGATGGGCTGACTGATGAACGTGGGCTTATATTGGGTTTGGTAGGCTATTCCGCTATTGGGCTGCCTTCTAGTCTGGTCGTGGCCCACTGATGCTTCTGTTTTCCCTTTTTTTCTTCGAATATATGGCGACATGAAAACACCTAGACATCGCGCCTAGGCAGGCTTAGGTGCAGCCTAGGCTCTAGGCGGCGGGTCACCGCCTAGAGAGTGCCTAGCACCTTTTACAACCTTGCCAATAACATTGAATGTCCACAATCATCACTAGTTTCATTTTTAAAATTGTTTTTGTCCTCGAAGTTCGTTTATATAATTTTCCACGACTCACATTTGGTTGCATTTTTAGGTGCTGAGTATGATTGATAGTAAATATGTTAGCCCTTTTTCATTCATATATCGTATGGTCATCTTTCCATTTTCTTCATTGTTTCTTCCTTTGCCTTTTGTAGACAGTGGAACTAAAGAGCCTCTAGTGGCCTAACCATAATAGAAAACGAATAAGTTTTAGATGAAAGTATGGATTATGTCCTAATTGATGTTTTTCTTATGGGACCTTGTGCTGCTAGGCATTTTTGTTAATGGCTTATTGCTATGTGAGTCTTTTTTGTACCCTCCAGAAGAAACAAATATAACCATTTTAGGCCTAGCTTATGATGTAGTTCTCCAGTTGCTTTCATCTTGTTTGATTTGTCTGTAATCACTTGTATGTAGTTACCGATTTGTTTTCATTTTTCAACTGTCATGCTATGTAGAGGCAAATTTGGAACACTCTACAATATGGACAGCTGGGCTGTACTTGATGCTTTTACTTCAATTTCTGGAAAACAAAGTTGCTGTGGAACTGACAAGATCAGAATTTGTTGAAGCCCAAGAGGTAAACACACAAGTATATCACGTTTAACTAGCATGCATGCTTTTGTTTGAATTTTAACTATTAGATTTTTAAGTTTCATCTTTGAACACACTAGTACTATGCCTTTTGAAAGTACTTATCCAATCTCTTATTAGCACATCTTAGTTCCAATTAATTTACTGTGAATATATTGCATGATAGGTTTGCCTAATTTATATGGTATGCGGATTATGGATTTGATGTAATCTGATTTTGTCACAGTTGACCAATTCATATTCTGGTTCTTAGCTATAGTAACCCATTTTATTTTAAACACCTTGTAGGCTTTGGCACAGATGAAAAGCTGGTTTACTCGTTTCCCCACGATCCTTCAAGGATGTGAAAGCACCATTGAAATGTTAAGGGGACAATATGCACATTCTGTTGGCTGCTTTGATGAGGCTGCTTTCCACTTCCTTGAAGCAATGAAGGTATTTTCAACTATCTTCTATATTCCCTTTCCAAAATTGCCAAAGCATAAACAAGCAGATGAAACTGTAGAATCGTACTATAATAGGTCAGATCTGCTAATGTTAGTTGGCTTGTGATGATGTCAGCTGACAGAGAGCAAATCGATGCAATCGATGTGCCAAGTCTATGCAGCAGTGTCATATATTTGTAAGGGTGATGCAGAATCATCTTCACAGGTACAGTAGAATTTGTTATCATATCACGCTTTTGTACCTATCGTTTGCCGTTTCATTCAAGGCAGATGTTTTGGCTGAATATTGCTTGGCTGTTTTGTTCCTTAGGCACTAGAATTGGTTGGACCTGCTTATAGAACAATGGACTCTTTTGTTGGTGTGCGAGAGAAGACATGTATAATTTTTGTTTATGGACTTCTACTTATGAGACAGCATAATCCACAAGAAGCACGGTAAGTGTGATGACTCAGTAACTAGTCAACATGAGAACACTATAAATGGTTGTGCATGTTGTGTTATATGAATAGGGTGCGCATACATGATATGTTAGCTGTGGTCTGCATTATTTGTTCTGTTCTTCTTTTGTCATATCACAATTTTGTTCACCTTCCAAGCATATTTTCAGCATGTTTGCAAATTCATTTCTATTTTGTCAATATTTAATGTTTATATGTAATACAGGAATCGCCTTGCAAGTGGTTTGAGAATAGCACACCAACAGTTGGGTAACATTCAATTGGTTTCTCAGTATTTAACAATGCTGGGCACACTAGCACTTCAGCTACATGATGCAGGACAGGCTAGAGAGATCCTGAAGTCATCGTTGACCTTAGCTAAAACGTTATTTGACATTCCAACACAAATCTGGATCTTGTCAGTATTTACAGGTAAGCCATATAGGTTATGTGTTTCTTCTGTAGCTTCTATAGTACAAGGTCTTTTTTTTCTTTCATAGGCTGGCTATTTAATCTTGTCTTATGCATATTCTGAAAATTGAGGTTGATTTGAAATGTTGTCTGATTGAACAGCCTTGTTATTACATTGCGTCATATGCATGCTTTCAAAGTAGAGGTTAATGGTAAACTATTGTCTGATTTCAGAGTTGTATCGCGAATTGGAGGAGAGGGGGAATGAAATGGAGAACTCTGAGTACGAAAGGAAGAAAGAAGATGATTTGCAGAGAAGGCTTTCTGAAGCTTATTCTCATGCTTTTCACCAGGAGCTGGTATGTTAACTGTAGTGGAGATTTTAAGTTAAGCTAATTGCATACTTGCATCCACCCACATAACAGCAATGTTTTGAGCCTTCCAAACATAAGCATAACCAGGAAAATGGCAGCTAGGCAGTTTGTGAGCTTCCCCTGTGACCTTCTATGGACCCATTTATACGCAGTGCCCATCAAATTTGCACAAGGTATATGCATCAGTTATGCATCAGTGTATAACTGGAGCGCTCTTTCAGGTGGAGAAATCAAGAATCAAGATTCTGCCGCTACATGACATGGCAGCCGGCCCAACAGCGAATGATGACCTTGACATTCCAGAATCTGTGGGGCTTACCGCTCCTCAGCCTTCCCTCAAAAGGCTTGTGGAGCCAAGCTCAGTGAGGCGCAGTACCAGGAGGCGGACCTGATGCCCCGGGCTGTCGCCCATCAGAACAGGGTGCTGTAATAGTATAGCACTAGATCTTGTCAGATAGGCGTGGCTGATGACATGTAAATTGATGTGGTTTTAGGTTATGATTTGTTGATTTATTGTACTAATTATTTGTATCTTCCATAAGTATTATAGATTTAGACTGTAAGCAGAAGAACATGGGGAGAGCTGTTCAGTTGCAGTGTAAATTGTAACATCCCAGTTTTAATTGAAATAGTTTCAGAAAAACATGTTCTGGGTGCTCAAGTTGTGGATGGGAGCTGCATGTGTGCGGGCGACTTGGGCATGGCTCCGTGTGTGCAAGTTCTCGGGAATGGAAACGATGGCATGTGGCAGCGTTGGACGGTGGGATTGTTGTAGTGCCAAGTAATGAACATGCGTTGCTAAGTCCTGTTATCTTCATGCGATGCATTTGGATGTCCAGAAAGAATAACAAGGTAAGCTGTATCGTCTTATGCCAAGTATGTTTATCACAAAAAGGTTTCATGACGTGTTTGGTTGGGAGGGACTTTGAGATGTACATGAGTAGTACATGATCAGATTGGCTGTGCATGCTTCATTTCTCAAGTTTAAAATGCGTCATCACAAATATTAATAGGTGTTTCCCTTTTTGTTTGATCTACTCTTGCGACGTTACGTGCCCCATTTCTTGATACTGGTTTGCAACTAGAACAAAATTTGCAATGAAAATCACCGCCAAAAACAGTTGACAGGCTTCTAAAACTTCAATAAAATCGAGCCCACTCTTCAGGGAATGGATCTCGCAGTTTAGAGCCAACCAAAACTTGTTTACTTCCACACCATGGGCCTGTTTTGTTGGTGGAGAAAGTTTGCGAAATTTACTGTAGCAATTTTAAACCGAAGATTAGGAGGGAACGTATCAGGTGCAAACCAACCTCCCCGTGCAAACTATGCAAACCTCAATCTGGACCACATGATCTTGATCCAAGGGGGCGCGTAGAGAGAGGTGGGAGGGGGGATTTGCAAAATCACCGCCCACCCTTAATCACAGCAAGATCACTTTTGCAAATCCCCCCTCCCACCTCTCTCTACGCGTCCCCTTGGATCAAGATCATGTGGTCCAGATTGAGGTTTGCATAGTTTGCACGGGGAGGTTGGTTTGCATCTGATACGTTGCCAGATTAGGAGGACTAAACATGATCTAATTATAAAACTAATTACACGGATGGACGGAGAAATCGCGAGACAAATCTATTAAGCCTAATTAATCCGTCATTAGAGATTGTTTACTGTAGCATGACGTTGTCTAATCATGGCCTAATTAGGCTCATTAGATTCGTCTCGCGAAGCTACCCGGGGTTATGGAATGGGTTTTGTCATTAATCCATGTTTAATACCCATAATTAGTGTCCTAACATTTGATGTGACGGGTGAATAGTAAAAAGTTTGAAAAATTTGTGCAACTAAACAAGGCCATCTGTGATCTGTGTAAAATGAAACATCGAAAAACCTTTGGTGCACCAGGGCAGGTGAGCTAATCATGTGACACGTGCATAATGTCGTTAGAGATCACGGCCGGGATTGCCAGCGGATCTTAGTGCCCTTCAAGCGCCCCTTGCGGCCATACTTCTCGCTCCCACCGGCCGGCTGATGGAAATGGCAATATCAGTATCATACAAATAGAAATAGACATCAATTGATAGATCAGGGCCCCTCCTGCCGGCCCGAACGAAGGAAAGGGAGTAAATTAAGAGATCGTCCGCATGTAGCAGCTGTACATCCCTGAACAAACATCTCAAACAAGAAAAAACAACCCAACCCCGGAACCTTGAGTTTATCGAGTTTGGCGAAATGCCGGTAGAGTTCCTCCCTCCCTCCCCTCTCACCCCCTCCCGCCGACGAACACAAGGCCTGATGAATCCTCGATCTCCTAGGAGCTCGCCGCCGAGCCTGGAAGAGAGCCACGCCAACACCTCTCCAGACCGGCAGGATCGACACGCGTCCCTTCTGGGGCGTGCAGCTTCTACGACAGCCACTTTAAGCAGACATGGTAACTCCTTTCACCTTACTTTCTCCGTCGCTCGATCCAGTGTTCTCCTTGTCGCCATGGATCCCGGAGCAGAAAGCTCTGAGCAAGCAGCAAACCGCAATCCACCACCACCTCCACAACCACCACCTCCACCGGGGTTTCCACCACTTTTGCCGCTACCACCACCTGTCCCACAGCAATCAACCTCGCCGGGGCTCCTTCCTCTCCGGGCGCCACCCCCGGGGTTTCCTGCCCAGACCAGCAGAATAGCTTCCCATGATGTTGCTATGTCAGAGGCTCCTCCGACTGACCTGGCGGCTTCCTTTCAAGCTATGAACCTTGCTCCAGCCCGCCGGATCCGGCCTCCTTCTCTTGAGCAGACCCAGCCCAAAGCTCCAACACAGTTCAACCTTCTGATGAAAGTGGCGCACTCTGGAGGAGGCAAACCAAGAAACGTTCCCCTGCCAGGGCTTCGAGCAGATATGGCAAGAGCATGGAGGCACAGCTACTATGATATCTCTTCGGTAAGCCCCAACAAGTTCATGGCACACTTTAAAGATCGCAACAGCATGTTCTTTGTTTGGTCCAAGCAGCCTTGGAACATCGATAGAGATACTCTGCTCCTAGAATGGATAGATCCCAGCAAGCCGCTATCAGCTTACCGATTTGATTATCTTTATGTCATTGTTAAGCTTTTTGGGATTCCACCAGCTATTAGATCTCTGGAAATGCTAGAACAGATTCTCAATGAGATTGGTATGCCATTAGATTTGGAGCCTCTGCATGAAAACATGTTAACTAGGGATCCCTTGTGCCATCACGGCTAGAGCTCGGATTAACATCAATGATAGAGCAGTTGATAGACTCCAAATCCCAACTCAAACCCATGGTGACATCACTGTCTTTGTGCACTATGTGAAAATTCACAAGATTTGTACTTACTGTGCTGGGTTCTTTCACAATGTAAGTAACTGTGAGGTTAGGAATGAAGCTTTAATCCAGCAGCTGCTGCAAGGAGATGGTCAGGCTGTTCCATTTGTTCGTTATGGGTCATGGATGACACAAATCACTGCAATCCCTAGTGAGGCACTGCAGATCCAAGAAGCTCCACCAGCTAATGAATTGCTCCACCAATTTCAGCAACACTTTGCAAATGAAGAAGCAGAGTCATCCAAGCAACCACAGCCTACCCTTCTTCCGGAAGCTAGTTCAGATCAAAGGCAAGCTGGGCAGCTTATCTCTCTGAATCCTGCACAGACACAGCAGCAAATGCTCGAAGTAGTTGGGAGAGGAAGAGGTGGACAGGAAGCGCGTGGCTCAGAGGGGATGGATCTGAGTCTTAGCCTGCAAGCTCCAATAAATCCAACGCCGGAATTGCCAACCACCCGACAAGTCAATGCTCCTGTCACTGATCAGATAGGGACGCAGGAACTTCACCTGCAAAACACTATGGCCTTGTTTAGATTGGGTGAATTCGATTGAATTCAATGATTGGAGATGCATTGGGAATTGAAAAAGTAGAGAGGGGGCACGTAGTTCAATGCGTTGCCTTTTGATTGAATTGGTGCCTTTTCGCGAATCTAAACAGGGCCTATGGTCACAATGGGTACACAGATTGCAGAAGAAATTTCCCCCTTTGGTCAACAGCTCGGGCCTAACCTCAGTCTACTCCAAACCTACCAGTCCATTCAGCAACAAGTACAGATTCCTATGATGGGAGCGGGGACCTCTACTACTCTGCTATATTCTCCTGATCAACCAGTACTCCAGGGCCCACCAACCAGACCCACCTTCACCTTTACACAGCAGCAGCTTCTCCCTACAAACCAAAATCCCCACCTGGGTGTCACTGCATCACTCCCACGACCCCCTGCACTGTTCCCGCCGGCCATGGCGCCCCTGACCTTCCGTCTTCCAAGTCCACAAGAGCAAACCTATAAACATCCACCAAAAATCAGACATAAAACTCCATCCAAGAAGGCAGCTCCTCCCACTATTCCTCACCAGCGTGAGGAGTCAAGGGCGGCCTCTCCTCTAGCTAGATCTGAGCGCCATCACCGCCGCCATGCATCTCCGCCGCCTGTGGAGCGCTCCGTGCGCAGATTCCCCTCGCCCGCGCTATCTGCAGCTGCTTCCTCTGCTCCGCCGGCTCGCTGGGCTCCCAGAAGCCCCACTCCGGCCCATGTCCAGGCGGATCGATCAGGACGCCGAGGAGGCTCCTTCCGCCGCTACTTCGGCCCAGAGAAGGGGAAGCGCACTGAAGGGGATGGAGCTGTGGCGTCGCGTCTCCTCCCGCTGGCTGGCGTCAGGCGCAACCGGTCTCCGGAGGGCGATTCCGCGGACCTCAACCGCGGAGGCTACCAGCACTCCGGCACCGGCGCTCATGGCGACACAAGAGGTCGTCCTCAAGCTCGTCGTAGCGGATGGGACTCACCTGCTCCCGCTTTATCTGGAGGTAACTACCAACTTCATCAATGGAGCGGTCCAGATGGCAGCGAGATTCTCCTTCCTCCTCTTCATCAACAATCTGAGGGAGACGCTGCTCGCATTCCTGGGGGCTACCGTGTTGGCGGCCCTCTGGCAGAAGCTCTGCACGGTCCTACTACACGCCCTGCTGCTCAAGATATGCATCACGCTCCAGCTGCTGAGAGAGACGATCTCTCCTGGCCCGCTCACTTGCTTCCAGCACAGCATCCAGCAGTTCAAGCTCAAGGCACTCATCCTGCAGATACACCTCAGGATCAAGCCAGCCACATTCACCAAGCTCATCACCAAGTTCCTGAACGTGATGACCTCCTGCTTCACCAAGCTGATCAACAGGCTAGGGCGCCAGCCTCAAGGGCGCCGGGTGCCCAATGAGTCTCCTCAGCTGGAACTGCCGAGGCACGGGCGGGAGCCTCCGTAGTCCGACGCTGAATCATCTCGCCCGAATAATAACAGCAACTAGCGCTAAGGTAATTTTCATTTCAGAAACTCGTAATTCATCCATTACTTCTTCACAGCTTATCAACCGTTTTTCCATGAATGGTTGCCATACAATTCCAGCAGATGGACTTTCAGGTGGTCTTTGGCTTTTGTGGGATGATGATGTAGATATTCAAGTAGTCCACTCTAGCAAGTTCTATATTTTAGCTTCATGTGTGTATAAACCAACTACTATGAACTTTAATCTAGTATGTGTGTATGGAGATCCCCATCATAAGCAAACTAGACTGATATGGCAGGATGTGTCTACTTTTGTTTTAGCCTCACCAGACACTCCTTCTCTTTGTATGGGAGATCTTAATGAACTGATGCATGCTTCTGAGAAATGTGGTCCTAGAAATGCAAATCTTGCTCGTATTAATGATTTCTGTCACATGATTAAGGAATGTGGTTTATTTTATCTGGGTTTTAGTGGTCTGGCTTATACTTGGTCCAATAAAAGAATTTCAACTAACCCAACTTATGAGCGTCTTGATCGTTGTTTAGCAAATGCAGCTTGGTGCCAGTCTCTTCCTCGAACAACGGTCTACCATCTTCCAATCCTCTACAGCGACCACGCTCTAATTCTCACTGTTTTACAAGGAAACCTTGCTAAAATAAATAAACCTTTTAGATTTGAAAACTGGTGGCTCCTAGAGGAAGATTTTCATGATTTAGCTGCCAACAGTTGGCATGATTCTACCTATCAACCTTTCCACAAAAGAACTGCTCGCCTAGCCAAAGATCTCAAGCATTGGAGTAGAAAGAAAAAGCCCATCCATGAACAATTATCCAGCATAGAAAATCAACTTACCAGTTTGCAACAGCTTCACCCTGCACACAGAAACCACAGCCTGGAGCAAAACCTCACCTTCCAGCACCATCACCTGCTTAGGAAAAACGCTGAATATCACCAGCAAAGATACAAAAAGCGATGGGTCCCAAAAGCAGATAGAAACACCAAATTCTTCCATCAGGCAATCCTAAAAAGGAATAGACGAAACAGAATCAGCTACATCCTTGATGATCATGGCAATTCTAAAGCCACTCCTCCTGACATAGCTGAGGTTCTTATTCAGTACTTCAACAACCTCTTCTCCACTCAACTCACACAAAATGCAAATGACAATGACGACATTGACCAGGTACAAATTCTTGATCACTTCACCCTGTCTACTCCTGAGCTGCAGGAAATCACACAGTTATTGAAGCAAATGCAGAGAGATGCCTCCCCAGGGCCAGACGGACTCAATGTGGCTTTCTTCAGAGAAGCCTGGCCTTGGATGTCCCAAGATGTCATGCACCTCATCACTGAATTCTACTCAACCGGTAAGCTCCCTGACCACATCAACAATACCTACATTGTCCTCATTCCTAAAAAGGCAACTTGCTCCATACCACAAGATTACAGACCGATCAGCCTCTGTAATGTCTTTTACAAAATTATTGCCAAATCTCTAGCGGAAAGGATAAAAAATCACCTACCTCATCTTATCAATTATGCTCAACAAGCGTTTGTCAAAGGCAGACATATTACAAACAACATCATTATTACCCAGGAAATTGCTCACTCCTTCCAACTAACTTCCTGAAAACAAAAAGGTTTCATGCTCAAACTAGATTTAGCTAAAGCCTTCGATAGAATAGAATGGCCGTTCATCGTCAAAGCGCTTCGACGTTAGGGGTTTCATGGTCATTTCATAGATCTTGTCCGTTCTTGCATGGAAACTGCCAACTTCTCAGTCTTAATTAATGGACAGCCTTTCGGCTGCTTTCGTGCTCAGAGGGGTATTCGTCAAGGATGTCCTTTATCGCCGTATCTTTTCATTCTGGCTATCAATGAACTCTCCATCAATCTCCATCATGCTATGCAGAACAACGACCTCACTGGAATCTCTCTGGGACTGGGGTGTCCACCTATTCATTCTCTCCTTTTTGCTGACGACCTAATCATTTGTGGCAAAGCGGACCCACAGGAAGCTTCCACCATAGCCTCAATTTTAGAACAATTCTTTGCTGAATCTGGACAAACACCAAACTAAAATAAATCTAGTATTTTTTTAGCAAACATGTGAACCAAACCTCAAAATCTCTCATCAAGTTGACCTTTCCTGTGCAAGATATGCAACCAAATACCATTCATCTGGGACACCCAATTATAATCTCCAATTCTGATAGAATCAAAGCGTATGATTTCATCTACAGGAAGTTCAAATCTAAGCTCACCACCCTTAAGGCCAATTCCCTGAACCATGCAGGTAGAATCACCTACATTCAGTCGGTCTTCTCCTCCATCCCAGTATACTATATGGCACATGTTCTTTTCACCAAGAAATTGTTGCACAAAATCACCTCAATCATTAGGCATTTCTGGTGGGCTGGAGTTCAAGAAGAAGACTCTTCCAAACCTTTCCATTTCAGAGCTTGGGAAGACCTGTGCAAATCTAAAGAGCAAGGAGGTCTTGGTTTTAGAGACTTGGGAAACATCAACAAGAGCCTGTTAATAAAAATGGCATGGAACATTGCTGCCAACCAAGATCCTATTCTTAGTTCCATCCTTAAATCAAAATACTTTCACAACAGCTCTTTCTGGACAGTGCCCACTAACTCTCCTAGATCTCTATTCTGGGCTTCCATTCTAAAGATCAAACATCTTGTTCATGAAAATGCTATTTATCAAATCTCCTCAGGAAACACTAATATCTGGAACCAACCTTGGGCGCCCTTCTGGAGTGAAATGCATGCCCATCTTCTACCTTACAGTCCTAACAATAATATTCCAAACATTGTGGCTGATCTTTGGCTGCCAGGCACTAAGCTTTGGGACTTCAATAAGATCACATCCTTCTTTGGTCCTAATATAGCATCAGCTGTTCAAAACATAACTATCTCCAACCATTCAAAACATGATATTCTCTGTTGGAAGCCGGCCACAAAAGGCAAATGCACAGCAAAAGAAGCATATCACCTTCTCACTGCTAACACAAATGTGCTTCCCTCCAACCCGAACAGTAGCAGATACATCTCTCCTCAAGCTCAAATCCTGCTGAACAAATTCTGGAAACACAAAACTCTTCAGCCCAGGTACAAAGCTTTTGCCTGGCGTATCATCAGACAAGCAATAGCCTCCGGAGATAGAGCTGGCAGATTCTCAACCAACATAGATCAAAACTGCTCTAGATGTGGCCAACTAGAGACAGATGAACATATTATTTTCACTTGTTCCTTTGCTCGAGCTGTCTGGTTTGCAGGTTCTCCACCTCTACGAACAGATCATTTGCCTCAAGGTACAGGCCATGTACAGGAACAATTGGTGGCAATCCTCTCTACAGCACCTTCCCCTGAAGAAATTCAGAGGGTGCTAACCATGATGTGGTTCATATGGAAGGCCAGGAATGATGGTCGCTTCAACAACAAAATATGGACCGTCTCTCAGGTAATACATGCTACCAATGCAGATATAGCAACTATCAAGAGCTACTACTCGGAGGTCTTGCAGAACAACGAAAGGGAACAGCATCAACCACTCCACAACGACAATAATATTCAGCACATCCAAGGTGTACAGATTTTTACAGATGCAGCAATTCAACCTCTACAACAGCGCTACCGGGCCAGACGAATAGGTTTAGGAGTGTATCTAAAAGGAGGAACACACATAGGCCCCCTGGAGCTCCTTGTACAAGCAACACACCAGCAAGCTTTGGATCCCCTGCATGCGGAAACTCTCGCCCTGGAGCTGGCCTCAAGATTAGCAAATCATCTTCAGTTAACACAGGCAAATTATCTCACAGGTTGTCAAATCCTGGCAACAAACATCAACAAGGATGATCCACTGTCACAAGCTGCAGATTGGAGAATAAGACCAGCACTAGCAAACTTCATTGACAACAACAAGCACATACAGTTCACATGTACTAAAATTCCAAGATTACAAAACAAGACGGCGCATCTTCTAGCCAAGGAAGCCTGGAGCAGATCATCATCTTCAGTGGCTACAAATTCCTGTCTTAGTTCAGTGCATTTTCAAGATTGCATAGTACAAAATGTACTAATATCCTTTCAATGGGATGATTTCACACCCATTGCTGTAAACTGCCTTTAATCTATATGATTTTAAGTATAAAAAAAAACGCCTATGCCTGACATGACCAGATATGTGGGAGGGGCTGTTGACTTGGTGTGATGAACGTGTGGATAAACATGGTCCACATCGCACCAAAGCTCCATAGCAGCACCGTACCACAGCGGCATCTCTCTCTCTCTATATATATATATATATATATATATATATCATCCATGCATGAAACCTACCGCGATGGCAATTACTGGCGGCAATGCCGACACCGCTATGGTTTTGGGTTATATCAGGCAGGGCACTCGGCACAGGAGGCTACGGCAAAGGCCCCTTTGCTGAGTGCCCGACAAAGATTTGACAAGATGCATATGAAGGTAAAGCTGTATACGCACAAGTTGCAAGAAGGTGGTTCTGTGCCTAACCATCTTTCGGTCTTTAAGGAGATCATTGCTGACCTACAGTCTGGAGGTAAAATATGATGATGAAGACTTTGGTCTTATCCTTTTGTGCTCACTGCCTAGTTCTTTTGCAAACTTCAGAGATACCATATTGTATAGTCGTGATACTCTTACCATGAATGAAGTTTTGGAGGCTTTGCAAGCCAAGGAAAAGATGAAGCAAATGGTGTCCACTGAAGGTTCGGCTTCAAATGGAGAAGCTTTGGCTATCCGTTGCAGGACACAGAAGAAATCAAATAATGGCTATAGAGGGCAAAAGTTCGAATGGCTACCGAGGCCGTTCAAAGTCGAGAGACAAGGGTGATAAATTTTGTAACTATTGCAAGCAGGACACTCATTATATATCTAAATGTCCTAAGTTGAAGAAAAAGGAAAGGAGAACTGGCACATACCGACCGAAAGGTAAATCAGATGAAGGTAATGCTTCTGTTGCTGCTACCAATGGTAGTTCTGATGGTGGTGAGATTCTTGTTGCTTTTGCTAGATGTGCAAATAGTGGTGATGAATGGATTCTCGATTCTACCGCTTTCTTTCATATATGCATTAATAGAGATTGGTTCATCACTTATGATTCTGTCCAAGGTGGTTCTGTTAGAATGGGTGATGATACATCACACCAGATTATTGGCATTGGATCTGTTCAGATTAAGATGCATGATAGTATTATCAGAACTTTGATAGATGTGAGGCATATTCCAAATATGAGTAAAAATCTTATTTCTTTGAGTACTCTTCATGGCAAAGGGTACAAATACTCCGGTGGAGACAGAGTTTTGAAGGTGTCAAAAGGTTCTCTTATTGTTATGAAAGGTGATTTAAAATCTGCCACTTTGTACCGTCTTCGTGGTACTACAATTACAAGTAATGCTGCTGTAATTTCTAAATCATTATCTACTTCTGATGCTACTAATCTTTGGCATATGCGTCTTGGGCATATAAGTGAGCTTGGTTTGACAGAATTGAGTAAGAGAGGACTTCTCGATGGACATAGCATCAGCAAGTTAGATTTCTGTGAGCATTGTGTGTTTGGCAAAGACAAGAGGGTGAAATTTAATACCTCATCCCATACAAGTAAAGGTATTCTTGATTATGTGCATTCTAATTTATGGGGACCATCTCGCAAGCCTTCTCTTGGTGGTGCTCGTTATATGTTGACAATAATTGATGATTATTTTAGAAAGGTACGGCCTTATTTCTTGAAAGATAAATCAGAAGCATTCTCAGCATTTAAAGAGTGGAAGATTATGGTTGAAAAACAAACTGAAAAGAAGGTTAAAAAGCTCCATACTGATAATGAGATGGAATTCTGTTCTAAGCAATTTAAAGCATATTGCAAGTCTGAAGGCAATGTTAGGCATTACACCGTTCCTTACACACCCCAACAGAATGGTGTAGTTGAGCGTATGAACAGGACTATCATCTCCAAGGCCCGTTGCATGTTGTCTAATTCTGATTTGAATAGACGTTTTTGGGCTGAAACTGCTTCCACTGCTTGCTATCTTGTTAATCGTTCACCCTGCATTACTATTGATAAGAAAACTCCAATTGAGGTATGGTCTGGTTCTCCGGCTGATTATTCGCAATTGAGAGTTTTTGGTTGTACTGCTTATGCTCATGTTGATAATGGTAAATTAGAGCCTAGAGCTGTTAAGCGCACCTTTCTTGATTATCAACCTGGTGTTAAAGGCTATAAGTTGTGGAATCCACAAACTTGAGAGGTTGTGGTTAGCAGGAATGTTATCTTTAATGAATCTGCTATGTTACCTGACAACCTATCTACTAGTGCTCCTGTTCAGCAGAAAACAAGTGTGCAGGTGGAGCATATTATTGATGTTGAAAATACACCAGACAATGATAATGTTGCTGTCCAAGATGCACCTATTATTGATAATTCACCAATTGTTGATGATCCATCTGTTGCTGAGCATTCTTCTCTAGTTGTGCAGCCTTCACAACATTCTATTGCTGTTGATAGGGCCAGAAGGGCTCCTAAGCCATCGAAAAGGCTTATTGAAGAATGCAATGTTGCTTATGCTTTGAGTATTGCAGAGGAGATTGAAGGTAATTCTGAACCTTCTAATTATTCTGAGGCTATTACTTCTGCTGATGGAAACAATTGGAGGACCGCAATACATGATGAGATGGAGTCGCTTAAAAAGAATGGTACTTGGGATTTAGTGAATTCGCCCAAGGATAAAAAGCCTGTCCGTTGCAAATGGATTTTCAAAAGAAAGGAGGGTATTTCTCCAAGTGAGCCAGCAAGGTATAAAGCAAGGTTGGTTGCTAAAGGTTATAGCCAAATTCCAGGTATTGATTTCAATGATGTCTTTTCCCCAGNTGGGGCGTGGTATACACACATATGCCAGAAGACGCACATACGAAAGACGCCAGAAGACTCAGTCAGTGAGTTATCCACACGCTGACGCAGCCAGCAAGATTATCCAAATATCCAAGCAAGCGACGGAAGACAGCGCGAAAGTGATAAACAGTGCTTCCACTGTTTAAAGGACCATTATTGAAGCCAGCGCATCGTCCAGCCGTCAAGGCAACAGCAAATCAAGATAAGTGAAGGCTTCGACACGAAGGCAATCCATCTATAAAAGGAGAAGCCCGGCGCAGCATTCAGCATCGATCGACGGAGGAACCAACACCATCAGCCGCACCACCGGAGAGCGCGAGCTCAACCACCACCACCACCAGCAGTAGTAGTAACCACCCACTTTGTAATTAAGGAATAAAAGGAAGGTCGCCAGACTTCCTGCGCCTGTAAGGTAATCACCCCGTGCGTGTGTAAGTGCTTGGGGTTTCCCGAAAGGGAAAGCCGTATGTAAGCTCGTCTGTGTAAATGGAGTAGCCTTTGCTGTGAACTTCCCTGCCTTGCCCTGGTCCGTCCATGTGGGGAGAGACTCTGTGCTAGGGACCCTATAGGAAAAACCTCTGCGTGTGTTTTGCTCTCGCCTTAGCCCGGAGTCGTGGCGCCTGAGAGAGCCCTGTTGCCGTAGAGAAGTGTTCCCTTCGGGTGGAACTGCCTGGGGAGACGATAGAGCCTCGCCTCGTGTGCCCGTGACTTGGGGATAGCCTGGGAAGGGATCCGCGTTTGCCGCCTCACGAGCAGACCCGCGATAAGTATGGTGAGTACCGAGTAGGATCAGCACAACCATCTGCACGCACGCCGGCTGAATTGTTTTGGCCTCGCCAGCCTCGCCCAAAGATCCTGAGATAAATCCGCGCACCCTAGTGCCCAGAATAGTGCCACAACAGTGCCAAATAGTGCTCGCGAAAGCGACGAATATTTACGAGTGCCTGCATGCACGCTAATTAATCACCCTAGTGAATAAACCACCCGCCTTTCCCTAATCATAGTTGAGTGCCTGAGCCACTAACTCTTGAGTGCTCTTGCACTATTCAAAAGTGGTGATTTGAATAGTAGCCGTAATTTGAATAGTGACTGAACCGCGTTTTGCAGTGAATAGTGAATAGTGGAATAATTATATTGTGAAAATAAATTGTGAATAGAAATTATATTGTGAATATATATATATTAATAGTATCGTGAATAGTTATATATAGTAATAGTATCGTGATAGTATGTGTGTGTGTGTGTGTGTGTGTGTGTGTGTGTGTGTGTGTGTGTGTGTGTGTGTGTGTGTGTGTGTGTGTATATATATATATATACCGTGATGGCAATTACTGGCGGCAATGCCGACACCGCTATGGTTTTGGGTTATATCAGGCAGGGCACTCGGCACAGGAGGCTACGGCAAAGGCCCCTTTGCTGAGTGCCCGACAAAGATTTGACAAGTAAGATGCATATGAAGGTAAAGCTGTATACGCACAAGTTGCAAGAAGGTGGTTCTGTGCCTAACCATCTTTCGGTCTTTAAGGAGATCATTGCTGACCTACAGTCTGGAGGTAAAATATGATGATGAAGACTTTGGTCTTATCCTTTTGTGCTCACTGTTTAGTTCTTTTGCAAACTTCAGAGATACCATATTGTATAGTCGTGATACTCTTACCATGAATGAAGTTTATGAGGCTTTGCAAGCCAAGGAAAAGATGAAGCAAATGGTGTCCACTGAAGGTTCGGCTTCAAATGGAGAAGGTTTGGCTGTCCGTTGCAGGACACAGAAGAAATCAAATAATGGCTATAGAGGGCAAAAGTTCGAATGGCTACCGAGGCCGTTCAAAGTCGAGAGACAAGGGTGATAAATTTTGCAACTATTGCAAGCAGGACACTCATTATATATCTAAATGTCCTAAGTTGAAGAAAAAGGAAAGGACAACTGGCATATACCGACCGAAAGGTAAATCAGATGAAGGTAATGCTTCTGTTGCTGCTACCAATGGTAGTTCTGATGGTGGTGAGATTCTTGTTGCTTTTGCTGGATGTGCAAATAGTGGTGATGAATGGATTCTCGATTCTACTGCTTTCTTTCATATATGCATTAATAGAGATTGGTTCATCACTTATGATTCTGTCCAAGGTGGTTCTGTTAAAATGGGTGATGATACATCACACCAGATTATTGGCATTGGATCTGTTCAGATTAAGATGCATGATAGTATTATCAGAACTTTGATAGATGTGAGGCATATTCCAAATATGAGTAAAAATCTTATTTCTTTGAGTACTCTTGATGGCAAAGGGTACAAATACTCCGGTGGAGACGGAGTTTTGAAGGTGTCAAAATGTTCTCTTATTGTTATGAAAGGTGATTTAAAATCTGCCAATTTGTACCGTCTTCGTGGTACTACAATTACAGGTAATGCTGCTGTAATTTCTAAATCATATCTACTTCTAATGCTACTAATCTTTGGCATCTGCGTCTTGGGCATATAAGTGAGCTTGGTTTGATAGAATTGAGTAAGAGAGGACTTCTCGATGGACATAGCATCAACAAGTTAGATTTCTGTGAGCATTGTGTGTTTGGCAAAGACAAGAGGGTGAAATTTAATACCTCATCTCATACAAGTAAAGGTATTCTTGATTATGTGCATTCTAATTTATGGGGACCATCTCGCAAGCCTTCTCTTGGTGGTGCTCGTTATATGTTGACAATAATTGATAATTATTTTAGAAAGGTACGGCCTTATTTCTTGAAAGATAAATCAGAAGCATTCTCAGCATTTAAAGAGTGGAAGATTATGGTTGAAAAACAAACTGAAAAGAAGGTTAAAAAGCTCCGTACTGATAATGAGATGGAATTCTGTTCTAAGCAATTTAAAGCATATTGCAAGTCTGAAGGCAATGTTAGGCATTACACCGTTCCTTACACACCCCAACAGAATGGTGTAGTTGAGCGTATGAATAGGACTATCATCTCCAAGGCCCGTTGCATGTTGTCTAATTCTGATTTGAATAGACGTTTTTGGGCTGAAACTGCTTCCACTGCTTGCTATCTTGTTAATCATTCACCCTGCATTATTATTGATAAGAAAACTCCAATTGAGGTATAGTCTGGTTCTCCGGCTGATTATTCACAATTGAGAGTTTTTGGTTGTACTGCTTATGCTCATGTTGATAATGGTAAATTAGAGCCTAGAGCTGTTAAGTGCACCTTTCTTGATTATCAACCTGGTGTTAAAGGCTATAAGTTGTGGAATCCACAAACTCGAGAGGTTGTGATTAGCAGGAATGTTATCTTTAATGAATCTGCTATGTTACCTGACAACCTATCTACTAGTGCTCCTGTTCAGCAGAAAACAAGTGTGCAGGTGGAGCATATTATTGATGTTGAAAATACACCAGACAATGATAATGTTGCTGTCCAAGATGCACCTATTATTGATAATTCACCAATTGTTGATGATCCATCTGTTGCTGAGCATTCTTCTCCAGTTGTGCAGCCTTTACAACATTCTATTGCTGTTGATAGGGCCAGAAGGGCTCCTAAGCCATCGAAAAGGCTTATTGAAGAATGCAATGTTGCTTATGCTTTGAGTATTGCAGAGGAGATTGAAGGTAATTCTAAACCTTCTAATTATTCTGAGGTTATTACTTCTGCTGATGGAAACAATTGGAGGACCGCAATGCATGATGAGATGGAGTCGCTTAAAAAGAATGGTACTTGGGATTTAGTGAATTCGCCCAAGGATAAAAAGCCTGTCCGTTGCAAATGGATTTTCAAAAGAAAGGAGGGTATTTCTCCAAGTGAGCCAGCAAGGTATAAAGCAAGGTTGGTTGCTAAAGGTTATAGCCAAATTCCAGGTATTGATTTCAATGATGTCTTTTCCCCAGTTGTGAAGCATAGTTCTATTCGTACTTTGTTGAGTATTGTTGCTATGCATGATTATGAGTTGGAGCTGTTAGATGTTAAAACTGCATTCTTGCATGGGGAGTTAGAAGAGGATATTTATGTGGACCAACCTGAAGGTTTTGTTGTTCCTTGAAAAGAAAACCTTGTCTGTAGATTAAATAAATCTCTTTATGGCTTGAAGCAATCTCCTAGGCAATGGTACAAGAGATTTGACTCTCGGCAAAGGATTTGCCCAGCGCACCGAAAAAACTGAAAAAATAGCAAAAAATTTTTATTTCAAATCGTGCCATTTTTCGCGGAAAATTCGCGCGCGTCTGGTGGGATTCGAACCCGTGACCTCTCCATCACGCGTGACCTCCTCTACCACTGCACCACGCTCTCACCTGTGACTAGATGTTGTTTTGATTCATACCGTATTATACTAAATCGAGTATAAATTGCTTGTTTAAGGTCCTAAACAATTTCAAATTAAAAAATTGTCAACTACAAAGTTTCATACTTTTTGAAATCTACAAGTTTCATTTTGGTAGTTTCTCCATCTGAGGTCGTTTACAAAATTTGAATTTCAAATTTGAGAACATTCAAACTTAGTTTTCGTTGACAAGATGATTTCAAATGAAAAAGTTGTCAACTACAAAATTTTATAAATTATTGTGATCTACAACTCTCATTTTGACTATTTCTTCATTCGAAGTTGTTTGAAAAAACTCAAATTTCAAATTTTGAGAACTACAAACATACTTTTCATGGTGAAAATTAATTCAAATTAAAAAGTGTTCAACTACAAAGTTGTATAACTTCTGAAGATCTACAAATTTTTTTATGTCATTTGTTCATCCGAGATACTGGTAGTGACATTGTTCATAAATCTTATATAACTCTCTTCTAGTTTCAGAAAACTATACGAGAGATATAGATTTTGTGAACAACATTAGTATCGTTTTGTCAAATGAAGAAATGACCAAACTAAGGCCCTGTTTACTTTGCAAACTAAGTTTGCAAACTTGTCACATCAAATGTTAGGACACTAATTAAGGGTATTAAACGTGGATTATTGACAAAACTCATTCCATAACCCCTGGGTAACTTCGCGAGACGAATCTAATGAGTCTAATTTGGCCATGATTAGACAACGTCGTGCTACAATAAACAATCTCTAATGATGAATTAATTAGGCTTAATAGATTCATCTCGCGATTTTCCGTCCATCCGTGTATTTAGTTTTATAATTAGATCATGTTTAGTCTTCCTAATCTTTGATTTAGTTTTGCTACAGTAAATTTCGCAAACTTTCTTACCGAACTAAACAGACCCTAAAAGTTGTACATCTTGAGAAGTTATACAACTTTGTAGTTCAAAACTTTTTAATTTGAATTGATTTACTACTTCAAAATATGGTTTGAATTATGACTTTGCCGAGTGTAAAACAAAACACTCGGCAAACAGTATACCTTTGCCGAGTGTCAAAAAAAAAACACTCGGCAAAGATATTCTTTGCCGAGTGTAAAAAAAACACTCGTCAAAGAATATCTTTGCCGAGTGTTTTTTTTTTGCCGAGTGTTTTTTAAAATGCACTCGGCAAACAACCGAGTGCTCGAAGAAAAACACTCGGCAAACAACTTAACACTCGGCAAATTTTTCTATGCGCATCAGATTTCTTCTTTAATGCTTGTCATGGCATGTGAGCTAGGGACCTGCAATGCCGGACGCCCTTTATCGCTTGCATAAATCTGTTTGAAATATTCTTTTTTTTCTCATGTGATTGCTAAATGTTTTTTTTGTCCTCAAATATTTGAGAGATGTGTATTTGTCTCTAATTTCTGCCCGTATGAGAATCCGACAAACTATGAATTAATACACATTTTGCTCTTTGCCGCTTCCTCTTGTTTCCTTTAAAGCATTCAAGTCAATTTTTTCTCCTATAGAATCCAGCAAAATCCGAATGATTTGACCATTTCTGACACAAAAGCTGGGAGGAAAACTTGACAATTTCTTTCTATATGATTTGCTGGGGAATAATATTCAGATGAGAAGAGGAGAAACAATTCTCTGCTCCGCCTGCAGCGTAGATGAGGATATATGTAAAGTGCTGGAGTTGTTGGAGGAGAGCCAACTCCATTGCTAGCCATTGTTGAAGATGGATAGCTGAACATGGACAGGAAGACTATCACGATTCACGAGACACCATTGTTGTATGTCATCCTAGATGGCAAGACGGGCTAGTTGGACGGGGAAAAGGAGATGATGACTGGACGCGATCGAGGAACGATACCGCAGTCCTAACGGTGAATCTACACCGCTCGCAACGATCGCACGGAGGAGAGCATGGGTGTGCAACTGCCCTGCCAGCTGGTGTGCAAAAATGACGCTCCCAATGAACATATAACTAACGAGAAGCTAGGCCAACCAGGGAAGGTCAACCAGGGTATGAATCTGGGCTGTGTTACCTATTCTAAAGTGGACACATCATGCATCCACACTGTGAGAGCGGGGTGAGATTTCATTTAACTTGGAATGTTCAAAGGTTACCCACTCATGCAAGACAAAAGGGCAGCTTATGGAATAGTGCCAACATGACTCCGTCACATCGTCATTTTATGATGGTATCTCAAGCATGCTTGTCGGCATCACGTCGTCCCTGCACCTTTGTGGAATGAACCTCAGTCCACCTAACCATAACTTGTTTAGCTCAACATCATTGGTGTAATATATGTATAAGGAGCCTATAAATACACACGGTCAACCTGGGAACTTGTCTTTTATTGTGTAAGTAAGAGCAACTGGCAGCTTAATAATATAAAGTGGACACATCCAAACTGTGAAACGAGACTTTTAAGCAACCCCTGACACTTCACTTTTCAATGAACATATTTTTCCTACTTTGCGCCTAACAAAATACGATGAGGATGTTAAATACCTTGAGATAACTTCGTAGGACCATTCCTAGCGGAGTTTCATAACATTACTTTCAATGCCATATCAATAGGTTTGCTGACTTGGCAATGTTAAGAGGTAAAGGTTCATCACCATGATGCTGGCATGGTTACATAGTTTAATGTTTTAGGTAATAGTGCAATAGAACCGTACCTTGAGACGGGCCTAGAGGTGTCTTGGTCACTTCATACAATAAAAGTGAATCGCTTTTGGTATCCGTGCATTGGTCAAAGTTATCAATTATGTTTAAAAATGGAGGTGATTAATGCTTGAAGGTCACTCTACAAGACGACAAATGACACCTTATGCAATCATGCGAGCAGGACACGGTCGTGGTATCTTCTCACGCCCCTGCACCTTTTATACATAGGGTCTGTTTAAATTCAGTCAAAAACTTTACGAAATTTACTGTAGCAATTTTAAACCGAAGATTAGGAGAACTAAACATGATCTAAATATAAAACTAATTACACGGATGGACGGGAAATCACGAGACGAATCTATTAAGCCTAATTAAGCCGTCATTAGAGATTATTTACTGTAGCACGACATTGTCTAATCATGACTTAATTAGGTTTAATATATTCGTCTCACAATTTCACCCGGGGTTATGAAATGGGTTTTGTCAGTTATCCATATTTAATACTCCTAATTAATATCCAAACATTCGAATTTAGTGTAGCAATGAAAAAATTGGCGAACTAAATAGCGCCATATATGTCGATCCCCTTTCCCCTGCATCTGCAAATTTGCAACGAACTGGGCGTGAGACGAAGGTGTGCACCCGGCCATGGATCTTGACGACCCGAAGGTGTGCACCCGGCCATGGATCTTGACGACCAGGCCCGGCTGCTGCCTCGTGAGCAGATGGACCTGCCCTCTCGCCTCTCCGCCAGCAACGCGTCGTTCCGCAGGTTGGAGGAGCAGCGGCACAACCGGCCGCTCATCATCCAGAAGGTGCCGCGGAGCGTGCGGGGCGGCCTCGAGGAGCGCTACTTCGTGCCGGACGTGGTCTCCATCGGCCCCTACCACCACCGCTCCGAGCAAGAGAAGCACCTCGCCGAGATGGAGGAGATCAAGGAGGCCGTCGCGCACGAGTTCTGCCGTAGTATCGTGTTGCAGCCGGATAGGCAGGCCGCCGGCGAGACGGCGGCCGCCGCCGTCTCGCAGTTCCTCGGGGCGGTCAGGCGGATCTTGCCGGATGCTCGTGCGTGCTACGCCGACAGGTTTGACAACATCAGCGACGACGACTTCGCCTACATGATGGTCGTCGACGGCTGCTTCCTGCTCGCCGTGATGGCGATCCTCACCAGAGACTACCCGGCTCGGCTCGAGTGCAGGTCGTGGACGCACGGCCGCATGCTGCGCATCATGAAGGACATCCTGCTGTTCGAGAACCAGATCCCCTGGGTCGTGCTGCGCGCGCTCATGGCGCTGCGCCGCGTGCAGGTGGACCACTTCGTCGACAAGATCCTCGCCTACTTCGACTTCGACGTCCAACACAACCGCGAGGCGGCAGCGGCACAGCCCCGCACGGCGTGGGAGTGGGACAGCCTGAGCCCCGTCCACCTCCTGGACCTCGTCCACCAGAGGCACCTGGGCTGGCTTGCCCCGGATGCCAGCGGCGTCGACATCCAGTACTGCGACTACGCTCGGCCTTTCGCTCACTTCACGTCGGCCGTGGAGCTCGCGGAGGCCGGCATCCACCTCCACGGTAGCGGCACGTGCCGCGTGACGGACGTGAGGGTGGAGCCGGCGCTGCCAGCCGCGGCCATGCTCCGGCTCCGGATCGGCCGCCTCGTCGTGCCGCAGCTTGCTCTCAGCTGGCTGCCGCGCTGCTGGCTCATCAACATGGTAGCGCTCGAGTGCGTGGCGGACCGCTCCGACCACAGCGGTGTGAGCTCGTACCTCGCCATCCTCGGCTCGTTCATCCGCACCGAGCGGGACGTCGCGGAGCTTCGGTCAAGGAGGATACTCTTCAGCACCATGAGCGACGTGCGCACCGTCAAGTTCTTCGAGGGCATCCTCGACCCACTGCCGCGACAGGAGCTGTACCTCAAGACTCTGCAGGGCATCGTCCAGCTCCGGAGCAGGAGGAGCACCAGGAGCGGCATCCACGCACTCTTGTACAGGAACAGGAGGATCATCTTGGCCGTGGCGCCGCTGCTTAGTCTTCTCGTCGCCATCATCGGGATTGTCGTCACCAATTCCATCAAACACAAGTAGCCTGCAAGCAAAGCTAGGACAGGCCAGTGTCTCCATCGCCTAAACTTGATCGACTTCGGTGTCGGTCGATCTGTTTGCTATGTAATATGAGAAGCGGAATAAATTTGTCAAAATGGGATTTGCATCTTAATCCACATGCTGATAATGTAATATTTCTTGCACTAAATTCCAGTCGACATTGTCCTTGTGTTTGGCACTGGTGTCCACTCACAGTCACATTGCTACTACGTACTCCCAATATCCTTGTAGTCGAATAAAAGTAACAGCAATTTAATATAGTGGGGATTTGGATCCCAATCCTCATTTTTGCTAAGAATCTTTTTATGGTCATCAAAAGGTATCAGAAAGTTACATGTACCCGATAGAGATATCAGAAATGATTTAGGGTCTGTTTGGCAGGGCTCCAGCTCTTGCAAAAACAGCTCTGGCTCCAGCTCCTCTTGTGGAGTGGTTTTTCCAGTGGAGCTAAAACTCTTTGTAAAAACGTTTGGCAAAACAGGTTCTCCTGTGATTTGATAAATATATGAAATAGCCCAAATGTCCAATATACCCTTGTATATTTAATTTTGAGATATCCAAGAGTTTATGTTTCTACAAGATTTATAATACAATTTCATATAAAATGAAAATGATTAAACAATAAAATTATATATTAACCAATAATTTCTCATTTTTCGTTTTTTTCTTCTCCATCTTTTTGCTTCCTTATCCCATCCTGCTCCTTATCCAATTGCTTCACCGCACAGAGACACGGAAGGACCTGTCCTGCTCCACCGCAGGAGCCTGCCTCGTCCCCAGCTCCGCCCCGGGCCTTCCTCGCATACGGCTCCTCTGCTCTAGCCCCTCCCTGCTTCGTCCCCAGCTCCGGTCCGGCCTGCTCTGTCCCAACCACGTCGAGGCCCTGTCTGGCCCTGCTCTGTCTCCTCTTGTAAGATCTCTCTATGATTTGTTTTGAGCCAAACAAATTATCTTCGATATCGTCGCTAGTTCCTTACGTCAGCCGAGCAAGAGACGGCGGGCCACACACCCATATCAGCCGCCGGCAAGCCTGCAGGGGAGGTACGTGGGGAGAGCCGGAGTGGCCGGTGGTATTTTGGGTGTAAATTTTGCCGACTCGAAGGGCAGTTTGGTGACAACAGATATGGAGATGGCGATAGAGCCGGGAAGAGCTACTATTTTCGGCTCCACTTCCCTCATCTGGCTCTAGTGAACAGAAAACACGGGGCTCCTTCCTCCTGGAGCCGGCCATTCCGGTCCATTTGGTAGGACTCCAGCAGAAGCCATCGGAGGCGCCGGAGCTGCAGCCATACCAAAGGGAGCCTTACAACTTCTGAATAACTCGTAGCCGTGGCCTTTTGCTTCTCCCCCAAAAGTAAATAAGTGGGAGAATATACTAACACGATCGTTATTTCGAGAGAATCTTGCTTCCGAAAGCCAGTTTGTTACTTGGCTTCTAGTTGCCTGAGATTGGTGCGCTACATACTAAACGTTAGATCTGTTATATATCTAGTAGTCTGACTTTTTTCTTTCGGTTGTATATTAGACTAGCCTATCTGTTGTTGTAAACTGAGGCGGTACAATGGGGTGAAGTCTTGGATTAGCCTATTGTAACAGCACGTCCTCCAACACCGCACAGCGCCACCCTTCCGTAGGGGCTCGCCCGCTTACACATAGCACATTTCTTACACTTTCGTCCTCGGTTCGTGTAAAAGTGTTAACCCGAAGGTGCCGAGTGTCAACAAGCAATGTGGTACTAAATATGTGCACCTGCGCTCATGGGCCACAACTGGGCCATATCCAAATTGTGCCGAGTGTCACATACCAAAGAACCCGAGACGTCCTCGTCGGTGCAGTTCACCCACACTTGGGCAAATGTCCCAGCAGACCGCCCCTCTTAGCGCACGACCGTACGTCCAGGGCCCGCATATGCCATGTCGTGTGCCCATCCCAAGCCCACACGCGCCATGCGCCCTATTCCTGCAAACTGCGCCCGTACGCGCAACCGCGAGGGTCGGCTCTGATACCACTTGTAACACCCCGCCCTCCAACACCGCACAGCGCCGCCCTTCCGTAGGGGCTCGCCCGCTTACACATAGCATCTTTCTTACAGTTTCATCCTAGCTTCGTGTAAAAGGGTTAACCCGAAATTGTTATGGCTGGAGGACAAAGGCTTATAAGTTGGTTCCACCGTTACTGAACTAGCAATATGGTACTAAACATGTGCACCTGTACTCATGGGCCACAACTGGGCCATATCCAAATTGGGTCGAGTGTCACACCTATCTACTGTTGTATATTGTCGTACTTCTTACCGTGCGGTTGGCTAACTTTTTTTTTGTTTACGTTCCATTTCATATAGTGCAGTCAATATTTTTGAATAATTGTTTTAACATTTCAAATTTTCAAAGGACTGAACATTATTAATATTATTACAGTGTTGACATAACAATATATTTGTTTCAACATTTCCAAAGTTTTTTTTAACATTCCCATATTGTTACTTCAACATTTCCAAATTGCTTTCTCAACATTCCCATATCTATTATTTTTCAACATTTCACCAACATTCTTCAACATTTTAAAATTGCTTTATCAACATTCCCATATGTTTTTTTCAATATTTCACCAACATTCTCGTATTGTTACTTGGATATTTGCAAATTGTTTTATGAAAATTTCTAAATGGTTATTTAAATATTTCACCAACATTCACATATTGTTGCTTCAACATTTCGAAGAAAAATTCTCAACATTCCCAGATGGTTATTTTAATTCTCCAAATACTTTGATGATTAAAAACCTTTACTACTATTTTTAATATTTTCATATAGTGCATTCAATATTTTTGAATAATTGTTTCAATATTTCAAATCTCCAAATAGCTAAACAATATTAGTATTATTAGTGTTGACATGGCAGTATAGTTGTTTCATCATTTCCAAAAAAAATTCTCAAAATTCCCATATTGTTACTTCAACATTTTCAAATTGCTTTCTTAACATTCCCATATGTTTTTCAACATTTTACCAACATTCTTATATTGTTACTTCAACATTTCAAAATTGTTTTCTCAACATTCCCATATGTTTTTGTCAACATTTTACCAATATTCCCATATTGTTACTTGAACATTTCTAAATTGTTTTATCAACATTTCTAGATGGTTAAACATTTCACCAACATTCACATATTGTTACTTCAACATTTCGAAATTGTTTTCTCATGGGTTAGGACCGACCATGCCCCCCCCCCGCCATAGAAGGTTATGCTCGTTAGGGTTCTGGTTAGGGCCGACTATGTCTCCCTGGTCACTGCCATAAAAGGTTGTAATGGACTACTAGTTAGGGTTCTTGGTTGTTGAGGGCAACTTCGTCCTATCGGGTTCAGAAGGTTGTAAGGGTTAGG
>CM014276.1:29459696-29491683 GCA_004135705.1 Alloteropsis semialata | reverse complement strand
CCAGGAGGAGCTGCCGGTCCCCGGGCAGGTGGAGCCGCAGCGGCGTTGGCTGGTGGCGCTGCAGGGGCGCCGTCCCCCGTGGAGCTGCTCGCAGAGTGCACATCTCCGTCGGGGGTGTGACACATGAAGCACTCCCGGTATGGGTCGAAGTTCGGCGGAGCCCACGTCAACCGCGGGCGCGAGCTGTTCACCGAGCTTCTGGCGGTTGGCGAGATGCGGGGATCGATTTCCGCCGGTGTCGGGGCGGCCACCGGGTCGCTCGGCAAGCCTGGCTGTCCCTCCGGGTACATGGCGTTGTAGCAGTCGATGAACTCGTCCCAGGGGAGCTGCTCCTGCCCTCCAACCTGGAGGGCGAGGTTGGTGATCATGTAGGCGACGTTGCGGAAGCGTTCCTGGGACGGGCTCCGCCCCAGGGCGGCCGCCAAGTCCTCTCCAAGTAGGTCGAGGACGTAGGCGGTAGCTCCCGCCGTGGCGTAGGAGGGCTTGGGTCCCTCGTCGTGGAACATCTTGCCGTCGTCGCGGGCAAGCTTGGGGCGCACGAAAGTCGCCCCGACGATGGGCTCCGCCGACTTGTGGATGACAAAGTCGAGGGAGCCGAACCGCAGATGATCTCCGGGCGCCAGCGAGGCGCCGACGTGGGCCATCCGGACCCTGGTGAAGTGTCGTGACACGCGAATGCCCCCTACCTGGCGCGCCAACTGTCGGGGTTCTCTACCGCCAACAAGTAAATTTCCTACGATCGCGTGTCAGGATCCGGATGGTGACTCGAGAGACAGGGGGTTTAGACTGGTTCGGGCCTCCGGAGAGTAATACCCTACGTCCAGTGTGAGCCGGCGTTCTCAAGTCCAAGTCTGTAGTAGGGGTGTACAAACTAGTCGGGAGAGGGAGAGGGTCCCAAGTCCCTGAGTGATGCGAATGAGTGTGTGGTGTGTGCTGTGACCGAGCGTTCGGCTAGTGTTCGGATTGTCCCCCGCTGATGTCCCCTTGTCCCCTTTTATAGCCTCAAGGGGAGAAGGGAGCGGGGGGTAAGAAAGGGAAAAATTACACAGGGAGTTACTGCCCCCGAGAGCTTCATCCAGCGCCGTCCGCCGAGCCGTACTGGGAGCAGGTGTTGACGGAGTGGGCGCCCCGCCGGACCCGGGATCGTACATCCCGGGTGGTTGGTGTCGATGCCTTCCTGGGTAAGCTCCCGGGTGGTTCCCGGGTCGTGGTTGACTTGCTCGAGGTCCTCGGGCGCTCCAGGTGTCCTGCTCGGGTTCCAGGTGTCGTCGGTGGATGCCTGGAGTTGTACTTGGGTGCCCGGTGTAGCGCATGCATTCCTCCCAAGACTGTAGCGCTCCTGTTCGGACGAGACGGGCGTCACTGTGGCTGCCGTGGCGAAGGACAGACGCCCATCATGTTCTGACGCGGCGGGTACCAAGTGGGTACGGCGCCGGATGGGCCGGGGCGTGGCCGGGTAGTTTTACCCGAGGGGCTGGAGACTACTCGGGAGCGGAGAACACCTCGGGCGAACCGGGAGACCACTCGGGAGCGGAGAACTCCTCGGGCGAGTCGCGGGGACTCCTCGGAGGCGGAGAACTCCTCGGGCGAATCGGAAACTCGTCGGGCGGCCTCCGAGGTGTCGTGGCATGATGATTCTGCTTTGGTTTGGGTCTTTAATCTTTGCTTTTTGAGGGGTGGATTATCGTAAGCTCCTGGATTAAGGGCTTGATTGGGTACCCCTAATTCGGACCCTCGTCAGATAGAGTGAAAGCTTGGGCTCTTTCGAAGATGGCAGAACAATTCCAGAGCTTTAAGAAGAAACTCTACAGAAATTTTGTTGACAAGAATCGCACGCCAACTTTCACAGGAGCATATGAGAAGCTAAGACCCCACTGGGCTGCATTTGTGCAATACAAGCGTTCGACACTTGGAAAGAAGCTTATGGAGATGAACAAATCTAATGCCGCCCAGAAAGAATACCATCACCGTCTCGGCCAAGGTGGCTACGCTGCAGCTATTCCAAAATGGGAAAAGATGGAACAAGATCTACGTGATAGGGGTATCACACCACAGACATCAACTTGGACTGACCGTGCACGACATTGGTATTATGCCCATGGCGGAACATTGGCCCCCGATACCGGGGAATGCATCTTTGGACAGCAGATACAACAAGCCGCACAGAGACTTACGCATGCCATAGAAGCAGTTAGCAAGGGAGAGTTCCACCCGAACAGAGAAAAGGATGAGCTCACATGGACTCTGCAGAATCCCGAGCATCCTGGACGGACGCGAGGCAAAGGAGGGGTTCCGTGGAAGTACGGGTTTGCCGACTGCATTGAGTCTTACAGAAGTCGCAGCAGAAGAAAAAACGAGGAGTTGGAGAAGATGCGACGACTCGAGGAAAGGATACTGCAGAACGAACAAAGAACTGGGGAGGTTCAGCGGCAACTGGAGATAGCACTTAGCTCTCAGCAACAAAGCCGTGGATCCGCCGGCGCTCCAGTAGACGCAATTAGCCCTACCCAGCATCATCGAAGCAGTTGCGCGTCCACTGACGTCCCAAATGATGCTCAAGTCCAACGCTACCCCGTGGACGATATAACCAGGCGGACGACCTGTGAGCTGCACAGTCCATTCAAGAATTTAACGTTCAAGGTGGCATACGGAAGTGCTTTGCCGAGTCAAGAAGGAGATCTCTACCATGGAGGGCAAATACTTGCTGGCTATGCTAGAGTTGGGGTGGAGCAGGTCTTGGCCGGGTACGAATCACTCCAGCTTGACATTCCTGGAGGTGACGGGGAGACGACACTAGAAGAGACAGTTCATGGTGTTATCCTATGGGAGAAGCGTTACATCATCTTAACTCCTGAGGGGCCTTCGTCGTCACCCCAAAGCTCAAGGGCATCTCCGCCGCCTCCAGCTCCGCAGTCCCCGCCGCAGCAATATTCGCCTGTTCTTCCTGAACAAAGGTCTCCGTCGCCAACAACTCAAAAATCTCCGTCACCTCCAGCTAAGCTATCTCTGCCGCCTGCACCTCCGCCGGCAAAGAAAGCTAAGCAACAGAAAGCCAAGGCAGCAACAAAGCCACCTGCAAAGAAGCCAGCAAAGCATGCCAAGGAACCTGCCAAGCTACCATGGGAAAAAACTGATGAGGAGTGCAAGCAGCATAGTCTGGATGAGGTTAAAGAGTTCTTCAAAAAGAAGGAGCCCAAGAAAAAAGAAGTAGTTGATGTTGCTAAGTCTGCTTTCTTTATTGGCATGGCTAAAGTAACTCAGAAGAAAGTGTTGTCAGACTATGACCGCTCTATTAAGAAATCGTATAAGAAAAATCAAAGGGAGGAGAAGGAGCGACGGAGTCAACAGAGCCAAGAGTCTACCAAGAGCCACAAGAGCGTCAAGCAACAAAGGAAGGGAAAGGCTGTTGCTCAGCTCGGTGAGCAGGAGAGGCAAACAATTGATCCACTCATAGTGAATGCTGGAATTGGACCGGTCGACCTGCTTGAGTTTTGCAAAGGGGCAGGAATGACGCCCTCGCAAATGCTGGATGAGAGTAAGACCCCAAAGGCTATACCAAGGTGGTCATTTCAGCTTGGCTTACCTCTAGTTGACCCTGATACGTACAACACGCTGTCAACAAAAATGTACAGATTACATGAATGGTACCTTCAGGCGTCGGCCCAAGGCCAGAAAATGGTGGGATTGAAGATTAGAGATGATGACTACTTTCGTGGCGATAATGTTATGTATCTGGAATTCTCAGAATTTTACCAGATATACCATAGGGATGCCCTTGACGTGTCTCTCCTCAGCTGCTGGGTGTTGTAAGTGCTTCGTTTATTTCTATATTTAACGTCTCCTATGTATTGTCAACCTATTATTAAACATTTATTTTTTTAAATTGTATCCTGTAGAATGGAGATTGAAGAATGCAGGAAAAACTCATACTTCCACTTGGGCTTCATCGACCCAAAAACTGTAACCAGCATATGTTACTAAATTTTTATGAAGACACAATGAACAACATTGACAGATTCTTACGTGTACAACATTACAAGACAATGATTCTATTTCCTTACAACTTTGCGTGAGTACTTTTACTGTCTTGTGCATCTTTTAGTTTTCTTCCTAACATAATTTTTATTTCAATTGACGTGACTCTTGGTACAAAACTTGCATGTAAATAGGTTTCATTGGATATTATTTGTTATACAACCGGACATAAGCTTGTTGACCATCATGGACTCATTGAGGGGACCACGGGACGCGTACCAACCAATGATTGACCTCCTTCAAAAGTAATTTTCGTTCTCGCACTATTATTCCTCTTTAGCTCAGCCAAAAATTCCATTTATTTCATATGGTGTGCGCAGGTGTTGAAAAAAGTTTCGTGCAGAGCAAAAAGGTCCATTCAAGGAACAACTTGGTATCAAGGGAGACTTTCCGGTAAATACTACTATACATAGACCAACATCTCTTTTTTTTGTTTCATTATCATGATTATGCATGTAATGACTTGACCATTTCTCCTATAAAGTGTTATAGGCAGAATCAAGGCACCAATTTATGTGGATATTATGTCTGTGAGTACATGCACACTCTTGTAGGGCATAAGACGATCGTCACTAATTGGGACCTGACGGTATGTTCCATTTCCATTGAAATCTATATGTATGTATGCATGCATGCATGTGAGTCATAATAATATTATTTATATTTTTCTATTAACCACATCCTCAGATGATGCATATGAAAGATGAGATCTTACCGGACCAAAGAGTCGCGGCGATTCAAGAGACACTCTGCGGATTTATAATCGATGAGGTCGTGAGCAAGACAGGGGCGTTCTGGTGGGATGGACACGAGCCCGATACAAGGAGCAAATATTAGGCATTTTGTAAATATATATATATATATATATATATATATATATATATATATATATATATATATATATATATATATGCTCCTTTGAAATCTTGGTGTAAATATTAATATTGAAATCTTGATGTAAATATTAATATTAATCTTGGATTTATCAAAATTTGTTTTATTTAAATATATATAAGTTTAATATTATTACCGTATATATTAATATCAGTATTAATAGTTTAATGCATTAGTGACGTATAACTAATACATATATGGACATATACGTATATTATTATACAGGTATAATACGTATCTCTGTATAAAAAAACTAGAAAAGAAAAAGAAAAAGAAAAACAGAAAAGAAAAAAAAAGCCCTTTAGTCCCGGTTGGTATAGAGGGGCTCCACCCTGGGCGCCGCGTGGAGACCCTTTAGTCCCGGTTGGTATTACCAACCGGGACTAAAGGTGGCTTTTAGTCCCGGGTAAATACCCGGGACTAAAGGCTGGGACCTTTAGTCCTGGTGGCGTAGTCCCGATGGCGTAGTCCCGGTTGCGGAACCGGGACTAATGGGAGTTCCCAACCGGGACTAAAAGCGGTTTCTCTACTAGTGAAGGAGATGGGGAGGAGGAGGACGGCCGTGCGGGCAGGAGGATGGGAAGAAGGGGAAAGGAAGAGGATGGTGCATGGGACCCACACATCAGTGTGGGGAGATGGGGAGAGTTGAAGGAGCCGTTGGGATTTGGAGAGTGGAAAATAGAGAGTCTGTTGGAGTAAGGAACTCATATGAAGAGGAATCTCTTTAGAGAGTCAAATAGAGAGCTAAAAATGGTCACTCTTGGAGATGCTCGTAGGTTCAGATGATAATTCATCATCGGATTAGAATGAAATTTCCATCCAGGAAGGCTGCAGGTCAGGTTCTCTCAATAATCGCCTCAGCAATTAGTACCAATGCATTGGTTGCTGTAAAATGTTTAAAAAGATTTACAGCTTGGACGGGGATGAGCATGCACAAATAAACAGAAGATGATTTGAAACTGAAATTAATCGATAGTGGTGCCCACGTGGTTAGAAATAAATACAAGCTCCTTGATCGAATAAAATCATGTTCGGTCCTAATGAGGTATTTCGTTGACAGTAGCATAGATGGCCAGCGTGGCACTCAGGTACCCAGGTTGTCAAATATAATCCAAATTATGTAGTCAAATATTACCGAGATATTCTCTTGAATATGTTATAATATCACTGAAATCTGTGCATCAGAAGCGAGCACAGCTAAACAAAGCTTTTCGACCTGCAGCTCTGATGGGAGCAGCGTCCACGACCTCCGATCATCATGATGATTTGCTTGTGCGTGCCTTCTAGTTTACATTAATTTTTGATTCAGTGGGCAGGTGATAAAATAGAAATTGTATGCTTGCATGTTGATACATTAGCTTATGTGGCTATAGATTATATTTCTATAATATGCATCCATGGTGATATTAAATACTTGATAGGTGTAAATATTTTAGATTATGAGTTTATAAAGTCTACATGAAATGGCTTCACGTTTTGCTATAATAAAACCAACTGAAAGTCAGTTAAATCACTTTGTATGATTTTAATGATTATGAATATAATGTGGTTGTAGCAAAGAGTTGAACACAATCGGGCATAAGAACGATATGTGTGTAAAGTCATTGAATAAAACATATATGTCCCAAGGGCTATGCTCAACATAATGCACCAAGATATCGGCCGTACTTTGCATGTTTTCTGGTACGCAAGCTTTACCAAAAAATAGGGACATATATGTTAGAGATCAAAATTGGCACAAGGCCGATCTGGCTGGATAAAAACCGGTCAGACCGGTTCCTATAAGCGGTCAGACCGGTTATGTCTTATAGCCGTTCTAGCACACAAACCTCGCTAGTTCGGGTAGATTTGAAGATCCGTGTAGATTATGACTTGTAAAAGAGTTTTGTTGCGGAGCAAGACCTCCTCAGCCTATAAATATAAAGGGCCACGGTCGATTGAGGGTTTATCCAATCGATCAATCAAATATACCTTTACTTTTTATCTCTCTCAATCCCTAGCTTTTCCAGGCTGTTTGGTCTCTGCAGCATTTACGGCATTTACAGCATTTACGGCATTCTGAATATGTGACTTGCGACGTGCGCGTGTGTGGGAGCCTCCCCGGGATTTAAATTATTTTTTTGCGCATAAAAACCTTTGGTACCGGAGGCCCCCTTTTGGTACCGGGTAAATACCCGGTACCAAAGGGGCGACCCTTTAGTCACGGATGCTCGGTACCGGTTCCAAAACCCGGTACCAAAGGGGGTTTGGAACCGGTACCGATGGCTCCTTCTCCGGTAGTGAAAGAAAAAGAGGAAACGAGACCTACCAGTGCCACGCGTTACGCATGGGATTCCGTCGTTCCATAGAAAGCATGCGAAATCCTTTGTTTATAAAATCAAAAATTAAAATCACTGTTGGTAGAGGAACACAATACATGTGCATTGCAACATCCAGGAAGCACAAAAACGTGCTGTGCAAAATAAAAAACTGGCCCTCAGCGTCAGCTAGCTCGCCAGGACTCGAGTACCGTCCTGGCCAGGTCACGTACGCGGTACGCCTCTCGTGTGGTTACACAACAGACCATGGCGCGTGCCAGGGGCCCGGCCGGACCAAATTTAATAAACACATCACAAATTTCCAAATGACAATTAATATTGAAAAATACATGACTTATTATATATAGGAGAGGCGAGAGGAGGCAAAGAGAGATGAGAACTGGGCCGGTGTTGTATAGCGGGCCAGACCGGGCCGCCCGATGGGCCATGGTGGTGGCCCAAGCCTGGCCTGTGCTACCGTGCCGGGCCTGCTAGTCACCATGCCGGGCCAGGCTTGGGCCAGTCCAAAAAATCGGGCTCTATGCCGGGCTCGTAGCCTGCGGGCCAAATTGCCAATCTATATTAGCAAAAGCAACCCACCACCGGAAAACCTCAAGCCGAACCCCTGGATCCTAACCCCCAGCGCAACGAGAACGGCCAGCGGCGACACAGAGGAAAAAGATGAACTATGGAGGAGAACGGCCCGCAAGCGGAATAGCCACCCTGGTGAAATGGGGGTGCTGCAGCACACCCCTTAGCTCATGTATGTCTCATGTAAAACTACTCTTTAGTTCTAAAATTCATATGTTAAGTATGAAGTTAGCTTAATTCAAGAAGCTCAGCACCCCCCTCTAATAAGTTAATTCTGGCTCCGTCCTCGTACTTGAGTAGGAGTGGGTACGTATTATAACGGGTTTTTTTTCGAAAAATAATATATTTCACTAAAAAAGTCTTTTAAGAGTTCTACGATATGTAATTGACCTCCTACCGTGAAGAAAAAGAATACGAAATTACGTACATCAAAAGAAAGAAAAAGAGGTAACGAGACCTACCAGTGCCACGCGTTACGCATGGGATTCCGTCGTTCCATAGAAAGCATGCGAAATCCTTTGTTTATAAAATCAAAAATTAAAATCACTGTTGGTAGAGGAACACAATACATGTGCATGCAACATCCAGGAAGCGCAAAAACGTGCTGTGCAAAATAAAAAACTGGCCCTCAGCGTCAGCTAGCTCGCCAGGACTCGAGTACCGTCCTGGCCAGGTCACGTACGCGGGACGCCTCTCGTGTGGTTACACAACAGACCATGGCGCGTGCCAGGGGCCCGGCCGGACCACGAGGGCGAGGCGGTGCATGCGCCCGCCGCGAGAGGCGCCGTGCCACCGCGCCCTGGCCGCTGGCCGGCCGGACCGGGCCGGCGGGGACTACGGACGCCGTGATGGTCGCGACGCTATCATCATCTGCCAACGGCTCGTGTATAGGAGAGGACAGGAATTCAATGGGATCCGTCTATCGGGCTGCTACCTGTTCCTGTTCAAGTGGCTAGCGGCACCACCCGAGTTGGTACGGGTACGGCAAAACTCTATGTAAAACTATACTAGCTTCGTTGCATCCGAGTTTTTCCTGCGTGATATTGAGCTGCGTGATATGGCTTCGTTACATCTCTTCTTATACCTGGCGGTGTCGGCCGTCACCTCCGGCTTGTCGTGGGATTTTGAAGTTTTGAAGGGCTTTAAGAAGCTGTACTGCAGAGATGCCAACCTGTCGTGGCTGGCAAAGGTGACCCAAAGTTGCTGCAGTAAGCCAGGCCTATCGGAGATATATAATCCGTTACAAATCAACCTTGAACAAATCTGTGAAGGACACACGGCCTGCTCCAGCTCCGGCGCCACTGCAAGCTGCACTCCGACCACGGCTGGGGCTGCCGAGTGCCAACTGCCAACATGCTGTAAACTTGCTGGGGAAGGAAGGCATGCTAAGCTGCTTCTGCATCATGTCGATAAAGAACCGGATGGGCCTCTTTGGTATGGATCAGAGTGCCTGCTTGGCCTCAGTTCTCGGCTTCAAGAACACCGTACGTGGTAGGTGCGGCCGGGGCGGTGGAGAAGCCATGCTTCCGGCGGACCTAATCTGTACAAACGCATACACGCAACTGCCACGCCTTCATTGTGTTTTCAGTTACTGCTTGGTGCTATTGGTTTATTTCCACTCCGGCCGATTCCCTTTACGGTATCCTTGCTTTACGGAGGGGGCTTTCCACTACGGATTTGCCTCTACTTTCATACAAACTTTTCACCACTTTTCTCTGTGCACGTGGCCCAATGTATAAACTTTTCACCAATTCACCGGATTTAAACACCCCCTTTGTGGTTTTACACATGTTTTGACATCAAGCACTTCTTTGCATACTTCGAAGAATAATAACGAAATTTGGTTGAATTTTCATAGAATATTACAATCCAATTGAACTTTGAGGGAAATTTTTACACGATTCAGGCCATCAGTTAGAACTTAGAAGCAGACATGGGCGCCTACGAGAGGTGCTAAGGTGGTGCAGTGAGTGAGCAGCGGCAGCTGGAGATCTAGAATCACTGCCTGTCCATCTTCACAGACCTTAGCTGATAGAAAGGATGGAGAGCCCGTCTGATCCCTCGATCGGCCTGTGTCGCCATACAGCTCCTGCTCAGATGTAAACCTTGCCACCGCCCCAGTGTGCCGCTAGAAGTCCGAGGGGACACAAGGACGGTGGTGGCGGGGCTCTTCTCTTCTGCACCTAAACATCAGTTCTGGCCATTCACCCCGGCCGAGCCGAGGCCTGGGACTAACGGAGCTTTAGTCCCGGATCTAACGCCTACCAACAATCAGGACTCGCCGACCTAGCTGTAAATCGACTTCTTCCTCCCTTAGCCCAAGCCATGAACACAAATCGAGACACAGTTCCTGGCATTGGGCTAGTGGAGGCCATGCCCATTTTTTCCACATTTTTTCGAAGATTTCACTCATGCAAGTGTTGTAAAGGTTAGGAACTTCATCCTCTCATCTTTTGTGGTTATTATGGTGTTTCTTGCTTTACAAATAGAGATTAAGTTTTTTTGGAATGGGGAATATTTTATATATGCATCATTTGATCTCTAACTTTGTTGATAGTTTGCATGTATAGATGTTGCTTAGTTGAAATAGTTGATCAAGAAAGAGTACAGAGAACTAAATAAAGTTGGAGCAAGTGATTAGGATGGTATGCGTCTCTTGCTTTTGCTTAGAGCTAGTGATTTTTATTTACCACTAAAGAATAATATGATTCATAAATAATATTTAAATTGTATTGTGCATAGAGATATTAGCATAGTATGTTTCTTGATTTATGTAGAGATAGGGAAATTTGTGGATATTATAATGGAAATAATTTTGAGAAATTTATATAATGGAAATATTTTAGATGGGAATATTATAACATCTAAATAATGTTATGAATATCAATTTATAATTCTTAGAATGGGAGTATTATAGTATTACCAATGATTTACTACACGATTAATTGGTTACATGATTTAGGGCTTACATGAGAAATAATTTGAATAGTTTGTTATTTTGACTTAGGAGAACTGAGCCTTAATCAAATAATTAATTGTTTCTATGGTTAATTGTGTCCATGAGAATGGAGGAAACTAAGAATTGATCACTAATTTTTAATTGGCACTTTTATTCTGCTTCTTAATAATTTACATGGATGTACAATGCGGTACCGACTCTCCCAGGAATTCATCGATGGCATGCATTATTTTCACGATGTCGTGGAAGCAAACTAGCAGAATGGTTTCATGGGTTGCACATGCAGAGTCTGCAGGAACAAGAAGGATTAATCTTTTTTTTTCAAAAACACTTTACAGCCACTTGATTTCAAATGATTTCGTACCTAACTATATTAGTTGGACCAATTGGAAAAGAAGGGTTATAATGGAAAACAATGAAGAAGCAGATTAGAAATTTTTGTGTGGATACTACATTTTTGAGTTCATGCAGAATTTAGTACGTGACAATGTCACGAGTAATTGGGAACTCGAAGCATGCAAACAACATTTAAAATTAAATTATTCTCATAATGTTGAATGGTTGATTTAATATTCACTATTTGAGTTTATCATATTAGTTCTCAGTTTGATATATTAATTCACATTGTTTTAGTGTTTTTTTTACTTATTGACATTTTAACATATTGACCTTTTGATTTATTTAATGGTTATGTGGATGCAGGACCAACTCCTACATAAGGTATGACTCTTGTGTAACACTTTTGTTAAAGTTCCTTTGCACGACTACATGTAACCCGTCCTTGGTTTAGATGGTCTTTAGAAGTTGGTGCAGGGATATCATGCGTTTGTTTAGCAGATCAATCATTTACATAAACAATTCACTAGTTAACACGCGATGGTGCTTTAATGTCCTCATCACCTACTCCATGTTAACATTTCCGCATTCATATTTGCAACTTGTGTGACTTTACTCCCATAGAGTAAGTTCTTGTTAGAAATGGCTCTAGTTGCAAAACTCTTATGGAAGGGTGCAAACACATAGTTCATCTATAGATGCACATTGAGCAAAGTAGTGGAAGCCATAGTTTTTGTTTTTATAAGTTGCCTAATTCACCTCTTGATGGATCAGGATTTTTGTCGTCACCAAAAGGTGTTGGGCCAGCCCGAATAGGAAGTGGGCCGGACCGACTAATTCAAGGAGGTGACGTATACATGGAAGACACTAGTCGGCATCTAAGGACAAAGATATATGTATAAACTGACGCCTAGGTCTCTTTATAAACTGAAGTAAATCGCCCTCTTAAGTATATAAGGTAAGGCAAGAACCTCTTGAAGAGACATATAACCAACACAAAGAAATAAGATCATACAGAACATAAGGTATCACACTTTCCGTGAGACAACCTGAACCTATCTAAATTGCCTCATGTTCACCATTGTGCTTCTGGTTCTGACGAAGCCTCTCGGACAACTCGACAACCTAATGACCCCTCACAGTAGGCTTAGTGTTACAAAACATCGACATTTGGTGCTCCAGGTAGGGTCTTCCATCGAGAATCCTCCAGGAAAGTTCGATGGCACCCACCATCTTCTCCGATGTGACTATTGACAAGGGCGCAACATTTGCATTTGGCTGCTGGATCTGTGTCACGGATAGTCATGGCCGCCCAGATCGCTCCATCAACTTGCCGACTCGAGAGCAGCTCGCCGAGAAACTCAACAAGATCTCAATTTGGACCGAACACCTAGTTAGATTCAGAGATCTGAAGCTTCCAACCCAACTTCAGCTTGGGTCTCTAGGTCTTCTATCAATCACGTTAGGTACACCGAGTCCATCTCATCACCATTGGATTATCCTGATCCCAACCCACCAAGACTGACATGAAGGGGAAGCATGCCACTGTAAAGGTGCAAGGCCAACCTCCCAAGCCAATATCCTTTCATACTCAAGTACACCTCGTCTATCTACCAGGAGACATACTACAAGTGACCCAAACCCTTGTGGAACATGGTGACATCCCATTTTCTAGACTCCAACACGGACTCATCTTTACATCTACTTCTGAGGGTAGATTTTTCCTAGACGCAAGCGTACCATAAGCACCAATATGGTGGAACATCTAGAGAGTCATGCATCATTGCATGCATCGACCCGCTTTCATATGAACTCGGCTTCTCTCTAGTCTTCCTCCATATAACTTGGACCAACAAATATATAGCTATGTCTAGCATCTTGAGCCACTCCCCCGGTAGAGAAGCAATGGGAAATTCTTCAACCTCATGAACACATCGTGCCACATTTTTTGGCCCACCGGCCCATGTATCATGTTGGAGCCCATATGGGTGCGTCCAGGACGGGGGGAGGGGTCACCACAACCTAACCCTCATATATTCAGTAGCTGTCACGTTAGTGTTTGGGTTGTTTAGTTCTAGATTTCCATTGAGAAAGAAATACTTTTCATTGTAACTATGGCGATTTGTCCTTTTTAAGTGAATCAAGTCCCATCTTGACTCTCCTCATCTGTGGCAATTAGTCCTTTCATGTTTGAGAGGTTGAACCATTATTCAGACTTTCTTCATATAATTATGTAATTTTAGATTGTATATCTCACTTTCTTATTGCTTGTGTTCTTCAATCGCTTGCATGGATTAGCCTTCGTGGCAAGGTCAATCGAGTTGTGCCCTGTTGATAACCAACGGGGGAATGGTGTAGCGGTTGCGGGGGTTCGAATAGTGTCTAATTAGAAGCCAGGATCATCAATGTTACACACTCAATCAAATTTATCATTCCTTTCAGAAGATCAGGCCAGTGCCTCATCAAATGGTATGAGGATCCCAGGTTCCTATAAGGTATACCATCATTTTCCCCCTTAGATCCATTCTGTTTCTTTATCTAGAGTCCACACAAAACCTTCAAAGAATATAAATTCCGTCGTCCTCCAACCTGCTTAGCTTGTGCAATTTCATTTATGTCTTTTGCTTTGTTTGCATCCATTGTTGTCTTATTGCTGGTTTTGTTGTGTTCATGGTTGTAGTTCAATCGCATGTGCTATGTTCATGCCGCCATCTTATCCACCTTCAACCAAGCAACAAGTCGAGCTACCACATTACTTGACTTGCCCTTGCTATATATCCTACATTTTTTGAATTCATGTTGCGCCAGCCCTAGGTATTTTGCAAGCCACCTTGTGTTGTTTGCCTTGCATCGCAGCCCTTCTTGATTTAACTTGCGATACCCACTGCTTGCTGAACCAGTGAAGCTTTGCCTTAGGTTGCTAAGAAGCTGCTTCCCTCCTTCAATGCTCGGATGCTCCTCTTCTCCAATCGAACAACAAGAACATGTCAGCGCATGCTTGGGCCACTGTCCATGGTGATCGTACTCCACTCCCATGCAAAGAGCTCCCACGATTCAGAGGTGGGGGTGGCGTGTGATAAAGAGGGCTGTTGGGCTGTGGTCGGGCTCAGGAGGAGTTGGTGCTCAAGCTGGAGAGTAGGGCCACTCCCTGCAGCGGCTTGTGCTTGGGGATGGCGATTACGCCCTGCACAGGAGCAGTTGAGCCGCTCGCCTCCATTGGCCACTTCATCCGCTCAAGGCCAAGTACTCAAGGTGCTTTGGGAAGTCCAGATCTAGGAGGCTTCTGATCGCCGGCCAAGTATGGGATGGCATTATGTCCTCAAGTCGGGCCAGTAAGAGATCTGGTCTATCGCACACTCTAGCTCCCCCACTGCGTCCATGAACTTGGCCTAGACGCCTAACGTTATTGCTCTAGTCCTGTGCGACTGATTTCTTGACAACGGCGTCGACAATGGTGCACTACTGGAAACGAGAATTTCCCTGAGTGGGGCAAAACCGACAGGAGAATTTAAAAAACCGATAGGAAAATTAAAAAATCATTTTCCTTTCGGTGCACCGACAGGGAATAACCGATAGGGATATGACGACTGGGATAAACCAATTTGCTTGACGGTTTATGTTTTCCCTGTCGGTCGCGCTATTTTCCTATTGGTTTATACCCACAGAAATATTGTGGTTCGCCAGTTTTTTATCCGTTTTTCTGTCATCTGCAACCGACAAGGAAATAAAACTAACCGACAGGAAAACACATTTCCCTGTCAATGTAATTAATCCCGCCAAAGAAAAATCAATGTTTTTTTGTCGGTTTAGTTCCGATAGGGATATGTTTCCAAACCGCCAGGGTATTGCATTTACCTGTCGATTGTTTTCCGTCAAAACAAATACAAAATTTCTCCGTCGACGTCCAGCCGATAGGAAATTGAATACCCTGTCATTTTCTGGAATGAATATATTCTGCTGAATTATTATCAAATTGGATCTGGTACAGAATATCAAACCTGTACCAAATCACATTGTTCGTCAACAATCTAGAATCAATTTATATGAAGTTCACATCCACCATTTCTATATATGAAGTTCACATCCATCATTACATATTATATCATGCCATGTCTAACCGTTGGCATCATTACAGGTGCAATTAGCAAATAAACAGCCATGTCCAGAAGTGTTGGCATCAGTACATGTGCAGTTAGCAAAATAAACAGCCATGTCTAAAAGTGTTCCCATCAGTACATGCACAGTACTAGCTAGAGATTAGCTACTGGAGTCATAATACCAAATAGTTAAGGCTGTGATTATTGCAGTAGCTGCCCTGTAACCTACATGAAATCTGCTACTGAATTTGCATGTAGGTTACTGGGGAGCTGCAGCTGCAGCACTGCTCAATAATCATAGCTGCAGCACCTCCATGGATATTCATGTTGTTGCTGCCCTTACTCCACAAAAGATGAACTGAGCTGCCATTCTAGGTTCAAAATGATCAAGCTGCACCATCACACAGCGCACTATTTCCACCCTGCTGGTCAAGCTGCATCATCACACAAAGCATTGTCTCCACTCTGCTGGTTGTTGGAATGAATGTTGTGAGCAATGGTTGTGCCGCCGAGGTCCCCACCTCCATGGACATTCATGTTGTTGCTGATGGACTCCGAACCAGCATGAGATGAACCACTTACCTGATGAGAATGAGTTAGATAAGCAGCTGCTCTCATTGATTTGTATTGCTAATGGATGTTTGGCTTATATAGAAATAAATTCATCAATAGTGTCAAAAGTTCAAGAGAAAAATAAGCTACTGCATGGTATCAATAATTCAAGATAAAAACGAGCTACTGCATGTTCACTTATATAAGGTACCAGAATATACTACTAACTCTGGCAGTAGTTAGGTTTTCACTTACCACTGGCACCTAGAATATACTACTAACTCGTCATGATTAAAGCATGTGATCTACCTTACCATGAGATCTAAACTAATGCAAATTAAGTCCGGATGCTATGCAAGAGAATCAACATGAGGCCACTTCCTCACTGCTGCACTGTGTGTTGCCATTCTGAATACCACAAAGTTGCAATTAGCTTCCATAGTAACTATATGTGCATGTAGTTGCTGAACTATAACAAAATTTGCTTCAGCTTGCCAAAGTCTAGCTATGCTACTAAGAAGAGAACATTGAGCTTGGGCATAAATACTCACAATTTCTTGGGCAGCAGATAGACGTTGTAGCGCTTCAACTGGTATTTCCTTTCCAAAGTCCTGATAAGTGCCTGCAGTGACAACGAGTATATAATTAACAGGAAACAAGGGATCACCTGTATAAAAATGAACATATGGAAATCTATATGTACCAATATCAAGTCTGTAGCAACTTTGACTTGCGGCAACGCACTGTCTTTTTCACGGACCTCTTTGTGCAGCTTGGGCATATGCCGTTGGTTCATCATCAGGTGGATGGCCCGCACATAGATCAACCAACATTTGATCCATATGGTCAGTCTCATCAAAACCCTCTCCATTTGCTGCGATGTCATATTCATCATGCCTAACAGCACTCTCACCATGTTGTGTTCATGTTTCATAGCCTTCCTTGAACCCATGCTTACACAATGCAACTCTATTGTAAACCTTTTGTGCCTAAAGTAGTTGCGGCACATGGCACAAGGACACTTAATTGTATCATTTCAGCAACACCCGAAAATGAAAATGCATGATTCAAGAACTCAGTGGTTTGATCAATCCAATAATTAGAGGGAGCTTTACCACGCTGCCAACCACTATACATCCATTCACGATGTGACATGTTAACTATTTCTGTGATTAAAAGAGTGGATAAATTAGTTAGCACATATTCTGTGTCGCATCATCTTAGGTACAGACACATATAGTTGTTAAAGTGGAAGCGCACATCAAGCATAGAATCACACAACATTTCAAAACAGGAACTTGTAAAGGAAGAAGTGGTTTACCTTGACTGACAAAGGCTATCTCCGGTCCTCAAATGTATTGATGTTGAAAGGGCACAGCAGCGCTTCACTCCAGACTCCCCCAATCCTTGTTGAACCCCAAATCTTCATTGCAATACATGAAGGACAGCAGATCAGAACTTCAAATACAATAATTTCCTGCTACCGACAAATTCAATTCCAAATTTCCCGTGGCAAAATAACAAGGATGCAGCAGTTCAACCCTAAAAACAGATGCTAAAGAATACTGCTGCATGATGTCTACAATAATGATCCTAGCTAGTGGAAATTTTATTTCGTTTCAGCACACATATGTACTAGTTGCATGTCTACAATAATGCAAGAGCAAGTTATTTCTATGCAATAGAGCTAGACCAAAGTGCACACTGACTCGTTCCTTCAGAAGCTAAGAAGGCATACACATGAGACATACTACAGTCATGGAATAACTTATACAAAGTGCTTCAAGGCTAAATGATTGCAAGCACCAGCATGAAACAACCAGGACAGGAAGAAAAGGCATCAATCTAATACCTCCAGACCTTTTTAGTACAATGAACTAAGTACTAGCATATACGTAGGACTTCCTGCCTGAGCCTTTTTACTTTGTATAACCTTATAAATTTCAAAAAATAAGGTAACAGATCCAGAGTTAAGCTATAATTTGCAAAAAAATATGCCTTCTCACTCAAACCTCAAGAAAAAGATTGACTGTTGTTCTATCTGAACACAAAGAAAATTCAAGTAGACAGGTACACATCTTCAATTCCTATGGGTAAGTAAATCCCTAAATAAAAGTAAACATTGACCAACAAGAACACATAGCATCCATAGACATTGTGAGGCAGAGCACATCATATTGATAAATTTCTGGGGAAAAACATGGATTTGCTACCTTAGCCTGATTGGAAGCAAGGAGCTGATGTCGGCGTTGGGCAGCTTCTGTAGGAGTCGGCATTAGGAGCTCCTCCAGATCCAGCGCAACACGGGCGGCACCGGTATCACCACATCTTCTAGCTCCTTCTTCAAGGGCCTGTTGGGGGGAGGCGGTGCTGCTGTGCGGAGGGAGGCGGCGCTGCTGTGCGGAGGGAGGCGGCGCTGGTGGGGGAGGCGGCGCTGATGTGGGGAGGGAGGTGGCGCGGGGTGGAATCAACAGAGGTGGCACGGTCGGGGGAGGGAGGCGGCGCTGGGTGGGGGAGGGAAGCGGCGCGGGTGGGGGAGGGAAGCGGTGTGGGTGAGGGAGAGAGGTGGCGCAGGCGGGGGAGGGAGTGGTAGCGCGGGGTGGGGGAGAGAGGCGGCGTGGTCGGGGAAGGGAGGCTGCGCGAGCTGGGAGGAAGGCTGCGGCGCGAGCGGGGAGGGGCTGGCGGCGGAAGTGGGAAAGGATTGGGTTTTGCTAGGGTTAGTAGGCACGGGAGTTTTTATTCTTATTCCTAATTCTCGCGCCCAGTTTCCAATCCTTGCAAGCGCGTGTGGCCAGCTCTTGTGCGCACGATATCCAATTTAGCAGCGGGAAAGACAGGCGCCATCTTACCAAAAAAATTTGGACCAATTTTCTTGAGTGTATATACAATTTCCATGTGTGTTTCCAATAACTCTCAGGTTAATTATAAATTTTTCTGAGTGTTTACGACATTTTTTGTGAGTTTTTACGAACCGGCAGGGTAATTCTCTATTTTCCTGTGTGTACTATAATTTCCCTATGTGTTTGTTTACAACCGACAGATGAAATCGCTATTTCCCTGTGTGTAGCACTATTACCCTGTGTGTCTCATATGAACCGACGGAACAATACACATTTCCCTGTGTGTTTACAGAAAAACCGTCAAAAAAATTATCACACACAGGGGAACTCCGGTTTCCAGTAGTGGTGCAGTCAGTCTTGAGATTTGAGGAAGGAGAGGAGAGAGAGGCCATGGATTGAAGAATAATAGAATTTTTGGGGTTTTATGCATATTTTTGCTAGCGTGGCGCTGCCATCTCTTGCCACAATCGCGTCATCGTAAGCTCATGTGGCATGTTTTGGACCTAGATCGATCCTTTAGATAGTTTGAGGACTCAAAAATGTATTTTAAAAGTTTAGCAACCTAGTTGACACAGTGAGACATGTCTGAGGACATGTAGTGTGTTTTACTATAAGAATAATAATATATCTTAAGGGAACCAGCAATATAGAAACAAAAGCGGTCCATAAGCTCTTGCGGGTAGCTGTAAACATTATGGAGAGGGTCATTATAGAAGTCAGTGCTTAGAGCTACCCATATACCTGTGGCCGGGCCATAAGAAATAAAAAACATTATTATCTCTCTCCTATCTTGCAATCTACTCTATCTGGGTCTGCGTTATCGAGGAGAAAGGAGTGACAGTTGAAGGGGATAAGATTTTTTTTACTGTAAGGTGGGCCCGCCTATGAGCTTATTCACCGATGCACATTGTGAAATCTGTAATAGTTGTAGACCATTTTTTTTGGGGCCCACTCCTATTGATCGGTTGGTCTACAAACATTGCTGCTGCCCGAAATGCAACATGTGGCACGAATTCATGCATAATTCATACAACAAACGACAACATCTATCAGTCCATTATTGTTGATGGAAGAGCAAAGTACACATTTATCACTTGCAAAATATGATAAAAAGGCTGCAAATCAAAATCCGTAGCGGCAGAGCTTGTCCAGCGCGTCGGCGTTCTTAATGCCGAGCTGGGTAAGGGCCTTGGCGAAGCAAGGGTCGGACTTGGGGCGCGAGACCCTGTACTGGATATCCAGGTGGCAGAACAGTTGCGCTGCAGAAACAGGGCTCGCGCCACCTCCCCGCACTTGCCCACCGTGGCCTCGCTCGGCTGCGAGCAGCCGGCCGGTGACGGAGCTGGACGAGGACCCGGGAGAGCAGGACGCGTAGTCCTCGCATGCTTCGGGGAGCAGAGGGACGCGCGCGCTCCACAGCTTGTCGATACCCACGCAGAGGCACTCATCGCGGTCCCCTCGTAGCTCCTCGCAGCACTCGCCGCGCGCCTTGAGCTGGCCGCAGGGGGCCATTAGGGTTTGCAGCTCTGACGGATCGCACGAACTGGCCGCCCCGGCCCCAAGGATGACCGCCGCCGGCGGGGACGCTGCGAGGAGGAGGAGGAGCAGCAGCGCGTGAAGGCCATCGGGTGGCGGATAGATGTCGAGTGTTTCTTCTGCTACAAACTTGATATTATATATACATTATCACCAAGGCAGTGACCCTTCCTCAAAGCAGAAGACCGCGCGCCCGCCCACCCACTTGCATGCATGCATGCATGCATGGAATCTTTTTTGACTCAAAATTTTAATTCACTTTTTCTCCTAAACCGTAAGTCGGATCTGTGAACCGTTTGTTGTGTCTTACTCACAAAAATATGCTTAACAAAACAAGATTCAACATGGATATATTTTGTGCATTTTTTGTTAGTTGCAACTTGGAAGTATATACAATTGCAACTCGAAAGCATATACAATTGCAACTAGGCTTGCAGCTCAACTCTGTATGTGTTGCAACTCGAGTTGCAACTCGAGTTGCAACACATACAGAGTTGAGCTGCAAGCCTAGTTGCAACTAGTAGTTGCAATTGTATTGCAACTCGAGTTGCAACTCTGTACGCAATAAATGTTTATACAAATGCAACAAATATTTATACAAATGCAATAAATGTTTATACAAATGCAACAAATGTTTAGTTTCGTGACACAAAGACAAAGACATTCAAAAATACAACGCAACAAATGTTTAGACAAATGCAACAAATATTTATTTTTGTGACAAAGGGACAGAAACATTCAAAAATATAACACAACAGACAAATGCAACAAATGTTTAGATAATAGGTGAAAGTCAAACATTTGTTGCAATTGCAATCAAATTGTATACAACTGTAAATCCAGTTGTAACTCTGGGCGCAACTGAAAGTAACACATTTGTTTTTTTGCGAAAAAAGTCAAACATTTGTTGCATTTATTAAATAGAAAGACATTTGTTGCAATTGCAATCGAATTGCATACAGCTGCAAATCCAGTTGCAACTCTAGGCGCAATTGAAAGTCAAACATTTGTTGCATTTATTAAATAGAAAGTCAAACATTTGTTGCAATTGCATACAGCTGAAAATCCAGTTGCAACTCTGGGCGCAACTGAGTTGCAACTGGATATAGTTATAAACACCACATGCAAATATAACATGTGTAGAGTTGCAAATGGAAAGCACACAGAGTTGCAATTCATTAAAAGACGCACGAAATATATTCATGTTGGATCTAGTTTTGTTAAGCACATTTTTTCGAGTAAGATGCAACAAACGATTCGTAGATTGGCCTTACGGTTTAGAAGATATCGCATTTTTCAGTTCGAATCAAAAAAGATTCTGCACATGCACATGAACTGGCATCACGTGTTTAGGTTGGACTATTAGTTTGGCATCACGTGTTTAGGTTGGACTATTAGTTTTGCATGTGTGCATGTGCTGGAAGGGTCCGTTTGGCAATGTTGGGTCAGCCCAGACGCGCAGTTAGACCTGGGTGCATTTTCTATGTATACATATATATGTATATATATATGTATATATATGTATATATATACATATATATGTATATATATGTATATATATACATATATATGTATATATATGTATATATATACATATATATGTATATATGTATGTATATATATATGTATATATATATATATATATGTATATATATATATGTATATATATATGTATATATATATGTATATATATATATATATGTGTGTGTGTATATATATATGTGTGTATATATATGTGTATATGTATATATATATTTACATATACATATACATACATACATACATACATACATACATACATACATACATATAGAGGCCTTGTCTGGATATGCGCATTGGAGGGGTACGAAGGGGTTTTAAAGAAAAATGTACTCATTTTCTCTTCGATCACTATCATTTTCTCTAATTCCACTTTGAATATCCCAACAAGCCCAGAGAGAAAGCTGTGAGATCAACAGCTCTGAGAAGAACGTGTGGGCCCAGCTGTACGTTTCCACTTTGATTCCATTTGCAGGCGATAATGTTAGGTTTAGTCATGCATGAACTGCATGCCTGGTTATAGTAAGCACCTTCGTCAACTAAAGCCTGCTGTGGGTTTATCTTAATTGAGGGCATCCCAACAACAGAGTGGAAGATTCCTGCAGATCTCGTTTCCAGAGCTACATATGCCCGCCAATTGCCCACCAGCACGATCAACTTCGAGGAGCTCCACCGACCATATGCATGGAAACCATCCATCTCTCCTCTATCTCTCACTCAAGTAAACAAAACATTGTGTGCCTGTAATCCACAGTGGTGCGCACGTTCATAGAAATAAATGACTTTCTTGAACGAATACATTCATGAATAATGTAATTAATCGATTTACTGAGCCAGCTTGCTGACATTGGCAGCTACCAATTTTTCACTTTACAATACATTCATCAAAATCCTTAAAAGATACTCATATTGTTTGCTCTCCTCCTCGCAGTTCACGGAACACGTGTTGATGAACAAAGCATTGTCTATTTTGCAAACAAAACCTCAAACTTTTCCAAAATCAAACCAAAGGCCATTGCCCCTGTGCTCTACATTTTGCAAAAAAAGACCTATAACTTTTTTAGATTAAACCCATGGTCCATCCACGCACGCAACCAGGAGGCTATCTGTTTTTCAAAACAAGCTCGATTTTGTTCGAAATTAGAGCAACTCCAACCGTCTAAGTAAATCAATTTGGCTGGATAAATTCGGAATAGTTTCTCTAAAATCCCTATCCAACAGACTCTCCTTCCTCCTCTCTTTTCTATCTCGCTCAGCATCCCTTGCCCTCCTCCTGCCTCCGCGCTCCTCTTTCTTCGCCAATTTTTCCTCCCGCGCGCCCTCACGCTCCCGCGCCGCTTCCGTTGGGGAGTAGTCCCGCGCATGGAGCGACCGGCGGTGGTCATCGGCGTCGATGGGGCTTCCTTTATTTGCATCCCCACAACCTCCTCCACAGCTGCGGTAGCATATGCATCTGCGCCTTCCTCCTCCGGCACGCCGTCGCCGGTCTGGCCTCCGGCCCAGCGTTGATGAGCCTGAAGTGCTTCCGGTTCTTGGCGACAACGTCGTGCATATGCAAGGAGTTCAGATGCACGAAGTCGGCTGGCAGCGCGATGAGGGTGGGGTCGTCGTAGTGGCGCTCCTAGCTGAGCTCTGTCAGCTGCCGCTGCAGTGCCGCGTGCGACGCCACTGTCTCCCCCACCGGCACGTACACCAGCGCCTTCCGGACGGCCGCCTTCGTCCCCGGCAGTTCGAGCCTCACTAGCCCGTTCTTGAACACCCACATGCCCAACATCTTTGCTGCTGCTTTACGTGCGGTGAGCAAGGTCTGGACTCTGGAGCTTGGCAATGCTCGTGAGACTGACTGCCTCTTAACCCGATTGCAAAAAAAACGATCTGAAGTGGCGTCGATTTAAATATGAAGAGTCAAGATTTGGGGAGTCTGATGGTTTTTACATCGTTTAGAAAGTTATCTGTTTTTTTAGGTACTTGTAAAACTCTATATTTGGCTAGGATTATACATGGACTTTTGGAGTTGCTCTTAACCCACAATCTATCCCTGCGCTGTGCGTTTTGTTAAAAAAGTCTTGAACTTTTTTAGAATTAACCAGCAGTGCATCCAACAAAAACCTAGACTCATTCCTCTCCTCTCGGATGAAGAGGGGGCGGCGTGGCAGCGGGGAAGGTCCAGCCGCCAGTGCTGTGGGTCGAGAATGTGGTGGTGCATGAGTGTGGGAGGAAGTGGCGTCGAGGGCCACCGCCGCGCGCTAGCACCGCCGCCTTGTGCCTCTTTTTGCTGCGGGTCGGCTGACGAGTGGCGGACCTCGAGTTTGTTCATGGCGGGGAGCCGCGAGCTCGAGGTCCGCCTATGCAGGGTCAACCAGGCTCTCGGCGTCGGAGCCCATGGCCCATGGTGGGGGGGCCAGGCAGCCTCCCCTATAACCCTAGCTCATTCCTCTCTCCTATTTCTCCACTCCCTGCTGCCGCATGTGCTTTGCTCACCTCCTCGACGCCCATGCCACGACAGAGGTGGTGGTGCTAGGTGTACAGCCCGTGCGGTGGAGGAAACGCACATCCACGATGTTTAGCCCAGTGGGCATCTATGGCCGCAAGGAATGACCATGTCTCATTACAGAAATGATCTTCCCCAACACCACTTTCACCGATCGGTTTTGGCCGAACCGCTGGTGAACATTTTCACCGCTGGTTCCACCATCAGCACCACTTTCACCGCCAGTTTATAATACGAACCGGTGGTGAAAGTCACTTTCACCGCCAGTTTGTAACACGATGAAAATCAGCACCATTTTTACCGCCGGTTTGTAACACCAACTGGTGGTGAAAGTTATTTTCACCTTTGGTTTGTAACACAAATTTTTTATTTTTCTTTTATTTTTTAATATTTTTTCATGAACTAGCAGCATGTATGGAGCGGCCATAAAAAACTTTAGTATGATCAGACTTATGGTCTGGAGTCTAGAAATTCATGAAGGTTCAACATATTATAAGAAAAAAAGGCTAAATATAATGGATTGTATCAAAAAATTATAAAAATTGGCATGGAGTCTTTTTATAGGTGCATAGCCTTCTCATAATAACTTCAACACATTTTTAGAAAGTTAGACTAAATATTGTTCACAAAAATATATATATCTCACACTCTTTCATATTTTCAAATTGCTACAGGATGACGTGGCGCGAGACAATCAATTGCTCAATTTGAGGAGCTCCACCATAGGCTCATCTTCCATCCCTCTACAATTGCACAAAAAAGCACCGTACCGGTGCACTTTGCACCGGCATGTATGAGATGGTATGAATGAGTGGTTCTCTAGTAGTTAAAGCTTCTAAGAGACCTGATTCTCTATGTGAACTTACTCCTGGTGATTCTATGGAGTAAACTCTATGGTGAATCACAATAAATTGAGAAAAATTCCCTACAAATTTGCGAAAAATCTTACTTGCACATATTATTACTCACATCTTTATCTTGCAACTTGTGCGACTTCACTTTCACATAGTACCTCTATTATATTTATTGGGTGAGTTTAAATACTAGATAAGCCTTACTTGCACATCTAGATAATATGTTTATGTTTATCTTTAGATATGTTTATGTTTATCTTTAGCATGATAACTGGAAATGAATGTTAAGGTGTTCTAGTTTACTCCCTCACTCCCTCTTAGGCCATACAAGCACTCATTAATTTCACTGGATCATCATCATCCTACATCAATCACTTTATCGTGCATGAAGGGTAATGTTTATAAATGACATGTTTAAATGGTGAACTAAAATGAGAAGGGTAAAAAATCATATAGATTGCATGCAACAATCATAGCTAATATAAAGAACCATTGAACACACTTTGATACCTCTAGACAGGTGTTTAGCTGGCCACTTGAAACTAAAGGCTTTTGAATATATATAAAATATATATACATGAGTATATACATACATATATACCAAACTCATCGACAAGATGTTGTTGCTGGGACGAGCACGAAGTGATTGGTTGTAATGCTATTGACATGTATCTACATTGCATCAGACTGCTCCAACTTGTCCAATGTGCTATGCAAGTGGTAATGACCCATGACCCCCTTACTCGAGCTCGTATGTTTCCGATTAAAAGTCGTGGGAAACGATTTTCAAAGGCGGCTCACCGCCTCTCGCGTGATTTTTTTTTTGCAAATATGTGACATTTTTAAGTTGTTTAAGGTCAACCAGCATTTTTGGTTATGAATTAATGTTTGATGTATTGTTATCGTACATTTAAAATGGTATGAGTAGAGTTATGTTAAAATGTATATTTTTTCTATTAGTTACATATATGTTATAGTAAAAATAGTAGTTAAAGTTGTATCTTTGAGACCTTGTCATCCAAAATGTAATATTATTTTTTTTTACCAAAGTGTGATCACAGAGAAATTGGCAGTTCATTGATTAATGTTGTAGTAGGATACCATAGCATCCAGGTGTCACAACAAAAAACCATATTAATTTAGTGCTTCCAAATAAAACTGTGGAGGCGTTTTTATATATGCAAGATGCAGTCTCATTAATTAGGCAGAAGATGATCCACACATCATAAGGTTTACAAGATATATATGCCTTCAAAAGAATCATTAAATGGCGGGTCAAATATAGAATACTGTAAAAGCAGCCTAACTGGTCTTTATATTTTTTATTAAGTAAGAACCCTTGTTTAGAGATAAAACTGCAAAGCATTTTTTTGTGAATCATGCCCCTAGTTTCGACCTTCATACCATATGAAGTTTTGAGACATGTCTGAACTCTGGTTCATTTTACTTCTTGAGCATCTTAAATGTTTTGCCATGCCGAAGACTGTTGACTTTTCTAACAATTGGAAACACATAATTTAGTTTTTTGTGTAAAATTCCTAGATATGATGGGTCCTGTATAGAAAGGAATGTATCTGAAATAGTGATTAAAACTATCAAGTGCTTGTACCTATAGGTTGATGTCAGTTGCACAAAAGCATTAAATAAAACATATAGAAGGAAACCTACCTCCCCTAAACCCAAACCCATAAGAAAGCCATTATTTAGGTGAGATCCTGGTAAAATTGAGTGGTTGCCATCAATGATTCATGTTGAAGAAGGGGATACCATAGCATATAGATTGCACTAACAAACCATGTTTATTTAAATGCATCCAAATAAAATGTTGTGGAGGCCATGCCATGTGAGCAAGATGTACTCTCATTTGTTACAAGTACATTGAATCTAAGTGTATATCTACAAGATATCTAAGTGTATATCTACAAGATATCCTGATAATAGAATCATTTAATGTTTTTTAAATATACAGAATTTTGTAAAAATCACAAACTATTCTTTGTAATTTTTCTTAAGAATCCTTATTGGAAGGTAGAGCAGCTTAAAATTTTGTAGTTGCGCTTTACATTAAAATTATTCCATTTCTCACATGACCCTAAGCTTGAACTTGTGGTACGTAAACAGTGGACGTTGTGTATAAATATGGAATACAATCTTGTTGCATAACTAGAGAGTTATTATGATATTCTTGTTAGTATTTAAGCGTGTATGCTTGTATATTTTTGTTTTTCGTTCATGCCAATATTTTTGGAGCGTACGACACATAGTTAATTAGTAACTTTCATAGTTTTCTCATTTTTTATGTTTAGTCATATATATGCACTTAATGATAACTCATTTTTTAATTCAATATTATGCATATATAACGCTCCATATCAAGAACACTCAAAATTTTGATTTTCCTTATTCTCTCTGCCAGAATAATCAAGACAATATTTTAAATGCACTATATCAATCTTGCAGCCTATAAAATTGATGGATTCAGATTCTCTTGGTAGGGGAATTCACCATCTCCTTATAGTGTAGGCTTGGGGAAGTCTTGCATGTTTTACTTCTTGAGGAATTTAATGTACCACAACTCACGCACACCACTACTAGCCACCTAGCCTACATGTTTTACCATGCCAAATAAATTTACTCAAATGAAACATCATCAGGTCATCTAATAACAACTAGATACACATACTTTGCCCTTCTATATAAATTTCAATATATGAGGGGGGTTCGTATGAATATGAAATAATTTAAATATTTGGGACTCATATATATATATATATATATATATATATATATATATATATATATATGTATATATGTATAGTGTTTTGCTATAATGCACCTGGGTGCATTTTATATAGCAAATGCACAGACCCCAGCGAGCGCACATGCATGCATGCAAAACTAATGATCCAGACCAAACGTGTGATGCCAGCTCATTTGCTTCACGTCTCTACTCACCCACCAGATACATGCATGTGGAGAATCTTTCCTTGATTCGAATTGAAAAAAAATGTGATATCTTTTAAACCGTAAGTCAAATCTATGAACCGTTTGTTGCATCTTACTCGAAAAAATGTGCTTAACAAAACAAGATCCAACATGAATATATTTCGTGTTATTTTAGTGAATTGCAACTCTGTGTGCTTTCCATTTGCAACTCTATACATGTTATATTTGCACCATATCCAGTTGCAACTCAGTTGCGCCCAGAGTTGCAACTGGATTTTCAGCTGTATGCAATTCGATTGCAATTGCAACAAATGTCTTTCTGTTTAATAAATGCAACAAATGTTTGACTTTTTTTCGGAAAAAGAAAAAACAAATGTTTGACTTTCAGTTGCGCCCAGAGTTGCAACTGGATTTGCAGCTGTATGCAATTCGATTGCAATTGCAACAAATGTTTGACTTTTTTCAAAAAAGAAAAAACAAATGTTAGACTTTTTTCAGAAAAAGAAAAAAGCAAATGTTTAACTTTTTTTGGAAAAAAAAAACAAATGTTTGACTTTCAGTTGCGCCCAGAGTTGTAATTGGATTTGCAGCTGTATGCAATTCGATTGCAATTGCAACAAATGTTTGACTTTTTTGGAAAAAGAAAAAACAAATGTTTGACTTTTTTCAGAAAAAGAAAAAAACAAATGTTTGACTTTCAGTTGCGCCCAGAGTTACAACTGGATTTGCAGCTGGATGCAATTCGATTGTAATTGCAACAAATGTTTGACTTTTACCTATTATCTAAACATTTGTTGCATTTGTCTGTTGTGTTATATTTTTGAATGTTTTTGTCCCTTTGTCACAAAAATAAATATTTGTTGCATTTGTCTAAACATTTGTTGCGTTGTATTTTTGAATGTCTTTGTCTTTGTGTCACGAAACTAAATATTTGTTGTATTTGTATAAACATTTGTTGCATTTGTATAAATATTTGTTGCATTTGTATAAACATTTGTTGCCACTACTAGATTTACATAAAGTACCGAGAGTTATTAGTTCAGCGGCCGACGGTACGTAGTATTAAAATATAGCATGCAGAATCTGGTCAGATATTCTTCCTCGGTGATTGGTTGTCGGCAAATATTCATATAATGCTAGATTACCGTCGGCCATTAGCTTAAAAAATAGTAAGCGCTGCAATCCCGGTCGGCCACCTGTGGGAAACGCTCAGCAAATCTGGTAGATCGTGTAGTGTGCGTACAGAGTTGCAATTCGAGTTGCAATACAATTGCAACAATAGTTGCAACTAGACTTGCAGCTCAAAGTCTAGTTGCAACTAGTAGTTGCAATTGTATATGCTTCTGAGTTGCAATTGTATATGCTTCCGAGTTGCAACTAACAAAAAATGCACAAAATATATCCATGTTGGATCTTGTTTTGTTAAGCACATTTTTGTGAGTAAGACACAACAAACGGTTCACAGATCCGACTTACGGTTTAGAAGAAAAAGTGAATTGAAATTTCGAGTCACAAAAAGATTCCCTGCATGCATGCATGCAGGCTAATTTAATAAATGAATTAATAAATGTCTTTCTGTTTNTTTTTTTCAGAAAAAGAAAAAAACAAATGTTTGACTTTTAGTTGCGCCCAGAGTTGCAACTGGATTTGCAGCTGGATGCAATTCGATTGCAATTGCAACAAATGTTTGACTTTCACCTATTATCTAAGCATTTTGTTGCATTTGTCTGTTGTGTTATATTTTTGAATGTTTCTGTCCCTTTGTCACAAAAATAAATATTTGTTGCATTTGTCTAAATATTTGTTGCGTTGTATTTTTGAATGTCTTTGTCTTTGTGTCACGAAACTAAATATTTATTGCATTTGTATAAACATTTGTTGCGTACTCCCTCTGTCCTAATTTATCTGCACTTCTAGAATTCAAAAAATATCCCAAATTAAATGCTAACAACAGATGCTCAAGTTCCAGTCTGTGCACCGCTGATAGGATACGTGGGACCTATTTGTAAAAAAAAATCTAAACACCGGAACCATCCTAGCCTGAGAGAATGAAACGGCAATTAAAAAAAGAGAGGCTACAACTCTACAAGGCTCTAGATTCTTCCACTGTGCTCGTTTGCAATCTTTACTGGTTACCAGTGCTAGTTTGATGGCGCGCAGTTATTGTACTAGAAGCATGGTTGCCTTTCAGTTTCTTTTTAAATTATATAAATCTGCATCGGTGACAGAGTTGTAACTTGAGTTGCAATACAATTGCAACTACTAGTTGCAACTAGACTTGCAGCTCAACTCTGTATGTGTTGCAACTCGAGTTACAACACATACAGAGTTGAGCTGCAAGTCTAGTTGTAACTAGTAGTTGCAATTGTATATGTTTTCGAGTTGCAATTGTATATGCTTCCGAGTTGCAACTAACAAAAATGCACAAAATATATCCATGTTGGATCTTGTTTTGTTAAGCACATTTTTGTGAGTAAGAAACAACAAACGGTTCACAGATCCGACTTACGGTTTAGGAGAAAAAATGAATTGAAATTTCGAGTCCAAAAGGATTCCATGCATGCATGCATGCAGGCTAATTCCAAATTTACGTGTCATCAAGTTTCTAAGCCTGCAATAATGTGTTTTACTGTAACTGCAATTGCCCTCCTACCAGTGTTGCAAATCCCTTGTTATCATATCAGCAGTGCAGACATGTTTCTATGTGTTTCACACACTGGATACAACTATTACCTTTGGTTGCAAACGAGCTGTTGTCTGTATAGCAAACATTCTGTTATTGTGTTTGCAATTTCCTCTTTGCTTGCAGGAAACTGTTACCCTTTGGTTGCAAACGAGCTGTTATCCGAATTGCAAACGTTCTGTTATCCTGTTTGCAATTGCGTCTTTGTTTGCAGAAAACTATTACCTTTTGGCTGCAAATGATCTGTTATCAGATTTGCAAACGTTCTTTTATCCTGTTTGCAATTGCGTCTTTTCTTGTAGAAAACTATTGCCCTGTGATTGCAAACGAGCTATTATCAGATTTGCAAACGTTCTGTTATCTTATTTGCAATTGCGTCTTTACTTGCAGACATTTGTAATCGTTATAGTATCAGTTTAGTTTTGGAAGTTGTTAGTGTCCAGCTGTTGTAATCGTTCTGCTGTTTGCAATTGAGCTACTATCAGCGTTGCAAACATGTAGTTGTACTGTTTGCAAATGGATCTGTTCTTCCAAAAACTTATCTATTCACCTTGCAATTGAGCTGTTATTGCTATTGCAAACATGTCGTTCCGCTGTTTGCAATTGAGTATTTTGTTCCAAAAACATGTAGTGGTCGTTTTGTCAGTTTACATTTGTGAGCTGTAAGTCTGTACCCGTTGTTTTAGTCAATGTGTCACTTTAGTTTTCTGTGTTGTAAGTCCCCACCCGTGTTAACCCCCTTATCACCCATAGCCCGGCGAAAAATAATAAAAATTTCAAGAAAAAGTCTCGAAAAAACCTTATTTGTAGTCAGAAAATTCTCGAAAAGAAAATCCAGCCCGAAAAAAGCCCACGAAGAAAAAGTCTGGAAAAAGTCTAGAAAGCCCACAGCGGGGGCGCGCGCGGGGCGCTGGCGCGCGGGCGCGTTTTTTCTTCTTCTGGCGCGCGCGCAGGCGTTACGGTAGTTTTCGGTAGTACGCCCAGGGTCTGTGCGTTTCCTATACAAAATGCACCTTGTTGCATTTTAGCCTCGCCCTATATATATATATATATATATATATATATATATACACACACACACACATACATACATACACACACATACACACACACAGAATTAGCTATTCTGCAGCCAGACCCATCCTCACACAAGCGGCCCGTCTGACCGAACTAGAACTCTGTTCGGCTCAACTTTGTTCGCCTCGCCCACTCGCGGCTCCGCGGCGAGGCAATCCTTATCGAGCTGAGCCGCACCCCTGACCGGAGCAAGCTAGGCCCAGGGATTTAATTCCGCTAATCACGCCCTCGTTAACGAGGCACCCTGGCTGGCTTCGATC
>CM014276.1:29438825-29458696 GCA_004135705.1 Alloteropsis semialata | reverse complement strand
AACCCGGAGTACACCGGTCAGACCGGTGGCCGGCACCGATCAGACCGGTGCCCTCCCCACAGAAAAGGTGAGATGACTGATTAGATAGATTTTGATCCTTTAGCCCTCACAAGATTGGATATAAGATTTGCAGTAAATATTTATCCAAAGTTGACATATCTCAGAAGAATATAGGATATTCCAAATTATTTCTCATTTCTTGATTCTTCCAAGAAAGATAGACAGATAGATAAAGATTTTATAGACTTGAGAAAATCTTCCCATTTGTGACTAGGCATCAAACAAACAAAGTGAACAATAGTCACAAATGAGTCAATCGGGCCACAAAGACCAAGAACCAAAATTTTCAAAGAAAGCACACTTCCTACACATGCTAGTTGAATTTTTGCAAAAACTACCCTATGCCACAAAAGACATGCATCCATCTCAAGTCAATAGTCATCTTAGCATATTTAGCTCATATCTTGCAAGAGATGACACCAAGTCAATTCCCAATGAAGACATCAACTAAATATCTAGATTTGAAGCTCAAAATTGACTTAAAACAATTACATGCAAAAACTCACACTAGCAAGGATATGAGGCCTAGATGCTCAATGTAAAAACATAGGTTAAAGGAACATACCTTGGCCTATAGCTAATCCTTTTCTTCACATTGGTGAAGATTCATTTCTCAAGTCTTGTGCATTATCAATATAATCCAAATGCCTCTTCTCATTTATGATTTTCCCTTATATACATCATAGAGAAGAAATGCATCAAGAAGCACAAGATCTAGTTTCATCATTTAGTGATCTTTGGATTGGAAAGGCACAATGGATCACTAAAAGATGAAACCTCACAATATAGGTTAAATTCCTTTTTCTTGATGCACATGTGTATATGGGTGGAAGGCAAGCTCACATGCATCAATCTTGTCACAAAGCCAAGCAAAAGATTTAAACTATATTATGGGAAGCAGCTATTTAATAAGATAATTCTTTGTCCAAAGAGGAGATAGATACACTTTTACCAATTTTGAACAAAAGACATAGCTTGCTTCAAAGAGAGACAAAACTCTCACACACGAGACTACAAGATCACTAATAGAAAATGTTAGTCTCTAGGACACAAATTGTAGCATAATCTCCTCCCCCTTAATAGGTGCATCATGTATTTGAATATCATGTCACATGCACTTGATCAATTTAATGAATTTGAGGAGTTTATCTCACAATTTGGTCCCGGCACATAAATAAATTGCATTTATTGACAAGGTGCCAAGAATACTTACTACCACAAAGATAGTGCATAAATTGTATGTCATGGAAGTGCTGAAAGAATTTCTTGTAATATTCCAAATTAGATAAAGCTTGACAATCAAACCACTTCCAGAACTTCTGGTACGATTTGGCCGGAATTTCTGGAATGAAACCGAGGCTGCCGGAACTTCGTGTCGGAAGTTCTGGTATGAAACCGAGGCTGCCGGAACTTGATGTTTGCTAGCTGGGCCATAACCGGTCAGACCGATCAAGGTGACCGGTCAGACCGGTCATCCCCAGTCAGCGCACACAATTGGAATTCTTTTCTTTTACTTGCTCCAAGAAGTTTCTTCTTTACTTTTTCTGTAATTTCCTGCACTTCAAAATAGTATGCTCTACTAGAGAGTCATTAAAGGCATCACGTGGCATATAGGGAATAAATCAAATAAAAATGTCAAAGTCACTTTCTCATGCTTCACAAACTCACACTTGTGACCCATGAGTGTTCACATAGAACTGAGAGTGACTAAGACATGACATTAAGCACTAGTTACTGAGATGACATTGGTTTTGTGGTTTCAACACTTTGCTAGTCACTTGGCTAATTTCTTCATTTCTTGTATCTTTTCTATAAGCCAAGTGTCCAATGCCTCTCGACGATCCTGCAAGCTCAGCAAGCACTCTTTGGTACCCAAATCTTGTTGGGTCCTTTGAGGTTAGTCACAAGATGCTTAGGAACCCAAATGGCTCTTATGCTAGTTTGAGGTGAACTAATCACTCTTATAGCACAAGTGTCAGTTTTGTCTTTCCCAAGCTTACTAAAATCATAATGGACAAGGTTAGATTCAAGAATGTTACCATTTGGACAATCCTTGCCCATGTGACCCTTTTGCCGGCAAGTATAGCAAACACGGCTCTTGTCCTTGCTTGACTTTATATTTCTTTACTTTTCTTGCCTTTGCTTGCTTTTGGGTTCCATGGATGAAGAGGTGACTTCAATCTTGTCACTGTGGTGAAAGGTGGCTGCCCTGGCCGCCACCGGTCTGACCGGTCAGGGTCAGAGCCACCTACATTAGTAGCGCCGGGACACATGGCTATCGTGTGTCCCTTCTTCTTGCATCCATAGCAAGTCCTTTTCTTTGCAAGACTCCTTTTCTTGGATACTCCATGCTTCTTTGTCTTGCTTTTATGCTTGATGGGGCACATAGATGCATAATGCCCCATTGTTGAACAATTGAAGCATTGTATGTGATCAATCTCCCTTTTCTTCTTTTCTTGTGTCTTGTCTTTGTTGACTTGCTTGTCATGCTGAGGAATTGAGTCAGTGACCATTGATCCCCTCTCAAGCTTATTCACTATGTTTTCACAGTTATCTTGAGAAGGTTGCACTTGACCCTTTCCCTTAAGCTTGACCAAGTCATTCTTGATCTTTTCATCCTCTTGCTTGATATCTTCCATTTCTTCAGCAAGAAGATCATCACAAGACTCTACAACAACATGCTCAACACAAGTTTGGGTTGCTTGGGAGCAACACGGTTTTTCACATAATAAAATAGAATTCATGTGAGAGCATGTGCATGTGTGTGTATATGAGGTTCAAGATATTTTACCGATGTTAATACAACCTCATGAGCAATATCTAGCATAGCATATGATTCCACCAGCTTCTCATGAGAACACTCAAGTTTTTTGTGAGTTGCTTGCAAAGCCATATGCTCACTAGTGAGCTTATCAAGTTGAGCACTAAGCATTTGTTTGTCTTGTTCTAAGGATGCTACACAAGTAGATAAATCAGTAGCACAAGCATAATCCTTTGACAAGATTTCATACTTACTGACCAAGGAGGCATGTGACAACTTGAGCTTTTCAAGTTCTTGAGTTAGAGCCTTGATGGTTCCAACTCTATGGAATTCATCTCTCTTGGTCTTCTTCTTACTCTTGCAAGCCATCAGACACTTGGCTCCCTCATCATTGGATAAAGAAGACCCAGAAGTGGATGGGGTGACGCTTGCGGCATGGGTGTCTTGAGCGCACCCTAGGGAGAACCGGTCAGACCGGTCCCTGTAACCGGTCGGACCGGTGCCTCCAGGCAGGCTGCAATTTCTTCCTTTTGCTCTTCTAGCTCCTTGAAAAAAACCACCTGAGGCTCAATGAATATTGCTGATGCAGTTGAGCACTTCTCAGGTGATTCCATAACTTCTTGCTCTTCATCATCACTTTCTAAATCTTCAAATGTATCCGTGATGAGAGTCCAAATGTGATGAGCATCTCTTCGGAATTCTTTCTTGCTAGAGATGATATCCCATAACTCTTCACAAACAGAACTCCGCAAGAAGTTAATAACACAAGCATTGAGTTGCGTGCAAGCTAGCTCCTTTTGAGTGAGATTTGACAAATCAAAGTTGTCATAATCAAATTTAGGAGGTAGAATGCTAGCAACTAAAATATGTTCAACTAAAGGATCTAAATTTCTAAGAGCATTATGAACATTACCAAACCAAGAAGCATAGTTTGAGCCATCGAGCTCAAGTGGTTCAAATTGTACCTCAATCGACATCTTTTCTTCACGGCGGTTAAGCTTAGATGTGAAGCCAAGCTCTGATACCAATTGAAAGGACCTTGATGTCGCCTAGGGGGGGTGAATAGGCGAATGGCCGGCAAATAAAACTTTTCCCCCAAATATCTCTAGCTGCCAGAGGGTGACTGGTCAGACCGGTGCTCCACACCGGTCAGACCGGTGCTGTGCAGTGCACACACCCAACAGCAGCTCGAGCTTCTTCTTGACTTCTAGCACGAACCAAACTTGGTGAGTAGCTTCTGTAGATGATATTTAGCAAGGCAAAACTATCCCTGCACACAATATAAGCACACCCAAGTAGATCGAAGCGGAAGCACAAATAATGTACTAGAAATCAACAAGTGAGGTAAAACCAAACCAAGACACAAGGAGTTGTTTTCCCGAAGTTCGGATTCACCGCTCGCACCAAGCAGCCACCAAGGCACGGTGAATCCTACTCTTCGTTGAGGAAGCTTATGCGACCACACTAGGTCAAGCTATCTCCTCCTTCCACTAGCTTGCTTCTTTCCTTTCGGAGGCGAAGCACGACCTGCACAAACAATCCTGTGGCTCACCACACACTTTGGTAGCTCACCGGGCGACACCTAGCCGTCTAGGAGGAAGAACCTCCAAGAGTAATAAATGCTTCAAATGGCTTTCTTGACAGCGAATCGAAGTGCTCAAGCTATGGTTGCTCTTGTTTGCTCTCTAATGCTCACACAATCTCAATCCCTCAACCCAACACAAAGATATCTCAAATATCACACAAATCTCACAAAGAGAAGTTGGGGAGGGCTTTTCTGGCTTCTGGGATGTCTCAAATGCGTGTGGAAGCAGCAGCCCACCAAGAGGGGGGCTGAGGGGTATAAATACCCCAGCACACAAAAACTAGCCGTTGGGATTCTATCCTGACCGGTCAGCCAGAGCCGAATTTGAAAACTAGCCGTTAGAGCTTGCACCGGTCAGACCGGTCCCCTTGACCGGTCAGACCGGTCAGGCTGAGTGTGTCCCAAAACTTCTCTCAAGTTAGCTCAAGGTTTCATCCAGGGATAAAACCACACAATGTTAGTTGAGCTGGGACTGTTAGCACACTCTGGGACTCTCTTAAGGCTATTCTCACATAGGTCAACTATTGAGCACTTTTGACATTTGTCAATAAGCAAATGTTGCATCCCTCTTGATAGTACGGCGTACCTATACTCAAGGATAAATATAAACACAAAGACATCCTCTTGAGTTTTCAAGTCTTGATCAATGCCATACTTTGATAGTTGTCAACATGAGGGCTTTCAACATTGCTATCTTTCTTGAGCAATTCCATACTTGAGCTAGTGACTTAGGATTTTCCATCATCCATTGACAAAATGTATTTGAATCCTTAAGTCACTCCATTTTATCAATCACAACTAATTGATGCTTTGCATTGCTTCCCTCAATAAAGCTTGGATATGGTTCTTCGAAACCCCACGGACCTAGATACTTCACCTTAGCAATTTGCACACATGGAAAGCCGTCGCTTAGCCAAAGCTTGCTTAGTCCCTTGCTCTAGTCATCTCGGTTGATTTCTTCACCACTTACCCTTGCCACATTGAGTTTAGCTTTGCTTCATCATTTTAAAATCCTATTTGAGAGAACTCTTCAAATGCTTGTTCTTGATTGACAAAGTACATTCAAACCATTGCAAGCTTCCAACAATGAGACCAACGTATATCACATAAGCATATGTCCCTTTGGTGTAAATGCATGAAGCCTTGCAATTTCCACTTTGAATGATCCCTTCATATATCAACAAGCTTTCTCATAGATTGGAACCACATGGATATACCTTTGTTGACTTGTCCAAAATATATCATGCTTGTCATTCATTATTTATGCACAAAGAGATCACACACTTGCTTGCCTTTCACATTATGAGCCAAATAACATTCATTTCATATATAATTCAATATCACAACATGATTGTACAAATAATAGCCTGCTCATAGTCTTAGACAAACAAGTTAGTCCTTTAATCATTTTGTCATACAATTCACCAAAACCCACATGGGGGCCTAGATGCACTTTCACTTCCCCCTTCCACCTTCTTCTCCAACCCGACACGCCCACACTCCTTTCACCATTGTTGTAGCCATTTTTGTCAATTTTGCTCAAGGAGACTCAATATTTTAAGGATAGACCTCACCAGTTTGTTCTAAGGTTGGTTTCTACCTATACATCATTTCCACCAATGCTTATGTTGCTTGCTTTTGAACTTTTGGATGAATTTTATGGGGAGAGTGTTCATCATTTCAGAGGCCATTCCTCACCCATTTTTTTCATGTAGGAGCCTAAACTATGAGGGTTGCACAGCTCTAGATTTGTTAAACATTGGTATCTACACACAATTGTTGATGGTTCGTAATTTGATTGGTTAGATTGTATCAAATTTGAGGTGAATTTTAAGGGGAGAGGCTCTTTTCCAGTTTAGATCATTTTTTTAATACGTCGAACATGGATGCTGCCCAATTCTGAAGGTTGACATCAATCGCTTGCTACGAGGTTAGTGTCCTATCCAACCATGAATTTGCTAGCATTTTTCTTAGGTTTCATATTCTTGGAAATATGGGTAGAGTCTGAATTAGATTTCATATTATTGGAAATATGGTAAGATCCTGAATTAGATGGTCTTCATAATTTGTTCATGAACTCTAGTTATTTGTTAGAGGACAATAAATGTTCAAAGGGCTTTGTTCATATTTTCTCAGGACTATATTGATTTCTCGAGTAGTGCATGAATCTAAACTAGATTGACATTAACATAGAATTGATTCAATTAATTTTAGAGGGACCTTTGAATGAATTAAAATAAATAGTTCTAATGTACTTCATAGATGGATAGAGGATGTATGTATGGTTCGAAGGGTAGAGGTGACAATTTTTCAATTGATTTCCGTCTTTTCTAGATGTTGCCAAGGCATTTTTCAATAATCATCCACGGGAGGGGGGGGGTATGTGTACTGCCCATGCATTGATTGCATGAATTAGAAGCAGTTCAAAAATATTGAGCAAATCCGACACCATTTGCTAACTAGGGGTTTCAAGCCAAATTATAAGACTTGGAATATGCATAGGGAGAGTGGTCAGAATGAAACCGAGGAAGCCTCTAGGGATTCCATACTAGAGACATGCAAAAACAGAAACATGATGTAGTGCAGGAAACTATGCAGGAAAAAGTGCAGAAAATAGTGCAGACAATTAACTGCAGTGCAAGTATGTAGGAGACTTTAGCTTCAGATGTTGTATTGGATGGACTAGATAGGATGATACATGATGGGGAGCCGGAATTCCTCGATGACAAAAATTGGAAAAGTTGAAGCAGATGATAAAGGATGCCAAGACACCGTTGTACGAAGGTTGTACCATATCTAAATTGGAAACATACCTTGGGATATTGAAGATGAAGTCAAGTAATGCATAGTCTGACAAATGTTTCAATGATTTGCTAGGTGTTTTGTAGATAATTCTTCCAAGCAAGAATGGATTTCCTAAGGACATATACGAGGCAAAGTAGATGATCTGGCTAATGGTGCTTGAAGCTCAAAAAATTCATGCATGCCCTAATGATTGCATCTTGTACCATGGCAGATACGAAGACTTGGAAGAGTGCACAGTGTGCAAAGCTTCAAGATACAAGTGTGCATCAACACTTGCAATGGATTGAAAAGGGAACATTGGGCTGCCCACAAAGGTCGTTTGATAGTTCCGTATAATTCCCCGGTTGAAGCGATTGTTCACAAACGCAAAGACAACAAAGCTTATTGGTAGCATGCCGAATATCATCTTAGAGATAGAAAAATCAGGCACCTGATGGTGCATAGTGGAAGGCTCTTAATTTTAAATACAAGAATAAAATAAAAATGAAATTAGGAACACAAGGTTTGGGCTGAGCAGACGTGATGTGTCCTTTCAACATGGTTAGCATCAAACACAACAGTCATTATGGTTGTATAACTCTATGCATATACAACCTTCCATCTTGGTTGTGTATGAAGTGGACATACATTATGATGTCGTTATTGATCCCAAGGCTCCAAGCAACCTAACAATGATATAGATGTGTATCTAGAACCATTAGTGGATAATCATGTAACATTATGGACAAAGGGTGTTAGGGTGTGGGCAAGTACAAGCGAGAGCAGTTCAAATTGAGAGCATTTGCTATTTGTAACCATCACATACCTACAACATAAACTTTAAGTAGAGACACTTCTGTATAGACATTTATAATTTGCCCTTATGAATATGTCTTAACGTATTACAGAGACACTATTTGAGGCATTTTCAACCATAGAGACATTTTCTTTAGTCATTTTTATAAAATGCCAATATAGAATATTAGGGACATATTTGAGACACTTAAAAATTGACCTTACCCCATGAAGGCATAGTTTGAGACATTCACTTTAATATCTTGAGTCACTATTTAGAATATTTAGGCATACTGATAAGAATTATACTAAGTAAATATGCAACAATTGGTGTGAGCTTGAGTTGGCTAGTGGGTGGAGTATTATGAAATATACTATGAGGTCTTGAGTTCAAAGACCTGTCACTCCAAAACTACTATATTTTTGCAATATATTTCTAGTCATATAGAAGGTAGAGACATAATATTGTGACATTACAAGTTGTCTTAATAAATATAGGGAAACTTACAAAAATGTCTCTTTATTCAAAGAGACATTGTTGGTAGTGACACCTTTGGCGTGGAATAGTTGATAGGTGTCAGCTATGGGCTATATAAATATTTTTGGGCCGTATTAGATGGTAACAGATGGCCCTTAATTTTCAGTTAATACAAATGATTATGCAAATAGCCCATGGATATGGCCCATGCAAATGTTTTATCCATGTGGGCCTTCTTAGACTTTTGGGGCCATATTTGGTAATACGATGGCTAAACATGTTTAGTCTGAATCTATAAAATATACTAATCATCGGCTACAAACTAAGTTATCTGAGTTAACTAATCTTTAGCACGTACTACGCGTGGGCCTCTTAACTAAGTCATGCATGAACTTGCTTGTGTGAATATATGTATACGTACATGTGTTGCAGCATGTAAGTCTCCATGCAAATACAAATATACTCTAGAGAGCAGCTAGTTCACGCACGAGAACTGCGTATAGATACCGGATATTTTGGACCCAGTATCAATACTTGTATTAGTACCGGGTCCAATGGCTAGAAGAAGTGCGTGCTCATAGGAGAGCCCCATTGGTATGGGTTAGTGTTACCAACCGGTACCAATGAGGCTCTGCGTATACAGCCCCTGCTTTCTCCCCCAGCCCGAGCCATGGCGTATTTCTTCATCCTCCATTGAGCTCGGGTTGAGGGAGGTCATGCCCGATTTTTTCACAACTTTAGGAGATTGTGAAATCCATGTCCGCTAAGAGGTTAGCAACTTTATCCTCTCTCTTTTGACGGTTAGCATAGTCTATTTCATGCTCTATGTTTTGAGTAATTGAGTGTTATGTGAAATGGATAGAAATAGGAGATTTTAGAATTATACATCAATTTTATTATGATTTTGTGGTAGAGGTGAACCATATAGATAGTCGTGTAGGGATGATGCTCAAAATTTTAGGCCTTGTTTAGATTTTTAATTATCTGTAGAAACTTTAAAAGATTTTCATATTTAGGCTAATTATGGTTTTTACATATTATAAATGATATTAATTGTACAGGCTTATCGTGAATTTTAGAATTACATCTTCTTAGAGCTTCAAATGATGTTCATATTTAGGGTTACTATGAATTCTAAATTGTAGAGACTTTAAATGTTGTTCATATTTGAAATGATATTATTCATATTTGATAATTTTGAATTTTTGTGGATGCTTTAATTGATGTTCATGTTGGGGCTGAATTTTTTGTTGTATTTTGTGAATAGATGAATGGACAATGGATGTACAACGCGGATAGACGCTCATCTTCATTAATGGTGTTCATAAATTCCTCGACGTGGCAGAGGCTAACTCGACCTCGAGTTTTATATGTTGTCCATGCAAGGTCTGTGAGAACAACAAAGATTATCACAACAAAGAGTGCGAAAGTGCGAAAGAGCCGGAGGTCAAGCGTTTGTTGGAGGGCAACGTATCAGGTGCAAACCAACCTCCCCGTGCAAACTATGCAAACCTCAATCTGGACCACATGATCTTGATCCAAGGGGGCGCTTAGAGAGAGGTGGGAGAGGGGATTTGCAAAAGTGATCTTGCTGTGATTAAGGGTGGGCGGCGATTTTGCAAATCCCCCCTCCCCCCTCTCTCTACGTGCCCCCTTGGATCAAGATCATGTGGTCGAAAGAATCAGGAAGGTCGATGGGGCACCATCACCCATGGGCCAGTGCAAGCTACCTCATACATTTGGAATGCCAATTTTTTGTGTGACCCAGGATTTGAACCTTGGTTGGTGCTATCACAACCAGAGGAACAAAACTATGGACACATTATCAGACTAGGGTAAATCATTAGTTAATCGCAGGCGTGGAGTACATGAGCATGAGGAAATATGTGCCAAACCACATGTATTTAATTATTTTAAATGCAATCTCATGACACATATGAATTACGAGAAATTTACTTCTTTAAGAAAACACCACGGATTAGATGGAAAAACTACTATATTTCAATCGCAGAAGTTTAAACTCATAGGAATCTTATTATTAAAAAGATATGGCCACTACCATCTATCAACATCCAATCCATACTGGCATCATATTACTGTAGACATTCAGTTCACAAGTTTTCCCTCTATGCAAACAACTGATGGCTTATTTTAGAGCGCTTCACCATCTTCAGAGTCTGAATAGCTCACAAGCTTCACATGTCCTGCCTGTGCATCACCATTAGAAACCTGACCATTGTTCATGGCCCCTTCTGCGTTGTCTACATAGTTGGTTTCAAATACTACATTTTCATCACCAGATCTGTATGTCCAGTCATTTCCACAATTACCATCTCCTATCATGTCTACTTCGCGTTTGTTTTCTTTTTCACCAGAAGGATCATTGGGATGCTGCGATTGATCGAGAACAGACCCAAGCAGCAAGGCTCTTATTTTTGCACCATTCATGCACTTCTTTGCATTTTTATTACGTAGTTCCTTCTCGACCTTTTCTCGGTGTTTCTGGCAGAATAAATTGTCATACAATTAATAACAGAATCATTGTTCAAAGCAAATCTATATATACTCCATATAGTAACAGAGTCATTGTTCAAAGCAAATCTATATATACTCCATATAGTTCATACTCTCTGAAGTGTAAATAATGCTAAAAAGAATAATCTGTATGTACCTGAAGATGAGCAGAAATTTGTTTGCGATCAATGGACTTCACATCCATCAGCAACTGTATCCTCTTTGGAGTCGCGGCTGAAATAAAATTGACATGCATCTAATCAGTTACCTATCTGAAATCCAGAATTCATGCGGGCCATACAATAGACACGATCTTACCTCCCCCAAGTATTTCAATAGCTTCTAAAAACTTCTCCTGAAGAAATGGAGTCCACATGAGTTGACTTGCCTTCTGTTTATTAGTGCTTTCTCCAAATTTCTTCTCACTCCTTAAAACATTACCCTTTCCTCTAATACCTATATGTATCCACATGAAACATAGGGATTATATATACCTTAGTGGACTAAATACTTTTTTTGGATAAATTATCTCTAAAATTGTTTATTACAGAAAGCACATAACCTTAGTGTTTCTTTGATCATTGTAATAGCGTCTAATATTTACTTAGACTATTTTCCATGACATAATCAAAGAACCATTTCAAGGGACTAATATATTATTAGAAAAATATTAAATGATGTATAAACAAGAAAAACAAGTTGTACGTCTTTGCATTTGACACTAAAAAAAACTGTTGGATTTCTTCTTGGTCGACTAATTGCGTGATAGGTAATGCTCTTGGACCCCACTTCATTGTCTTCATCTTCCAGCCACGATGGCCGCGCCGCTAGTGCCTGACCTCCTACTCTGGCGGCCTTACCCCCCACTGCCAGCGCCACCCCTACCCCTCCCCCCTCAGGTATTATGACTACGCCCACTACCATCGCGTACCGCTCGAATCCAGTGGCCTCCCCCGCTGCCCAATGCTAGTCAATCCAACCACCACCCCCCTCCGCTCCCACCTCATCCATGGGCCCCAACCTCCATTTATACCCGCTGGTCGCTAGACAACCCCCTCCTCTCACGCAACCTCCAGTCGCTACCGCCATCTCACATGTCTGCGGAGGGGGAGGGGGGGTGGGGGTCAGACCTACCCCTTCTGCAAGACCCAGCGTGTGTCAGACCTAGCGTTTCTTCATTGTTGGTTAATCAGGAAGGAGTGAATATGTGCTATAGTAGCTCGAACCTTGGAACACGTCTTTAATTTTCTCCAGTCCAAGATTTTTTTGGTCAAGATGTTGCCATAGACTATTTGTCGTATTTGCATCAACAGGCTTCTCAACCAAAAAACATGCACCAAGCTCGACACTCCTCTTCATTGTGGTCCATGTTGTATCAGCTGACATCACTGCTTCAAAAAATGAGAATTAGTACCTAATTTTAGAATTTTATAATCCATCACGCAAATAAAAAACAAACGTCTATATACATGCTTATGGAAGGATCAAAATTCATAGAGAATCTGCCGACTTACTTATCACTTGAAGGCTTTTATGCGACTCCCTAGAAGTAGCAAGGAAATGAAAACCATTCATCTCTTTCATGTCCACCGCCACCAATGCAAAATCAATATCTTTGTCATGATCCTTAAGAAACATAAGCGCTTCAACAGGACTTGTATATACCATTGCTGAAACAAACGAGAGAAACATATAGGGTTTTTTCAACACAGAATACGGTGTTTCCCTAGAAAATAGTGATTTTCATAACAGTATTGCTCCCTGAGCTGTAAAGATTTATCCAAGATATTTACCTTTAAAGCCGATTTTGGTTAGTAAGCAGCTTGAAATGTTGGCATGGCTAAGATTTTCATCAACAACAAGGACACTAAGCTTATCAGTTGCTCGTCCCTCCTTTCTTTGAGTACCCATATGTGTCTACAGGCTTCGCTATTGTTTATGCTCCTACTTCACGGGGAAACACCTAAAGCAGCAAGCTCCTATAAATAGTGAAAAACAGTCTCAGATCTGTTCCTTTCTATATATTTTAATCATTACTTAGGTGCAACTGACATGCAGCCTACATTTACAAGCATTTAATAGTTTTAATCAATATATATATATATATAGGAAGCGTTTTTTCTACACGCGCGAGTAGCTACGCGCGTCTGCTACCGGGTTTCCACGTACGAGCACCACCCGTCATCCTCCATGACCGAGGTTCTGAGACGCCTAATTTTTAGGATCGGTAGTTGATTTAGTTAAGAAACAAATAAAATAATATTTTTCGCTGCACTCTTGCCGTGATTCTCGGTCGGCCCAATCCAGGCCAGTTAACGAAACAACTTTACACCGTGGATATCTTGTGGAGCATGGTAAGTCAAGCATGTGTGCTTTTTATTAAGAGTATGAGTGCATACTAAAATTATTTTCTACGGAGTAAGATTTAGAGTACGAGTACATACTATTTTGCAGGTAGTATGATTTGGCTTATTAGTATGCGAATATCCTGCCGGGACGAGTACCAATTAGCATTAAGCTACATCATGTAATTTTTGCATGCACGAGTATGAATTAGCATACTTAAAAATGAGAGAATGTCTTTATACTCATTTGAGTATATGAGTTCAGGGGTTTATATAGCATTTTTTTCTTTTGTCAGTATGTGTACATACTTTTCTTATATAATTCAGTATATGTACATACTTTTTATAAAGGAGTATATGTAAAAAAAAATTTAACATGGAGTATATGTACATACTTCTGGGCAATGGAGTATATGTACATACTTTTGGAGAATGGAGTATATGTACATACTTTTGGACAATGGAGTATACATACACATTAACAGAAGTACGTACAAGAATTGAGTATCACGTTCACATACAGGAGAATGTAATGTAGTGCAACGCCTACTCCATCTAAAATTACAAAATAAAATCCGGAAGCATACTACTGTATCTAGCTAGCTAGATCCTGCAGCTACTGAGATCAGTCGACGTCTGCTGCCGTAACTTCTCTGATGCCTGCTTCTTCACACTACCAGAGAACGGTCGATCGGTCACGGTTCGTAACCCTCATAGGTACCGGTTCTGGAACCGGTACCACGACACCGTGACTAAAGGGGGGCGGCCTTTGGTACCGGGTCCAGACCCGGTACCAAAGGGGGCTTTGGTACCGGTTGGTAACACCAACCGGTACCAAAGGACCCCCCCGCGTAGGCATGCGGGGGAGGGCCTTTGGTACCGGTTGGTGTTACCAACCGGTACCAAAGGCTCTTTTGTTATTTTTTTTTTAAATGTTTGATATTTGGGTTAGTTATATACAAATCTACGCGTCTACGTGTCTGCTCGTCATATGTCATATGTCGTACACGATCTTTCACGCAATAAGATTGAAGTCGTCGCAATTGTCAATTGATTTTGACCCGACTTTGATTGCATTTTTTTCGAACATTTACATATAAACATTTGAGATCGGCCAATACAAAAGTTAGAGCATTTAAAAGTTATTTACAATTGATGAGCTGAACTGGAAGAAGGAGCAGAAAGGGAGTCCAATTGAGCGATTTCGGTTCCGTCATGGTGGTACTCTCCCAGTGGACTTATAACTTGGTCCATAATGAATCCAAATAGTTGGTCCGCAATAGCTCTTGCTTTTTCTCTCATTGGGAGCACTTCATGGTAAAACATCCTCTGCATTAATCACAAATGACAACATTCATTCATATAATAAATAAATTTTGCATGTAATCATTTCTAAACAAGTAACTAATAATCATTCATTCATATAATAAATAAATTTTGCATGTAATTATAAAATATCCTAACACATTCATTTCTAAACAATAACTAATAATTATTTCAAAACAATAACTAATAATCATTTCTAACCAAGTAATAATCATTTCTAACCAAGTAATAATCATAATAAATATACACTAATAATCATATTTCCATATACACTAATAATCTAATGTCCATATACACTAATAATCTAATTTCCATATACACTAATAATCTTATTTCCATATACACTAATAATCTAATTTCCATATACACTAATAACCTAATTTCCATATACACTAATAATCTTATTTCAATATACACTAATAATCTAATTTTCATATACACTAATAATCTAATTTCCATAGACACTAATATTTCCATACTAATAATATAATTTCCATATACACTAATAATCTATTTTCCATATACACTAATAATCTAATTTCTATATACACTAATAATCTAATTCATACCATGAGTTCTGCTTGAGTCACTTTTTTGGGAGAAACAAAGGTATGCATCCACTGGCAGACGTAGTATCCGCATAGATTCGTCCCTGGTTCCTGTCTGGCACACTGATAGTGGAGAAGAATAAAGTTAGACGTAACAACTATATATTAGAGTGATTTTACGAGATATGCGGGTACACCAGCCACGTACCGGAAAGTCCGTCCTCAGATGCAGTTTTTGTTTGAAATTTCCTTTTTGTTGCGCACGGAAACGTGTCCATGCCATGTCAATCAAGTCTAAAACTGCTTGGTAATCCTCTTGTGGTTTCCGCAGTGAGTCCAGCACAATAATTTTACCTTCATTTATGATTATCACAAGCAGTATCCAGTGGAAGCTGTATATATATATATATATATATAAATACATGCACAAGTATTGAGAACAAAGTCTTAAAGTTATACATACATAGAGAGAAGTACTCACTGGAAATTGTATGGCAAAAGAATGTAATTCTTGCTTCTTTGTTTCTCCAGGTACAGGTATATGTTGTCCACCGTCTCCAGCGGCTGTTTCTGTACATTTCTCTCATTTACCATCAATGGATCCATGAAGCCGACATCATCATAAGATTTTTCACGGCATGTATGGATCTCCATCCTACATGACAAGAATAGATTGTTATTGTTTAAAATTACCCATCGGAAAGCAAGTATTGCGAGAATAGATCAGTGAAAGAAACTTACACAACCCAGCAGCTCATCAATGAGAGGTCTATGGCATCTTGACGGTACAAATCGTAGACATCCTTGAAATCCAAAATCAAGAGCTCATGCCCACGGAAGTAATCACGGTCTTTTATCAAAACATTGAGCATCTGTCTACCCTTTCTGGACGCCTTCATGTACCACTCATGAAATCGGAATGCTTGAGTGGTTAGGGACTTCAAAGAATCTGGGGGCACCATTGGTTTGCCATATTCAAATGTCCAAATTTCCACTGGTGCTGCCACAGGAATTTCGCCCGTGCCCGATAAAAGTTCTGCCGCTGAGAGGCCTGTTTGCTGGCACAACAACGCAAGCTGTTCCTCGTCATATTCCTGTTGCCCTTGTGTCCTCCTAGCCGAGCTCTGACCGACTTGTTTCTTCTTAGGACTGGCCGCCTTCTTCACCGAGGATCCACCGCTGGCTTGTTGTTTCTGCTTCTCATAAGACTTTGCAAGCTGGCGGTCGTAGTCGGAGGGCAAGAATCTCTTCTGATTCGCCGCGCTCATTTTTTTGAAAAATGCCTTCGCTGCCGGATCTATGGGCACCGGCTTCTCTGGCTCTTTTGGTTTGAAATGCTCTTTGACATGGGCTGCGACCACCAAAGCACTTTCCTCGTCAGTTCGGTCGTAGGGTAACTTCTTCCTTATGGCGGCCAACCTTTCTTCGTCGGTAGGCTCTTTCTCCACCGTTTGGCGCTTCTGGCGAGTAGTCCGCCGTGGGGGCGGAGCTTGGCGCTTTGGGGGATGCCGTGCTGGTGGAGTAGGAGACCTGTGTGAGCCGGCATCATCCTGACCTGGAGGTGGGGATGAAAACGATCGGAAACGGTCGAAAACGGTATTGCAAATTATGCAAATGTAGAAAACGAAAACGGTACTGCAACCCTACCTGGAGGTGGCAGCTCTGGGTCATCCTCGGCCCTTCTTGAAGGTGACGGTGGCTGCGGGGGATCCCTGGGTGGAGTAGCTGACGGCCCTTGACTGCGAAATTTGACGTAACGCTTCTTCCATAGAATGATACTGCCGTGGGCAGCATCCGCTAACGTCTTTTCTTCGTCGCCACCTGGGATGTCGAGCTCCAATTCATCATATCCTTCACAAATCTGCTCGACCCCCACCTTGCAGTAGCCGCTTGGAATCTGTGCCCCATGAATGGTCTGCCCTTGCTCCACCGGATAAGCCATACCGTAAGCCACCTTAGTGGATAAGTTCCGGCTTGGTATATGAAGCTCACATGGCGTACGCAGAGTGATTTCGTCCACTGGATAGCGAGCACTGTCGTCCCCGGCATCGGCAGGTGGGAGCTCTGTAGAAGCAACACTGCTGCGACGTTGGGAGGGCGGGCTAACACCATCAGCTGATCCACCAGCTGGTACTATTCCTGGCACCGTCTGCCCTTGGCTCAGCAATGTCTGTAGCTGTCTAGACACCATCTCTGGGATGCCGGCCTTTGTCTCCCGAAGCTCTCTTTCCAAGTTCTCCACTCTTCTCTCTTGTGCGGCCTTGGAGCGGCTTCGACTCCTGTAAGTGTCACTGTCCGCAGGGAATGCAGTCTTCCACGGGACTACGCCGACACCTCTAGCTCGTCCGGGATGTTCGGGGTTCCCCAGAGCCCTTGTTAGCTCGTCGTTTTCTCTGTCGGGAACGAATGTCCCATCGGCTGTCTCTTGAATGACCTTAAGGATACCAGCGGCCGCCTCTTTTACCTCATCGCTGTATACAAGCGACCCATCGGAAAGATCCAGAGTGCCACCATGAGCGTAGTACCAATGCCTTGATCGCTCGGGCCAATGCATTGTCGCCGGCGTGATTCCCCTGGCAACCAAATCTTCTTCCATCTTGTCCCAGATAGGAATTTTCTTCTTATAGCCAGTTGGTCCAAGAGAGTGGAAGTATCTTTTCTTCGCGGCATTGATCCTATTCTGTCGCGAGTTCTTTTCACCTAACTCCGACCGCCTGTACTGCACGAATCGATCCCAATGACCCCTCAGCTTTGGGTAATCATCGAAGTTGGGTGTCAGGTTCTTCTCGGCATATTTCTTGTACATGTTTTTCTTCCATGTTTGAAATGCAGTACACATCGTCTTTAGAGCCCAATTTTTGACTCTTGCCTCTGAACCTTGAGGCACCGCGAAATGTTCTTGCAGACTGGCCCATAGCATTTCTTTCTCTGATTGCGGCACGTATGTAGCATCATCGCAGGGTTTCCACCTCTGCAGGCTGATGGGCACGTGGTCTCTCACTAGAACACCACACTGATTGGCCATCTTTATAGCAGCTTTCTCTGGCGCAACCGGCCGACCATCCTCTGCCACATCAGTGATTACAAGTCTGCCCTCTAACTTCTTGGTCGGGCCACGTTTCGTCTTCTTCGATGATGAGGACCCAGAAGGCTGTGAGCCTGAGGGCTACATGTACGAGAAAGAAATGTATATATTAAGATTTCATGCTTGAACATATATATATTCGATATTGACAATATGTATACATATATACCTCCTCGGCCCGAACACTACCAGCGGCAGGTTCTTCCATGCCATCACCTGACATATTCAGGTATTGGCTGCCATCGTCACCACCTGCCTCCTCGTCGACGTCGAGAAGGTTTGTGGCACGTGCACTGCCTTTTGCGATTGCATCCATCATCATCATGTTCATTTCGTCTTCTGTGTAGTCCATTTTGTCTTCCGTCTATCAAATATACATGAAATAACAATTATATCAAATTCGATCAAATTCGATCAAATTCTATCAAATTCTACCAAATTCGATCAAATTCTATCAAATTCTACCAAATTCGATCAAATCCTATCAAATCCTATCAAATTCTATCAAATTCTATCAAATTCTATCAAATTATATCAAATTATATCAAATTCTATCAAATCCTATCAAAATTCACCAAATTCTATCAAATTCAACCAAATTATATCAAATTCTATCAAAATTCACCAAATTCTATCAAATTCAACCAAATTCGACCAAATTTTATCAAAATTGACCAAATTCTATGAAATTCAACCAAATTCTATCAAATTCTACCAAATTCTATAATCATTTCTAATAATCATTTTCATTTACACTAATATGAGTTTCTAAACATTTTCTAATAATCATTTCTAATATAGTCCATTTTGTCTTCTGTGTAGTCCATTTTGTCTTCCGTCTATCAAATATACATGAAATAACAATTATATCAAATTCGATCAAATTCGATCAAATTCTATCAAATTCTACCAAATTCGATCAAATCCTATCAAATCCTATCAAATTCTATCAAATTCTATCAAATTATATCAAATTCTATCAAATCCTATCAAAATTCACCAAATTCTATCAAATTCAACCAAATTATATCAAATTCTATCAAAATTCACCAAATTCTATCAAATTCAACCAAATTCTACCAAATTCGACCAAATTTTATCAAAATTGACCAAATTCTATGAAATTCAACCAAATTCTATCAAATTCTACCAAATTCTATAATCATTTCTAATAATCATTTTCATTTACACTAATATGAGTTTCTAAACATTTTCTAATAATCATTTCTAATATAGTATGATTTCTAAACATTTTCTAATAATCATTTCTAAACATTTCTAATGGCTTTGATAGATGTACACAATACCGGTATTGTTACTCTGTCATTGCAACAAATTTTGGACTTGAAGTGTGTCAGCTATCTCCATAAAAAGGTAAATAATTCAACTAATGGCTTCACATTGATGTTTATGGAGTCCTGGCAACAACAAGCTTAAGGGACAGGGGACGCAACTGGAAGGGACGTGCGACAAGGCGACGCCGGTGTCGGTGAGCGCCTCTTGCTCGGCGCGGGGAATGCGGGTGACGTCGGGGGCGGCCGCGGATGCGTCGGGCCCGCGGATGCGGCGGCGGCGTCCGGGGCGTCGGGG
>CM014276.1:29374050-29427467 GCA_004135705.1 Alloteropsis semialata | reverse complement strand
GCCCGTCAACCAATTGATAATTCTTGGCTTTACGATGGATTTTCTCCAATGTTGCATCATCGTCCGGAATAGCTTGGTTTGTGAGGTACGCCCGGATTGGATCCATCCAGTTCTCCTCGTTTCCAACTAGAGCGGCAGCTCGGGCCGTACCGACCAACATAGACTCCTTGGCGGATTCGTTGGTTGTAGAAACTGATCCCTTGGCGGGTTCAGTTTTTAGGTTCGGTAGTGAAACCGACACAGAGGGTTTAGTAAGGACTTCAAGCAAGACGTTACCTGGGAGCTGTGTGCGTTCTGCAGCTGCCTTTGCTAGCTTGTCTGCGTCGCCATTGAATTCCCTCTTCACGTGCTGTACTTCAAGCCCATCAAATTTGCTCTCTATCCGCCTATATGCCTCCAAGTACTTAGCCATGACCTCGCTCCGCGCACTGTACTCTTTCATGACCTGCTTTGCAGCTAACTCGGAATCCCCTTTCACGAGCAGCCTTCTGACACCAAGAGATGCAGCTATGCGGAGACCTGTCAACAGTCCTTCGTACTCGGCAACATTGTTAGTAGGAGTTGGATCAACAAAATTGATTTGTAAAGCATACCTGATGATGTCATTATGTGGCGAGATCAGGACCACCCCAGCCCCCGCGCCTGCTTTGCAAAATGCCCCGTCATAGAACATTGTCCAGTGTTCGGGATTTTGGGCAGCCTCTTCAGGTTCGGGGTTAGTCCACTCTGCGATGAAATCTGCCAGAGCCTGCGATTTGATGGCAGTCCTGGGTATGAATTCAACGTCGTAAGCCCCCAGCTCCACAGACCATTGCGCGACCCTCCCACAGCATCTCGATTATGTAAAATGTTGCCTAGGGGGAAAGTTGACACAACCTTGATCTTGTGGCTCAGAAAATAATGCTTGAGTTTCCTGGAAGTCATTAGCACAGCATACAGTAATTTCTGAATCTGAGGGTACCTTGTTTTGGCATCATGCAGCACCTCGCTTACGAAGTAAACGGGGTGTTGTGTTGTAGACTTTTCTGTTGGTCTTTCAACTACCAAAACAGTGCTGACAACGGTCGGTGTAGCTGCTACGTATAACAACATCTCTTCCTGTGGCTTTGGCGGGACCAGTACGGGCATTTTCCGCAGGTACTGTTTAAATGCCTGGAACGCCTCTTCTGCTTCTGCCGACCACTCAAAACGATCAGTTTTACGCAACAATCTGTAGAATGGCATACCTCGTTCGCCTGACTTGGACACGAATCGACTTAGGGACGCCATCATTCCTGCCAACTTCTGGACCTCGTGGCGGCTGCGTGGAGACTTCATGTCGTCGAGTGCCTTGATCTTATGAGGATTTGCCTCTATACCTCGTTGGGAAACAAGGTAACCGAGGAGCTTACCCGATGATACACCAAAGGTGCACTTGGCGGGGTTGAGCATCATCCTGTTTTTACGCAAGTTGTTGAAAGTTTCGGTTAAATCAGCGATTAGATCGCCCTTTAACTTACTTTTTACAACGATGTCATCTATGTATGCCTCCACATTACGGCCGATTTGGCCTTCAAGAACAATGTGAACACATTTTTGATAAGTGCAACCTGCGTTTTTCAGACCAAAAGGCATCTTTATATAGCAATAAACACCGAAGGGAGTTACAAATGCAGTCTTCTCCTCATCGTCAATGCACATGCTGATTTGGTGATACCCCGAGTAGGCATCTAGAAAACAAAGCAATTCGCATCCAGAGGTAGAATCTACAATTTGATCTATCCTAGGTAATGGATACTCGTCCTTCGGGCAAGCTTTATTCAGATCTGTGTAGTCCACGCACATCCTCCACGTTCCGTTGGGCTTCTTCACCATGACTGGATTCGCCAGCCACTCCGGGAAAGGGACTTCTCGAACGAAGCCGGCTTTGAGCAGTCGGTTGATTTCTTCGTTAATGGCGTCTCGCTTCTCCGGGGTATATCTTCTTTGCTTTTGCTTGACTGGTCGGGTGCCAGTTCGTATGCCAAGCTTGTGCTCGATTACCTCCCTGGGGATTCCGGGCATGTCAGATGGTTCCCAAGCGAACACATCCGCGTTTGCCCGGAGGAAAGCAATGAGCTCGAGTTCCTATTTGTCACCCAAGCCAAGACCTATCTGGGTGGTCTTGGTCGGGTCCGTCTCATCAAGGGTTACCGCCTTCGTGCCTGGCTCTGTTCGCCTGGCCGGCGCCTCGACTGGTGTGGCGTTGGCCGTTGAATCGTCAGCAGCCTGCGGCGGCGTCCCCCTGAGTGGGGTCTGGTCCACCACAGCCTGTTTCTCGGCCGCTCGGTTGTCAGCTCCCTGTCCCCCGACGAGCTGTTGTTCCCCGATGGGCTCCTGTTCGGGAACTTCTTTCCCCTTGGCCTTTGACCGGTTCTCAGCTGCTCGGGAGGTTTCAGCCAATGCCCCCTTGGCGGGTGCCTTTGGCTGGCTCTTTGTCTTCTTCTTGGCAGGTTCGGCAGCCTGCTCGCGACTCTTGATCATGTCCAGGGTCTTCATGTCGCATTGGACCGCGCCACTGCGATCGCCATAGACGGTGATCGGGCCCAGCGGCCCCGGGACCTTGATCATGGAGTACGCAAAGTGAGCGACCGCCATGAATTTCTTCAGGAAAGGCCGACCCAAGATGCAGTTGTAGGCCGACGTGATGTCAGCCACCTCGAAAGTGAGGAACTCTGATCGGATGTTTTTGCCCTCTACGAGGGTTACCTGCAGGTCGATCCTCCCCAAGGGATAGGCTTGAATGCCTGGTATGACCCCGTAGAAAGGTTTCTCCACAGGGGACAAGGACCTTCTCGGGATCCCTAGTTCGTCAAAAGCATTGACAAACAGGAGGTTGAGGGCGCTTCCACTGTCGATCAGGGTTCGCCCGATCTTGCGGGGCCCGATCCATGGCTTGATGCACAGTGGAAGCAGCGGTCCGTCGTAAAGCGTCTCGGGGTGATCCCTTTGATCAAATGAGATCGGGATTTCTGACCACCTCAAGAGTTGCTTGCAGGGCTCGGTGCTGTTGATCTGCCTCTCGATCAGCTTGAGCTGGGTCTTGGAGGTTCGGGTTGAACAGCCACCGAAGATTGTAGCGATCTCCAGATCTTCGGGGAGATCTAGATCATCATCACAATCCATGTAGTTTGCAGCACGAGGGTTGTGAGCTGCCTGGTCCCGTGGAGCCCCTTTCTGCTGGCTCTCCTCCTCCTGCTTCTGCTTCTTGTATACCGTACAGTCCACGAAGTGATGCTTCGTAGATCGGTGAATCGGGCAGTACATCGGGAGGTTTTCTGGTTTGCCTTGACGCCTGTACGGGGGCTTGTTGTCCACTGCCATGACTTCATCGCCCTCGGTCTTGCGCTTCTTGTGTTTATGCTTGTTCTTCTTCTTGCCTTCCCCGGCTGGCTGGCTTTGTTCGGGCTTTCCATGGACCCGTGCTCGGGCATCCGCCATCTTGGCGGTTTCTTCCAGGATCCCGTATAGCTCTGCCACTGTCTTCGGGTTCTTCTTGGCAAGTTCCTCCGCCGTTCGCTCGTCCTTGCAACCTTGATTGAAGGCTACAATCACCCGGTCATCCACCATGTCGGGGATGGTGTTACGGGTGTCGCTGAATCTGCGGATGTAGTCCCGGAGGGATTCTCCAGGCTTCTGCACACAGTTGAGCAGATCTCCCTCATGTCCGGGGCGTTTGTAGGTGCCTTGGAAATTGGCTTCAAACGTCTCCCAAAGATGAGTCCATGACTTGATGCTTGCTTCGGGCAGGTTCATGAGCCATGTTCGGGCTGATCCCTGCAGAGCAGTCGGCAAGTAGTTGGCTTTCACGTAGTCGTCTCCCCCGGTGGCGTCGATGATCGTGGAATAGATCTGGATCCACTCGCGGGGGTTGGTTGTCCCGTCATACTTCTCGATGCTAGTAGGACGGAACTTTTCGGGCCACCTGACCTTGCGCAAGGCTGGGGAGTACGCCAGGCATCCCCCCATGCTTGGTCGGGAGTCACGTGGCGGCGATTCTGGATAGGACCGGTAGTAGCCCTCACGTGCTCGGTAATCTCGATTGTAGTTGAGAGTTTCCCGAGCGTCGCGGGTGCGACGATTGCGTTCGAGCTGCGGCCTCATGTCGCGCCCTTCACGCGGGCGATAGTGCGGTCGTCCGTTAACAGATCGGGACCGAACCGGTTGTGGTTCACGTGGTCTGTTTGACGGAGCCGGTGGTGCGGCAGCGGCGGCCTCGATGTGCTCCTTGGCTTTGTCCGCTGCTTCTCGAGCCCTTTTGGCTATGGTGGCCATTGGAGTCCCTTCGGCCATTGCTTCCATTGTCTCCAAGAGGGTTCGGATCTGTAGATTGTCCTGTTCGACGGCCCGGAAATCATTGTTGAGATCTCGGGGAGCCAAAGAGGACGCAACATGTTGTGTACGGGTTCTAGCCGTTTGAAGCGTTGGTGCGCTGTCCAAACGTGGAGGAGGCACGGTTCGACGCGAGCTAGATGACTCGGCGGCGGCCCCTGCCCCGTTTGCATTCAGCACATGGATGCGGCGGTCTTCAGATGGTTCTGACCCATTGCTAGATCCACTGTAGTCGAGATCCAACTGCGCAGTGCGATCTGCAATGTCTTCGGGAGTTGGCTCCGTGAAGGTGGCGAAAACCTCCCGACCGGCGCATGTGAGATCGGGATCGTGGATCCCTGTCAGCTTGAGCTCGTAGTCGCCCTGGTGCTCGAACACAAGATCCCCGAAGCGGATCTCTCGTGAAGGCACTTGGTGGCGGTGAGCGTAGAGATCGGAAGCGGAAGCAGAACTCCCGATCGCTCCCGACTTGACGGAACTGGGCATGTAGGGCATCGAGGAACTCGACGCGTCGGCGAACCAGACTCCGTTGACGATCGTCATGATCTTTCTTCACGCAAGGGCCCCTACCTGGCGCGCCTCTGTCGAGGTTGTACTCGTCAGATATTTGTCCGGTAGACACCCCGCTTTGTGCGAAGATTGATCACGGTGATGAACAGAAAGACACGGGATTTTTATACTGGTTCGGGCCCTCGAGATCGAGTAATAACCCTACGTCCAGTTGCTGCTTGTATTATTTCGTCGAGTACAGATTACAATGCGTAACGAGTACCCTCGGGTGGATTGTGGAATACAAACTTGGATGTTCGATACCCTCTACGCACAGGACCCCGCTATTTATACCCAGGGAGACGTGCCTTACAAGACAAAACAGACCTAAACCTAGTAGGACTCGAACTGTCTTCGGGCTTCCCTCCTGCGATCTGGTTGTCGTGTCTTGTTCGGAGTCTTGGTCGTCTTGGAGTCGGTAGTCGGCAATCCTCATGGTCGGGTACCCTGGTATTATGGCCTCAACATTTATGATGCTCAAATTCCCCTCTAATTATTTATTCAAACTCATTGCTTGCTTTGAGTTGATTTTATTTGACAAAGTTAGAGGAGGACTTAAGCACTTAAACACTCTTTGGAAGGGTTTATGACAATGATCATCACTATTGACCAAGATTACCTTCACGGGAGGAATTATTGGACTCTCCACCTAACTCCACATGCAAGAGGAGGCAGCCATGCATGGTGATACACTCATTTTTGCAGGATTGAAAGCAACATTTGGAGTGGAGTTGAAGCAAAGGACAAAAACATTAATCAAAGTGGAGAAAACAACATGCAAGTGGACAACTTTGCTTAAGAATGAATGGTTCACAATATTTGGACGGTGCAAATCATGTGGAGTAGCTGTACACTGATCAGGAATCCACTCAGGAAGCACAGGAAGCAAGAAGACGCAAAGCAGGCCAGGGAACACCCTGGGCCAGCCGGCCCCAAGCACCCAGGCCGGCCGGCCTGACCTCCATAAATGCCCCCTGGTGCTCGTCTTTCACAGGTACACAGCTCATACATTTCTTAGCTCTTGTTCTTCAGTTCTTCCACCTTGAAAACCAGCAGAAGCTCTGAAAAATTTTGAGAATCAAAACCACCTCCAAAAATCTCCAAAAATTCACTACAATTCCTAGTTTGCTCTTCTCTTCGATATATTGTTTTTCCACCGGTGAGAAACCCCCGGTGTGTTGGTTTTTGTGTTTGTGCAGCAAGGCACCATGAGGAGGCAAGTGTTGAACTTCATCACCGAAAAGAGGACAAGGTCATCGGCGTCTGACGCGCCATTGGCGAGCTCTTCACGGAGGCACTCCATTGTGGAGTCACCACGAAGCATGGAGGAGGACAACCCCGTACAAAGGAGCGACATGCTACTCCTTGGAGGAATGCAAGACCCAAGAAGTTCCTCCATGTGGTTCACCGAACCACGTGGACGTGCCGGCGCACCGCCACCTCCTCCAACTAGACGTTCCACAAGATCAACCGCACCACTGCCATACAAGCCAAAAATTTCAGAATATGGGTTTGCCATTTTGTCGGAGGAAGAAGAAGCAAGGCTCAAGAATTTAAAGGAAGGTTGAAGGCAAACACCGATTTCGATGATGATGCACTTCATAGGTTGGGATTCTATGGTGATATTTATGGGCTGCTAGACAACCTCGGATGGAGGCAATTTTCCGATGGTGTTCCGGTGGACGTGCATGGAGAAATTGCTTTGGAGATGATGATGACCATGAAATTTGTGACAAGAAAAATTGATGAGCAAGAAGTGTTGTGCCTTGAATTTAGGTTGAAAAATAAAGAAAAGTCCATCACCTTTGAAGGAATTGGAAGCTTACTTGGTTTCAATGGTGATGCACCGGAAAGAGCCGAAGTCAAAGAAGGAGGGATGGATAGATTTTGGAAGAAAATTGCAAAATGACAACCACCAAAGGAAGAGTATAAACAATGTCATACTTCAAGGATTCCATTCTTGGATGAGGAGGAGAATTTTCGGACAGATGAGAGAGTCCAAAGTAACCGACATGGAGTTAAATTATTTATACTCCGCGTTGGTGAAAAAGCAAGCAATTGATCCTACCTACATCATGATTGATAGGTGGGTATGTGAAGCTACATCCGGCTCCGGAGAGATCAGCTCGGGTTGTTATCTCTCCATGATTGCAATTGCATTAAACCTAAGATTGAAGACAAACTCGACGTTCTTCATGAAAGGGACCGATTTTGGAATTGAAGCTTTGAGGCAAGGACACTACATCGGAGGAGATGAGAAGAATGGCTACAAAATTGCAAATACGAGCATTTATCTCCCTGATTCATGATTGAAGTTATTTGAAAGAGGAAGAGTTGATTGGCGGGATGAGAAGATTTTGATCAAGGCCAAAAAGAATAAAAGAGGAAAGCATGTTGGAGAGTCATCGACACCGGTTGAAGAAGAAGTGGGAGAGGAATTGTCACCGGCTAGTTCCTCTTATTGGACAACGGAATTTCAAAATGCACCAAGTGGAAAGGACCTCCGGAAGGATGGGGGCAACAATGGGGACATGCAACCAGCTCAAGCATGGGGGTATGGAGCGACGACGCCACCACCGATGTATCCACCGCCGCCTACATATGGCAGTTATAGCTACCCACCGCCATCACACCAAACAGTGCTCCTGGATCCATCCTTTGGAGCTCAATTTGCACATCTCCAACAACCAGAAAGAAGTACAAGAACAATTGGAACCTACACTGATAAGAACATGGAGGACATTAAGGCATACGGACCGACTAGAAGATGGAACCGCGGGAATTGCATACCAAATGGGACTTCTAGCGTTGGCGCCGCTGGAACATTTTGATGGAGGAACTTCTCAAGTGTACTATAATCAAGGATATAACGCAAGACATCCGCCGAATCAAGAGGAGTGACCGACGAGGACCAAGAATAAATTGCTCGCACGTGTGGTTTGAGTTTTTCCACTTTCCTTTATTTATTTTTAGCGTGTGTGCAAGCTTGTATGCGTAGCAATTTTCTGTTTTATTTATTTTCAGCATGTGTGTTAGTGTGTTATTTTGTTTATCATCACCATGATCACCATATATATCACTGATGCTTTCATGACATGATTTTTTGTGATGATAGAAAGTTTATGCCATGTCGAAATACGATGATCGTTGCCGCTTTGTCTATTTTTGCGCTTGGCTTATGCATGATTGAACTAATGCTTTTCCTAACACGATCTGAAATTTATCTAAATACTGGCTCAATCTTTTGTGGAGGTTATGATAATTTTAGACCCATATTTATTATTCTTGCTCTCTCTTTTAAACTTGTCAAGGAATGTTTAATTGCTGAATTTAATTAAAGCTAGCCTTGTCTTTAATACCTTTTGCAATTGCTCTACCTATCCAAAGCCTAAATGATATACCATGTTGAACCGTAGTATAAGAATTATTTTCAAGTAAATTGATTCAGGATTTATCTTCTCTGGTACGAGACTAAGAAGCTGACCATTCCGTTTTGCGTATCTTCTTTTTGCTAGCCTATCTATCCAGGCATTGTGAGTTTCTACACCAGAAACTTTACAAACTACGCTGGATATCCACCCTAAACCCAAATTATCTTTTTGTGAAATACCTCCTTGACCACAACCCAATTTGAGTATGGATCATTATCTCGAGGAAATTCCAAAGAATCAAGAGCTTGACACAAGGAACATCTATTTGGGAGGCGTCAAAGAGTGCGTATAAGAAAAATTAGAAGAAACGGTGGACCACAACATGTGGGCTGGCCGGTCTCATCACCATGAGCCGACCGACCTATTCCCTTTCCTCCTTCGATGGCTTCATTATTTGACGAGAAGATACTCCCCAAAGATTCAAACCATTTTTCAAAAGATTGAGGTGGATACTTACTCTAGCATTAGCCACCACTTCTATGCTCAAGAACGAGCAATCGTTTAAGCATGGGGGGAGGCTGAGTAAGTATTAATGTTGCTAAGAAGTTCTAGGGAGCATAAAGAAAAAATAAAAGAAAAGAAAAAAATATGTGTTGAAAAAGGAAGAAAGAAAAGAAAAAATGTGAAAAATAAATGCTCATTAGTTCTTTTTGCTTCATTAAATTCCATAGTGCCTTAAAGATTATTCCATACTCAAATATTCCAACCATGTGCAATCTGATAACGAGGACTTCATTTGTGCCTCGGGATCAACCTTTGCCATTTGCACATGTCCACTATCTAAAAAGCGTGTGTTCCACGCGTGTGTTCCATTTTTCCCCTCTCCACAAAATCGATTATTTTCCATGGTCTTTTTGACGAGTCTCGGTAAACCCATGAGAAGTATTTCTTATTTTGATAATATCTTGATTATAATATCTTTTGTTAGGACTAACCTTTCCCATAGCTCCAGATAAAGCCTTACACATACATGAGAGAAAGGGAGGTAAAAGAGAGTTCTAGCAAGTTCGAGAGACAAGATAAGCTGAGAGTTTCTAAGAGCAATTGCATTAAGGTTTAAATTATTGACTTTGGTTTAGCAATACTTTTGAAACTTACTTCCTAATTTCTGAGACTTGTTTAAATTAGAGAGTATGTGTTTATATTCTTTGTGGGAAACACTTAATTCATATCTACCCTCCATATTAGAAACAGTTGGTTACAACTTGAAGAGTTAATTACAAAATATTTTGAGGGCATTATGTTTTCTCGTGTATGATCAAGTGCAGGGATTGGACACCGAAAGGCAACGCTGATTTTTATTGAAGACCTACTCGCATTCTTATTGAAGACTTACTCGAGGACGAGCAAGGTTTAAGCATGGGGGGATTGTTGACGCTTCTTAGCGACACACTTTTACCCTTGTTTATCTTCAATAATGGCATGAATTTGATATCTAAACTAACGATCATACTCTATAACCGGGACGTTTTTGCATATGCATGTGTTTTTGGAAGAATTGTGTTTATGCAGGTTTTTGGGCTTAAATGGAGCACATATAGACAAGGCTCGGGACCAAGGACGACACAGCAAAAGATGAAGACCAGAGGCCCGAAGAATAGGGCAAGCCGACCGGCCCCACATGGCCTAGGCCGGCCGGCCTAGGTGGTTTCGAGCCCCGTTCGTGCTCAACTTTGGTGAACCGACCTCCAAGAGTATTTGAAAGACAAGTGCTTCAAGATAAGGTCAAGAGACTTCGGGGTCAAGGCAACTCAATTGGAGAATTTGGAAGTTTATCACTTCCCATTCTTAACTCAAAGATATCCCGAAGAATACGACGTCCAATGGCCCACATGCATAGGTGGAACATCTACTGAAGTTTCCAGAAGACTTGGGAAGAAAGATGGAGACGAGGCGGCCGAGGAACAGGCTAGGCCGGCCACCTAGGCCTTTCCTATGGCAGTTCGCCCCCCCTTCGACCTAGGGTTTTCTCAGGGTATAAATAGCTCCTGTGCCTTCGTGCCACGCATCAACCAATTCGTCATTCGCCGCCGAGGAGCAGAGAAGCAAGAGGGACACCTTTCGGAGAGCTGAGGGTCGTGCTAGTTGTCCAGGGTTCATCCCTAGCCGATGTGGGAACCCTGCGAGAAAGACCACGCCGGAGTTCTGGAGCTAGGATCATCAAGATCAAGGTAGGATTCCGGTGGTGATCTTGTGATGTACTTACAATCATGGTGAAGTTATATGTGTTTTCGAATCTTTAGCGATCAAATGCCTCCTCTATGATTTCGTTCTTGCTTGGGTTTGCTTCTTCTTCAATCTATTCTCGAGATTGATTGCTCAGGGTGTTCTTGTAGCCATGGTGGCTAGGGGTTCATACCGGATCTACCAAGTGGTTCGACACGTTCACTTGTGAACGTGCCCTTAAGTTACCTACGCCGAAAGGGAGCATTGTGACAGGGTGTGATCCCATGTAAGGTGGGGCTTTCGGGAGTTTGATCGGAGGTCGTGATTTAAAGATGCTTTTATTGAGGTTCACATCTATCTTACTTCGCTCTATTTGGCTCGGAGCTACAACATATGCATGATCTAGGTGATCTAGATTGGTTATCTCTAACTCTCTCTTGCTACCTCCGGTGTTTGGTGTTTACTAGATTAGATCTATTTGCTTTAGATCTATTTGGTTTTGTAACCCCTCTTCAAGATAAAAGGCTTTCTATGCTAGTTAGATTGTTTCTTGTATCTTTAGTTCCGTGGATTGATAAACCTTGGGGGAGTACTCTGAGGGAAAACTACAACTGATCCGTGCACTTGCGGTTCACGATTGACGCGTCTAAGGGCCGTCAACACACTCATGATAATTGTATAAAGGAAACATAAAAGAAATCTACGAAATACAAGTAACATTACATTTGTCAAAATAAAAACAGTAAACGCATACTAATAGATATAACTCGTTCAAAACACAAAAATTCAAGCTAAAACGTGAAGGATGTGAGCTTCTAAACACAAAAAGGGCATAAGTGTAAAAAATCCAGGTTTATTGGATGGCGGGTTGATTTTGAGAAAATATATGGTTTCTTTTGAAAAACTAATATTGCCGGTTCTGTAGAACTTTGGCTTGATTTGTCAAATGTTTAGGAGGGTTTTCAAAAAATTACAAGGACACTGAATTGCCCATGGCCGGTTTTTGTAGGACCGTGAGTTGATTTGTCAAAATGAAGGGGTGTTTTCATAAAATGGCAACTCTCCATGCTTTAGAAATAGGTAGAGATTATTAATTATTATATAGCAAATATACCCGTGCGTTGCAACAGGAAAATGGCATATGAATATATCATCACACTATTGTATATTATGTATATATGTATAGTCTTTCTAATCGCTAGGAAACCATGTTATTTTGACTTGGGGATGTTTTTGAATTCATTAGAACTAACAGCTAGCAACTAAAATTACCAGGTGGGGGTTCAAACGGACCTGTTAATTATTAGCATTTCATCCTCCTAATAATATATATTTACAGTATGTGCGCAGGTTCGTATATATATTTACAGTATGTGAACACGCGTGAATGTATGCGAGAATGCACGTTTGTTGTGTGATTTGCAAAAGAAAAAAATAGTATGTCATATCCATGCTATTTCTAAAATAGATTTAGCCCACGTGTGCAAGCATATGGGCTTGTGTTTGATGGCAGATTTTGGTGCAGAGGCTTCAACAGCAACAACGTGTTCAGGCTGGGCAGCGTAGCAAGCCACAGCTGGCCAGTTTCAACTGCAGTGCCGGTCGCCCCTCTATTCACTTGGCCTGGCCCAGCTCGTCATACGCGGCCTTTTTTTTTCTTTGAGACAACATACGCGGCCTTATTTTAGACTATTTGCAACGGTGTCCTCTATATACCACCCTCTAAAGCAATATTTGAAGGATCCCTTAAAAATTTTCACCCTATAAACAACAATGTGCTGCAGCAATGTCCTCTATTTCCATCCCTGGGTCCCACCTCTCATTTATTTCCACCGGCTTTGCGCTCGCAGGTCACCCACACCAAGGCAGAGGCTCTCAATTCCAGCTCAAGGCCAAACAAAAAGACCACCAGCAACAGCTATCGGCAAAGCAGCAAGCAATCGATCGAGCAACCAACCAACCACAAGGCAGCAGGAAAGGAAGGCATGGCGGCGGCTGCTGCCGTGAGCGGCGGGCACTGGAGGAGGCTCCAGACGCTGGGCCGCGGCGCGTCGGGCGCCGTGGTGACCCTGGCGGCGGACGGCGCTGTTCGCGGCAGAGGCTCTCAATTCCAGCTCAAGGCCAAACAAAAAGACCACCAGCAACAGCTATCGGCAAAGCAGCAAGCAATCGATCGAGCAACCAACCAACCACAAGGCAGCAGGAAAGGAAGGCATGGCGGCGGCTGCTGCCGTGAGCGGCGGGCACTGGAGGAGGCTCCAGACGCTGGGCCGCGGCGCGTCGGGCGCCGTGGTGACCCTGGCGGCGGACGGCGCTGTTCGCGGTCAAGCACGCGGGCGCGCGCGGCGCGGCGGCGGGAGCGCGGGCTGCTGGCGGGCCTGTCCTCGCCCCATGTCGTGCGCTGCGCCGGCGGCGCCAAGAGCGTGGACGGCTCGTACCAGCTCTTCCTCGAGTACGCCCCCGGCGGGTCGCTCGCCGACGCGGTGGCCCGGAATGGGGGATCCCTCGGAGAGCGCGCCGCCCGGGCGTACGCGGCCGACGTCCTCTGTTTCCAGTTTCCAAGATCGAGGCCGAGCTCGCCCGCATCTGCGACGGCAGCGTGCGTTTGGGGGAGGGAAGGGGCTCCTGGAGATTTGGGGAGGAAAGGAACGCCCTGAATTTTAGAGGGTTGTTTAGAGGTCACCGCTGCGGCTCAATTTTAATTTAATATCCTCTATTTTAAAGGTTCAGGATAGTTTTCAGGATACCGCTGCAGTTAGTCTTAGAAAAGGCCTGAACACGCCGCGGGAGAATTGCGTGCCTAGGTTAGGTAGGAGAAGGGCGCACTTTATTGTTTTTTACCGTGCTTCGTATGATTTCGACGGACGACGAAGTGGAACGACGAAAAAACTCCACGTTTTAATATTATTACTAGGTTTGTGCCAGTGCGTTGCTACGGGACAAATACAAAACATTAGAAGTGATAAAATTTTATCAAGGAAACTATCATGTTTACCGAGAGCATCAAATACGTGACATGATTAGAAAGATACATGACTATTTTATAATTCAAACGAAAACAAAATGATATGAATGGATTGTATATAATACAATAGGTCTGTGCATGTGCGTTGCTACAGGTATAATTTTTTTTTTGCTTTAATATAAGATACACATCGACAAACTAAACCTAGGAGGCTCGTGCTCATCTGCGATTCCTCATGTTCATCTTATGGTCACAGTTGCTCATGGCTACCTCTTGCACCATAATTGCAGGCTTGAAAATAATATGGTACCATACATAGAAATTGCCTCGAAAACTTAGGGGTGATTATTTCATAGCTCTATGAGACATTTGTTATTTGTTGAATACAACAAATGTTCACAAGTGTCTATTATGTTATTGTATATACAAAAATAGTAAACAAATTGTTGACACCAGATTTTGACTCAGCTGGAGTTGTGCACGATGGAAATGATGCAGCGGCCGAGTCCGATTCTGAGTCAGCCTCCGATTCCGACCAGAGTACATCCGATAGGAGTCTTGATCGGACACGGGAAGGAGAAGGCCGGAGCACGTACGACTTCTGAGGGGATGCGCGTCTGGAAGCTTCTTCAGGGCCTGATTGTGCGTCAAGATTTGTATTAGTTTTGGTAGTTTAAAATTAGATTGCTTTATATAAATTAGAGATATTGTCGTAGTCGGCAAGTTTTAGCTAGATTTACAGGGTATAAATATAAACCCTGCGCCATTGTAAAAGACGTTCACACAACCAATCAATCAAACACAACTTTCGGCCTCACGTGCCACCAAACCCTTTTCGTCGAGTTCTTCAGCAAGCAGGGCTGCATCATCTTGACCTCCGGTTTGTCTGTAAGTCCGACACCCTTATCGAATTAATCTAGGCTTTAGATTGAGGCGTATCGCCCTTCTTCGTTTAGTTAATTCACCAATTTATCGAGTTGTTCTAGGCTTTAGACTGAGGCGTATCGCCCTTCTTAGTTTAGATCACTCACCCTTTACCGTATCTTGTTGATTTTATCTTATCGGCTTATATCTATCAGAGAAGATCTATTCTGTTTTACTGTTATTCAAATTTCATAATAGATCTGTTCATATTGATTATATAGCTGATTTAGATTTAATAAGCGAGTTACAAATAGATCTAGTTTAAATGTGTTCCTTGATATATATTGATCTATCGGAGTAAACAAGCAAATCGGTGCCCTGCTAGCAACACTGTCTCGAAATCGATCCGATTGTTAGTGACATGAGATTTGGTTTGTTTATCGCCTTTGAAAAGATGTATATTAAAGAATGAGTTTAAATTAGATCTATCTCCGATTCGGTTTTCATAGCCGATGGTTTATTTCAAAACATGTCATATTATCACGAATCGGATTCAAAGCCGATGGTTCATATTATCGAAATCGGACTTCTCTTTATGTTGATCCGATTTCTGGAACGAATCGGGGGCCTTGGCCGATGAGTTCCTTGTTGTTTACTGATTAGATTCTACCTTGTTAATTTCAGGTCAAATTGACTGGCACGTCCCGAACCTTAAGATTTGGACCTGCACTGAAGTGAAGCAAATCTTCTAGGCCACAGTGTTAATTTTCGAGAGTGAACGCCTGACTTTTTGGACGTCAACACATTTTGGCACGCCCAGTGGGACCAGAAAGCTTTTGCGATGGCACCTGGAGGCGGTGAAATCCCTGCTATCACGATGGAGGACCTTAGTGACGAGCAGAAGAAACTCGTGGAAGCACAACTTGAAGAATTCAAGAATCTGTGCCTCGACTCGTTCAGCAAAACTCGCAATGCGGTGATCAAGAAAAATCAGTTTCCTGTTCCGCAGGAAGCATTCGATCGGATCACTGCCGAGGAAAGAAAGTTCTTCCAAGACTACATAGATGCTGGATTGAGTCATGCTCTGATTAACCAATCTGAAATTTTGGTTAACATGGTGGTGGGATTGATCGCCAAGTTGCTGGATGGAGCTATATTGAAGGATGCCCAGAAGGAACCTGCTTACTTTGATACTGGCGCTTCTTCGGCAATCAAAGATCTCAAGAAAAAGATAGTACAGATCAGTTCGTCCACATCACCAGAAACGCACCCTGAGAGCTATGAAATTCCCAAGAACAGAAAGGCAAAAGCTAAAGCAGTGGAGGGAAGTGAAGAAGGAGAACAGGAGGAGGAGTCAGAGGACAAGGAATATGGCGGCACTCAACATATTGATCAGTTTGGTAGCCGAATTCCTGTAGTCGACGGCAAGATAGTGTATCCTGCTTTCTTCAACACTGAGAATCCACCAAAGAACAAGGGAGCTGACAATCGGGAGCCGTCAATCGGAATTACTGAAACACCCGTTATAACGACTCGTGATCCGATTAGTCAGGGAAATTATACTCAGGAAGATTAGGAATATAAGATTGCTGATGTGATGAAAAATCAATTTGGTTTAAAGCCCAAAGGTCAGTCTTATCTGTATCGAAAGCCGTATCCGGACTGGTTTGATACATTGCCTATGCCAGCCCGATTCAGGATTCCAGATTTCTACAAATTTTCGGACAAGGAGACGTTACCACCATTGAGCATATCAGCCGATACACAATCCAGTGTGGTGAAGTAGCATTGATTGATCCGTTGAAAGTTAAGCTGTTTCTCATGACGCTTTCTGGATCGGCCTTTTCGTGGTTTTCATCATTGCCACCAAATTCCATTAGTAATTGGGCCGATTTGGAAAAACAGTTTCATGCCTATTTCTTCATGGGAGTACAAGAGACTAGACTGTCCGATCTGACAGCACTCCGACAGAGAAACGGTGAATCGGTTAGCGAATTTGTTCAGAGATTCAGAGATGTACGCAGCCGATGTTACTCGTTGAATTTATCGGAGGGACAGTTGGTCGATTTGGCGTTCCAAGGTTTGTTGCCTCAGGTCAGGGACCGATATACAAGTCAAGATTTTGAAGGCTTGGGGCACATGATTCAAAAGCTCTCTCAGCATGAGGGACGTGGCAATGATTATCGGAAGAGAAGTTTCAAAGAAAGATAGCAAATATTGAGTATGACTCTGATGGGGAAGAAGCTGAGGTCGATCTGGCTGAATGGACAAAGAACAAGAATTCAGTTGCCTGTCCATGGGTGAAGGTCGAGCCAGAAAGGTACAGCTTTGATATTACTAAAGCCGATAAAATATTTGATTTATTGCTAGCAAAGAAACAAATCAGGCTTTCCCCAAATCATACAATTCCTTCTGCCGAAGAGTTAAAGAAAAAGAAGTATTGCAAGTGGCATAACTCAGTTTCTCATCATACCAACGATTGCAAAGTATTCTGCAATGAGATTCAATCGGCAATAGAGAAAGGGATCATTAAAGTTGAAACTGGCAAGAAACCGATGAAGCTTGATGGGCATCCGTTTCTCAAAATATGGTTGAGATCGGAGCACCCGACAGAAAAATGAAAGCTAAAGTTCTTACGTCGGAGAATGCGAAGAAATCGGGAGCTGTTGATCCAGATTGCCAAGTGACGGCCGATGACGTGCAAAATCGGAATCATCAGCACTATCGGGATGATCACCGACGCAGGAAGAAGCCTAGGGTTACATCGGGACAGCTCATTGACAAATATATCCGCCAGCAAGAAAAGGATCGGAGTCCTCTGGTGAGGAAATTTGATAATGAAGATCATTGGGGATGTCCATTTTTTAGGTTTTGCTAGAATGAAAAGTTAAGGCTTCCATCAATCTACGATTGTCCAAAATGCAGCGATCAGTATGAAAGTTACAGAGATTCAAAAAGACAGCGTCAGTCTGTTCATGACCGATTGGATTTTGGACGTCGATGCAGCTGGCATGATGAGGTAGCTTATCAATAAGAGCGCGAAGATTGGCGTGAATACCATGATCGGCGTGAGTATGAAAATCGGTGCTATGACCGATGGGACGATGATCGCCGAAGGTATACTGATCGCCAAAAATATAAAGAAGACCGTCTTTCTGTGTATGATCGTCTGGTGTATAGGAAAAAAGAAATTGTTCAAGAGCCAGAGGATGCACAGGAATCGGAGGAAGAGGTCAAATTGGACCTACGTCCAGGAGTCAATCCGCAATGGTGTCCTGAAGGTTTGACCAAGACTCAAAAGAGGAGGTTTCAGCGTCTCCGATTCAAGGAACTGCTTAAGTAAAAGCATCAAGATGACAATTCCAAGATTTGGAGAGTTAAGCCCAAACGTGATGATGATGGACCGTCGGCATCGGTGAACATGGTTTTTGTGCTACCTGCTGAATACAATGCAAGTTCAACCGATGATGAGACCGATGAAGTTGAAGAAGCTATGGCACAGTTGATTTTGCAACCTCAACAAGCTGTGTTTGACAAGCCAGTTGATGAGAAGTATCGGCATTTGAGGCCTTTATATGTTAAAGGGTATGTTGACGGCAAGCCGATGACTAAGATGCTTGTTGATGGGGGAGCTGCTGTGAATTTGATGCCGTATACCACATATCGGAAGCTTGGCAAAGGACCTTACGATTTGATCAAGACCGATATGATGCTTAAAGACTTTGGCGGGAATCCATCGCCGGCTTGGGGCGCATTGAATGTTGAATTGTCGATCGGGAACAAGACTTTGCCTACTACGTTCTTCGTCATCGACAGTAAATGGTCTTACAGTTTGCTCCTGGGTCATGACTGGATTCATGCCAATTGCTGTGTGCCATCTACCATGCATCAATGCCTCATCCAATGGCATGGAGATGACATTGAGACTGTTCAAGCCGATGAATCGGTCAGCGTCGCCACCGCCGATTTGACAGTTTGGGAGTTTGAAGGAATCGAGTGCTTATCAGGCAGGAATTGGGAAGGAGATTTTATCCAAGTGTCCGATGATGGATTAAAGCCGATCCAAGCAGTCGGCTCCGAGAGTTTGTATTAATGGATGATTTTATTGAAGATGAAGGAAAACTTGGTCAAGGGTTTATGTTGGCCGATGAGTTAGAGGAAATAGATATAGGTTTAGGAGATAGACCTCGGCCGACATATGTAAGTGCAAAGTTGGATCCTGAGTTTAAACAAGAATTAATAAAGTTATTAAAAGAGTATCGTGATTGTTTTGCTTGGGAATACTACGAGATGCCAGGTTTAAGCCGATCTATTGTTGAACATCGGCTCCCGATTAAACCAGGGTATCGGCCTTTTAAACAAGCGCCGAGACGATTTAAACCTGAGTTAGACCAAGAGATAAAAGCCAAAATAACTCGGTTATATGAAGCTAAGTTTATTCAACCTTGTCGATATGCTGAATGGATATCTAATATCGTTCCTGTTTTCAAGAAAAATGGAAAATTGCGAGTTTGTGTCGATTTCAGGAATCTTAACAAGGCGACTCCGATGGATGGGTATCCGATGCCGATTGCCGATATGTTGGTCGATGCAGCTTCAGGACATAAGGTGATTAGTTTTATGGATGGTAATGCAGGATATAATCAAATTTTTATGGCGGAAGAAGATATTCCTAAAACTGCATTCCGATGTCCTGGTGCACTTGGATTATATGAGTGGGTCGTAATGACTTTTGGTTTGAAAAATGCTGGCGCCACGTATCAGAGGGCAATGAATTATATATTTCATAAGTTGATCGGCAGGATTGTTGAAATTTATATTGATAATGTAGTGGTGAAGTCCGATGGATACAAGCAGCATCTGGCCGATTTGCGAGAAACTCTTAAATGCACAAGGAAACATGGTTTGAAAATGAATCCTAACAAGTGTGCATTTGGAGTATCGGCCGGACAGTTTTTGGGTTTCATGGTTCATGAAAAAGGGATTGAAGTCGGACAGAAAAGCATGAAGGCTATAAGAGATGCCAAGCCACCCACCGATAAGATGAGTCTTCAGTCGTTAATCGGTAAGATTAATTTTGTCAGAAGGTTTATTTCAAATTTGTCTGGAAGAATTCATCCTTTTTCCCCGCTGCTGAAATTAAAAGCCGATGAGAAATTCGTCTAGGGAGAAGGTCAACAAAAGGCATTTGATGAAATAAAGCAGTATATGATGACGCCGCCAGTTTTGATTCCACCTCAAAGAGACAAGCCATTCCGATTATATTTGTCGACCGATGAGTTGTCAATCGGGTCTGTTCTTATACAGGAGTTTGAGGGAAAAGAAAGAGTGGTTTATTATTTGAGTCGAAAATTGATTGATGCGGAAACAAGGTATTTGCCGGTTGAAAAATTATGTTTATGCCTATATTTTTCATGCACTATGTTGAGACATTATTTATTATCTTCTGAGTGCACAATCGTTTGCAAAACCGATGTGGTCAAGTATATGTTGTCCATGCCGATGTTAAAAGGAAGAATCGGGAAGTGGATTTTGGCATTATCGGAGTTTGATTTGAAATACGAATCGGCTAAAGCGGTTAAAGGACAGGTAATGGCACATCGAAGATGAAGTAAAATTAGTTGAGCTGATGCCTTGGACATTATTCTTTGATGGATCTTCATGTGGGCAAGGATGTGGCATCGGAATCGTAATTGTTTCGCCTCGGGGGCAAATTTTGAATTCAGTTATCCGATGGATCCAAGCTTTACCAACAATCGGGTTGAGTATGAAGCACTGCTTAAAGGATTGAAATTGTTATTGGAAATCGGAGCTGAAGCTGTTGAGATTTTTGGAGACTCCCAGTTGGTGATTTATCAATTGATCGGTAAATATGAATGTAAGGATGATGTTCTGATTCAATATTTTGATGAATGCTGATTATTGATGAAAGAATTTGTGATGGTTAACATTGAGCATATCCCCAAGGCTCAAAATCAGGAAGCTAACAATTTGGCACAAGCTGTTTCTGGCTATCGGCGTTTTCATGAGATCATGACGATTGAGCCAGAAATCGGAGATTGGAGATATGAGATTGTAAGTTATCTTAAGGATCCATCACAAAAGGTTTCTAGGAAGTTAAGATTCATGACTGTTAAATATGTGTTGCTTGATGATCAATTATATTATAAGACGATTGATGGTGTGTTGCTCCGATGTTTGAGTAAATCAGAATCTAAAGACATGATGGATGAAGTACATGAAGGAGTTTATGGTGCACATCAATCGGCTTATAAAATGAAGTGGATTATTCGAAAGACAGGTTGTTTTTGGCCAACGATTTTGGAAGATTGTTTTGAATATTATAAGGGTTGCCAAGAATGCCAGTGGTTTGGAAATGTACAAAAAGCGCCTGCATCAGCCATGAATCCTATTATCAAGCCATGGCCTTTTCGAGGATGAGGAATTGACTTGATCGGACAAATTTATCCATCATCAAGCAAGGGTCATAAATTTATATTGGTGGCAACAGATTATTTCACTAAGTAGGTTGAAGCGATTCCTTTAAAGGTTGCCGATTCCAAAAATATGGTGGAATTTGTTAAGGAGCATATTATATATCGGTTTGGTATTCCTCAAACTATCACGACCGATCAAGGAACTATGTTTATGTCTAACGAATTTCAAGATTTTGCTGCCAGTATGGGTATTAAATTGTTAAATTCTTCTCCTTATTATGCGCAAGCCAATGGTCAAACGGAAACGTCAAATAAGAGTATTATCAAAATCATCAAGCGAAAGATTGATGAACAACCAAGGCGATGGCATTTAACATTGACCGAATCGTTATGGTCATATCGGATGGCCTGTCATGGGTCTACTAAATTGTCCCCGTATCATTTAGTTTATGGGCATGAAGCTGTTTTGCCTTAGGAGATCAAAATCGGATCGAGACGAATATCGGAACAAGGAAACTTGACTGCCGATGAATATAAAAGTTTGATGAATTTTGAGTTAGACGATTTGGCTGAAACCCGATTGAGAGCGTTGTAGAATATTGAAAATAATAAAGCGCGTGTTGCTAAGTATTATGATAAAAAGGTTAAGCCAAAGGAGTTCGTTGAAGGTGAATTGGTTTGGAAGCTGATTTTGCCGATCGGGACTATGAGTTCTAAGTTTGGAAAATGGTCGCCTAATTGGGAAGGTCCCTATCATGTTAATTGGTGCGTTCCAGGAAATGCGTATATATTGAAAACATTGGAAGGAGAAGAGTTTTCAAAAGCGCTTAATGGAAAATATTTGAAAAAATATTATCCAAGTATTTGGGTAGATTCATAAAGCCGATATTCTATATCGTCTAAGATAGCCGATATGATACGTATCGCCTTAAGGGCAAAAATATTTACAAGAAAAAAGTAAGTGTTCATCGACGATCAGCGTCACCGGATCTAACGGGGTTCATCGATGATCGATGTCATCGGAGCAGTACAGCTAAAGAGTTTAATTATTACAAGAATTTACGGATCGCTTCGATCGCGTTCAACCGGATGTTATCAATTTTCCGAATCTCTTCTAGGTCTTCCACATCGGAGCCAGGGACGTTCTTGATGCTTCTGTGAATTTGACAAACTTCCTCCAGGTGTTTGTTCAAACTTTCCTGTGCCAATTTGATGGAAGCTGGAATCTGCTTGATTTCATCTTGAGTCTCCGACATCTCCTTACGGACTTCTGCAAGTCATTTGAGCCGATCGGCTTCAACGCCATGGAGATGCTTCATCCGATTCTCTAGCTGCGCTGGTTTGGCTTCAGAGTTTTGATCTGGGCCTGCATAGTTTTTAGCTCATTTCTGCCGTCGTCGCGTTTCTTGGTTAAATCTTGTTGAGCCAACTGATTCGATATTCTTTGGCGGGCGGCAGAGATTTGGGGTTGATGCCCTTCAATAAAGGCCGCAGGGATGATTGCGTTTTCTAGCTCCGATGGCAGCCGACCTTTCAATTCCTTGAAGATTTGGTGAATTGGTTCGGCATCTTCAACAAGGATGGCAATGCTCTTGTTCAAATGATTCAATACTTCTTGAAGCTTTGCCTTGATCTCATCGGAGATGGTCGAAGACAATTGTGCGGAGCTGACTTCTTCTTCTCCGATGGCGGCGTCCAAATCGAACGATGTGAAGCTCATTGCCGAAGGACTGTGTGCCTGAAAAAGAGTGTCAATAAAGTATGTTATTAAAATAGTAAATAATTGACACAGGATGAGTCGGTACCAGTTTGAATTGTCCCTCTCGGACGTAATCGGGGATTACTTGAGGTTGGGCAGTGCTTGTGCTGGGAGCAGCTATCTGAGGCATTTGGGATGGCTCAATTGGGGAAGATACTGGTGGGGTAGTTGTTGTTGGTTGCTCAGGGGTCGTCTCCGATTGAACGATTGCAGTTTGTTCTTTGATTTCCTGTTCAGGGAGTGCTTCCAATTGAATATTTGCAGCCGGCTCTCCGATTCTTTGATAGGTTGCGAAGTAAGGATCTACGACTGAATCGGTCAGTTTGAACATATATATTTGAAAATTATATGGGTCGGATTAGATTTACCTGTTGAGCCGATTCTGCTTGTATGACTTGGGCTGGAGCTGGTTGAAGATCGGGCAATGTGATATTTGTTTGCTGAAAAAGAAATTATTATTGCCGATTTATTTTGCAAAGAAATATGAGATAAATGAAATCGGATTGTTACCGATACTGCATCAAGAAGAATTCTTACACCCTCAGCAGCCTTTTGTGCAGACTCTTTGGCGGCCCTGGAAGTCGATTGGCCAAGAATTTTTTCGGAATGCTGTATGGAAGAGGTATTTGTTTATGGTAAGAATTGGAAATGAGGGTCAAAAATGAGAATCGGATGAATGAGAATCGTACCGCGCGGCTTTTTTTGGTTTCTTTGGTGCATTCGTTGTAGTAGGGGCGGTTTTTCTCTTGCCTTTACCATCCATAATGTCCTTCAAAGACGGGGCGGTAGAGCCGATTCTTGGATATGGAGTCTTGATAAAGTATTGGATAAGTTTTCCGCTATTGCTCACCGATGGTACATTTTCTTCGACCGGCTGTTAAAAGATGAGATTCAAATTATGGAGAGCTCGTTTAAGAAAAATGAATGGAAGAGGGAAGATTTCTCAAGACTTACAGGATTTTCCATGGCCTCAAAATCGGAATCGATGAGTATGCAATTGGTGATGGCCGGAAGTCTAAACATATGAAGACGAAGCTCTTTCCACCAATTTCTGAAAAGCCTGGATGAGAAGCTTGTGCATAACCATTCTGGTATTTCAAAATTGGTTTGGGGGCAAGAGATAAAACCCTATCCATCTCCAGGGATAATGAGATCGATTCTCTGTGCTTAATCTTATCGGAGAAGTAGAGGCCGATCGGGAGTTGACCAAACCCCAATTGACGAGCAGCCACTGATGGGTTGTAGAATTCATAGGACGTGATCTTATGGCCGAATGCAATGTTGCTACCCAGAATAGCCGGTGTGATGAAAGACTTGAGGATCGGCATGATTGATGTCAGTTCATTTTGGATGTTGAATAAGGGCAGCTCATAGTTACGATCGGGATCACCGTAAGTGAATAAGATAAAGCGCTCCGATGCGATCCCGTGGTAAAAACTTTCGAAGTAGCTGGCCATATTCTTTGAATCATGCCTTGACCCAGGGCAAACTGATGCTGCTTCTCCAAATGACATGCATCGGCGAGTGGTTACATCTTCTTCTTCTGCATAATAATTTGGAAATTGGTGTTCCTTGAAGTTATATTGGAAAGCAGATCGGAACTGTGTATGCAACCTTAGCTGGATAAACCACCAGAGGCCTCTGATATGTCTGACTGCTTGGCCGTCCAACAATCTGGCCGATACCTGGTGGAGAAGATGATAGACAGCTCCGAGAAGAAGAAGACCAAGGGGGACCGATTCGCCACGAGATAGTGCTTCTGCAATTGCTTGCATATTGGAGGTGGCGCCAAGGGTTGATCCACAAAATACAAATCTTTCCAACCACATATTGAGGAAAGCTGCATGTTCTCTATCTCCGATAGTGCCGGTTTTGCAGTGATCGGCAACATATTTCTTCCAGCCCTTGGAGCCTGTGCCTACTAGTTTGTGGTTCAGTTCGTTGGAAAGCCTTCTTGGGTTCATGGCGTTGATAGTGTTAAGACCGGTCAGCATGTGTACATCCATAAGTGTTGGCGTCATCGGACCATGACCAAATATGTAGGCATTAAGAGCATCGGACCAAAAGAGGGAGGTAGTGGCCAGTAGATTCTCGTCCTTGACCATGTCAGCAAGAGAGAGCGTGAGGCATTGGCCTACGTCTTTTTCATCCCAAAAGGCGGATTTGGCAGCTTGCATTCTGAGGAACCAGTTCCTCCAACCTGGGACGCTGCCCGGCCATGATCGGAAGGATCCGGCTCAATCGGCAACTTGCAGGTCCGATCCTTTAAAAGGGAGTCTCTCCGATTCCATATTGATTAGGTCTGTCGGATCAGGGTCACCCATCGGACCAAGGTAGTACCCGGCTTCAACATAGGAAACGGGGATGACTAGGTTGTTCTTAAGATGCTACATTTAGAAGAAATAAAGTAATAAATACAGATGTGGGGGCTCGCAATAAGTTCTAGAGCAAGAATGCAGAGATTAAAGAGAAATTTTTGGATGATTTTTTACCTAAGGAACGTGGTCAGTATCAGCCTTGTCAAGAGGAGCCGCCATTGATGAAATAGATCTACAGTGAACAGTGGTTCGGATGAACAAATTGAGAAAATCACCATGAGAAATGCAGTAAAATTCAGATGCATGGTGTGGATCATATGCGGAATAGTTCCGTACCCGGATTACAGTGAAAGATTGGGGCTTGAAGATCGAAAGATTGCTGGAACGGAGCTTGCGGAGGTGACAATGGCGGGCGCCTAAGCGTGATAGTAGATGCGAGGTGAGGAAGACGACGGTTCGGATCTGCATTTATAGGGCTTATGGGAGAAAGAACCGCCCGAAGGCCACGGCGCCGAATCCGCACGGGATTCGAGGGTTGTAACAGTGAAGGATGCGGGTTTCCATATACTGTTCGCTGCCAGGGTCATCATTGCTCGGAGAATTTTGGAACAAAATAATATTTTATCCCAAAATTGGGGGGCATGTGTTGACACCAGATTTTGACTCGGCTGGAGTTGTGCACGATAGAAATGATGCAGAGGCCGAGTCCGATTCTAAGTCAGCCTTCGATTCCGATCGGAGTACATCCGATAGGAGTCTCGATCGGACACGGGAAGGAGAAGGCCGGAGCACGTACGACTTCTGAGGGGATGCGCGTCTGGAAGCTTCTTCAGGGCCTGATTGTGCGTCAAGATTTGTAATAGTTTTGGTAGTTTAAAATTATATTGCTTTAGATAAATTAGAGATATTGTCGTAGCCGGCAAGTTTTAGCTAGATTTCCAGGGTATAAATATAAACCCTGCGCCATTGTAAAAGACGTTCACACAACCAATCAATCAAACACAACTTTCGGCCTCACGTGCCAACAACCCTTTTCGTCGAGTTCTTCAGCAAGCAGGGCTGCATCATCTTGACCTCCGGTTTGTCTGTAAGTCCGACACCCTATCGAATTAATCTAGGCTTTAGATTGAGGCGTATCGCCCTTCTTCGTTTATTTAATTCACCAATTTATCGAGTTGTTCTAGGCTTTAGACTGAGGCGTATCGCCCTTCTTTGTTTAGATCGCTCACCCTTTACCGTATCTTGTTGATTTTATCTTATCGGCTTATATTTATCAGAGAAGATCTATTCTGTTTTACTGTTATTCAAATTTCATAATAGATCTGTTCATATTGAGTATATAGCTAATTTAGATTTAATAAGCGAGTTACAAATAGATCTGGTTTAAACGTGCTCCTTGATATATATTGATCTATCGGAGTAAACAAGCAAATCGGTGCCCTGCTAGCGACGCTGTCTCGAAATCGATCTGATTGTTAGTGACATGAGATTTGGTTTGTTTATCGCCTTTGGAAAGATGTATATTAAAGAATGAGTTTAAATTAGATCTATCTCCGATTCGGTTTTCATAGCCGATGGTTTATTTCAAAACATGTTATATTATCACGAATCGGACTCAAAGCCGATGGTTCATGTTATCGAAATCGGACTTCCTTTTATGCTGATCCGATTTCTGGAACGAATCGGGGCCTTGGCCGATGAGTTCCTTGTTGTTTACTGATTAGATTCTACCTTGTCAATTTTAGGTCAAATTGACTGGCACGCCCCGAACCTCAAGATTTGGACCTGCACTGAAGTGAAGCAAATCTTCCAAGCCACAGTGTTAATTTTCGAGAGTCAACGCCTGACTTTTTGGACGTCAACACAAATATATTGCCAGCTCTACGTTAGAATTGCATCTAAATTGTAGATCCCTTTCTCAGCTTCTAAAGTCATGATCACTGGCAGCTCAAACTTAGAAAAACAAAATGTTGAGGCAGGTGGATTGGTATACATGTCATGTAGCCCCTGGTCTCAAGCACTATACATAACATCTGCAACACAATCCTTGATCTGTACCCGTGCACTCTCAAGAAGCTCTGGTGGTAAAACTCAATGAGCCAGATTCTAGCAGGACCCAGTGAAACTCGTTCCTCATCTTGTGCTTGACCTCCATGTTAGTTCTTTTGGCAATCAGCGACAAAGTCTTCATTTTATCTTCCCCTCCATTCACGACAAGAAGGTGCTATTAAGACAATAAACCATGTAGGAATAAAAAACTTCTACGTAAAAACTTCAAACAATTAGATCAGTCAAGTGCTAACATTATTATGACAATATCTCAGCAGCAATAAAACACTACATTCCAACTTTTTCGAATGAAATGGTGATGGCTGCAACATTGGGAATAAATTCTTATTACAGAAAGATGTAAATGTGCTAGTAAACATACCTGAAAAATAACAAGAAGAGCATGAAGCAGGATTCCAAGAGCCATAGGCCTGCTGTAGCAAAAGCAGGGAGCCCATTTGCTAACAGTTAATAGGAATAGCTAACACCAAGGCAAGCCAAACACATTTTGGAATCCAAGTCACAAATGCGGTGACATGGACATGAGCCGACTTTTGAACTGTTTTGGCAAAAAAAGTAATGTTATAAATGATATGTTATGGGCTGGGCCTTTGGACCATACTTTCATAACTATCAGAAAAATAAAATTAAATCTGAACCACTTTTTACTTAGATGATATATTTTTAAAGACTACTAATGATATCAAAGCACATTACTGTATATACTCAATATGTTTATTTGGCTTGTAGTTTTGCATTTACCTTGTCCTTCATGTCGTTTGTACAATAGCCTTTATAATAAGTATTTGGTATTCACCCTTTCAAGTAATACACCCCATTGTCCTTGGTATGCTAAAGAGACGGTTGATAACCTCGGTACAATGTCTGGAAAATTGAGACGGAGAGATCCAGTAGCCAAGCTGAAAGCTTGAAACTTCTTGATTATGTTGCTTAACTGAAACTGCATCAAATATTTTAAAGAGAGATGCACTAACTAATCATAAAGTGTTATTCTCATTCTAGAGTTCTAAATAAGAGAACTTAAGAAATCTAGTATGCACACCTGAAGAGCATATCCGACCATCTTGGAGAATGCAGTGATTGTAACATCTTTCCCTTGCCGCTCTATCTACATAGACCATAAGAAACAAAAATTAGATTCTTCCAGACAATCCATCAAGCGAGGACTGATAAAATTGAACTCTTCGCTTCCACTGCATAAATACAACGTACCTTAGCCTTGCCAATCGGAAGGCAGAAGCTAGAATCAAGTAGCAGAAACAGGAAATGATTCACCATAACTGCAGAAATCACATTATATAATCAGATGCCAACTCTAACAGACAAACATAGAAAAGAACTGAGCAGAGCAAGATATTGCATACAGAAGTTCATTTTCCAGGAAAACAACAGGATCTGGATCCCTGATTGCTGCTTTCAGCAAACCTCAAGCATCTTCTGCAGAGTATGGAGCTAGACCTTTCAATCCAGGAACATGTGCATACCAAGCTGCATAGCACTGCATGCCGAATCAGTCCGTAATTCCATCAAAGTATAACAATTTGCCTATCAACAAATAACTAAAAGGCTAACCAAGAAGGCAAGAATGTCCATAATAAAAGCGACCTAAAGCTTACACCCCTTGCACAGTAAATGTTTTATTTTCGTTTTAAGGAGAACAGTTCAACAAAGTATTACATTATACAGATAAATAACTCATGTAACAAAGAATTTAGTCCTATAATTGTTATGCTATGTAAATGCAGCACAAGCCTCTTCCTACTCAGTGATCTTGTCTGGCCCGAAATAATCAATATCATAGCAATGACTCCATGATTTTTACCATATTAATGAAAATCAAGAAAGATCATATGTATCTCAAGCATCGATAAAGTCAGAGATAAATTGCTAATGAAATTGATTGGTCAACCCTAAATCCTTACTGTGTAATGTGGTTCAATTTGGAAATAAAGCTAGTGTTGGGAAATTTCTACAAACAGGTGGTGAGCAGGTGTATGAAATGTTGCTAGAACTTGCAGGCAACAGAATCGTACTTGATGGGGACTGACTGTCGTCTCCTCACTTCATGATCTCACCTACATCGTTGAGGCTCTCCACTGGGCGACACCTTGAATCTCTGGAAGAACTGAACATGGGGCATCCTTTTAATCAAAGAAATACAACTTCGAATTTGACTCTGAATAAATGTAGATAGAGCGGCATCCTTGGATAAATTAGACTCTGATTAAAAACACGTAGAGGGATCTAACCAACACTCGAATAAATTAGACTCTGATTAAAAGAAATTGTAACATCTTTCCCTTAACAACACGTAGAGGGATCTAACCAACACTTGAATAAATTAGACTCTGATTAAAAGAAATTGTAACATCTTTCCCTTAACAACACGTAGAGGGATCTAACCAAAACAAACCAAGCTCGTCCCCCTTATCTGGGCACACGGGCACGGAATCAACAGGATCGCGTACGAATCCACTATCAGGAGAGACGTGAGTGGGTGGTGAGGACAGGGACGCACCTGACGATGATGAATCCGCGGTGGGGTTTCTTCCTCTCATCCTTCCTTGTGCAGTCCGATCTGATGATGCCCGAGCGAGATCCAAGTGGTGGAGACGGCGACGGCGACGGATCAGACCCGACAAAGGGCAGAAAGAAGGCGCGGATGGAAGGTCCTGAGGAGGGGGACGATGGACGAAAGTGCGGGAGCGGCGGGCCGGTCACGGAGGGGCCGCAGCTGGCCAGGTCCTGGCTGCGGCTGGCCTAGGACTGGCTGCCAGCAGGGGATGGAGAGGAGGAAGGCGTGTGGCGGTGTCGCCGAACTCCGACTTGCCCGTGAAGCTCTCGTGCAACATCTCCAGGAGCGGCGGGAGAGGAGGAAGGCGTGTGGGGCAGCGACTGAGGGTACGACGTGGGCTGTGGGGTCTGCTCGTGGAGCGGATGCGAGGGGGCGGCGGTGTGGATGGAGATGTGCGGGAAGGAGGGGGTCCGAGGGGATTGGATGTCTGGCGACGGCGGCGCTAGAGGGGGGCGAGGTGGAGGCGAGAGGAGGCGGCGCGCACGCGTGGGGCGAGGGGATCGTGCGTGCGGGGAGAGGGATCGCGATTCGCGGTGCCACGCGGACGAAGGGGGTGGAGGGACGGACGATGGACGACAGACGAAACCGCGTGGGCGATCCTACGTTGGGTGAGGCGCGGGCGGGTGGGACGAAACCCTACGACGCCGAAGGACGAAATGTGGGACGGAAACCCTACGAAGGCCGAAAGGACCACGGACCACGGAAACGACCCAATTCCGTTCTTTAGATGAGTAAAGAAAAGATACAGGAGTAGAGACTAGCAAATATGTCCGTACGATGCAACGGGAAAACAAAATCCTGACACACTCCTAGTTGGTCATAAATAAAAATCGTATAAAGTTGAGGTAATAATTTTGTTTATTTCTCATGTCATTTGTTCCTAGTTGAGATAAATATGACGGGGATTCTAATTGGCGATTGAGCGTCGCCAGCGAACGCTGGTCCCACCATATCCTTATTTCTTCCCCTTCCTTCTCTCTTATCTGTTCTTCATCCTCTGCCAGTTCTTCTTCTGAACTCGCCTGCACCTCCCCAGCCCACCGCTTCCGCCGCCGCCTGCCGCCGGCTACCTCGCTGGCGGCCAGGCCGCTCACAAACCGCCCCCGTCGCACCACCTGCCCTTCATAACGAAGTGGACTTGACGCCCCCGCGGCCTACCCCGCCCACCGGTCATCCTCCCCTCCTCCCGGCACCTCGCCGGGTCGCCTCCGCCGCCCACAACCCGCCTCCTCCGCCTGGCTGCCGCGGCCCCTGACCATCCCTCTAGCCCCGCTGGCCATGAAAGCCTCCAAACCCAAAAACCCAAATCCCTAACCCAAACCCACCGGCCTCCACCGCCGCCCGCGGCCGGCGGCGCCGGCCGTTCCGCCCACCTCCCGCCCCTGGCCGCTATCTGGCCCTCCTCCTCTGTCTCTCTCCTGGAGTTCTGCTGTGCAGCTCGAAGACGAAGCACGGATGAATGCGTGGCGGAGAGGAGGCCATGTCGTCTTGTTCGCTGCTAGCAGGTAGCGGCGAGCGTGCGCCATATAATATTTTCGTAAATACGACCATATGTCGATACCGCGACCAATGAGACATGTATGGTTATAACTGTAATTTGTCCTACCAGATATGGTAATTCAATTGTTTGTTTTTGTCTTTGTATCTAATTTGTCTTGTTATTTAATTTTTCGATAGGTGTTCTTTGACCTGGTCAGGAGCATCACAAGGATGTTCTTCCACTATGACCGCGCTCAGCATGCCAACCTTATCAAGTGGATCTGATGTTTCAGTTGTCATGGTTCATAGGTTGACACAGACAATAGGCAAGTCAGGTTTATTTTGTTCAATCTTGGAGATGCGGCTGTTGAATGTCCCTTTTGGCTTGTAATTGTTCAATCTTGGAGATGCGGCTGTTGAATGTCCCTTTTGGCTTGTAATTAAAGTTGATGTTCATGTGGAACTTATGGTATGCATCTACTGTAAATGAAGTAGATGAACTTATCTAGGTTTTACGGAACTTTTGGTATCGGCTGTGGTTGTCGGTCGAGCGTGAATCGCCATCACCGGTGAGCGACTGCGAGTGTTGCCCCAAGCCGCCTATGCGCGGCGTGACAGGCGAAACAAAATTGGAAGTTGCAAAGGGCATCGACTCGGCCCAGCCCCCACACTCGATACGCCGGCGCATCGTCTCGTTTCGCTTTCTTACGTTAGCTTCAAGTAATCAAGTTCGTGGCCTATATATGGCGGGCCTTTTTGTGCTTGCCAAATGGGCCACGTACACTACTACAAAAAAACATTTGTAAGAGCCAGGGGTTTTTTTAGGGGCGGACTAAAAGGCGACGCGCCCCTACAAATGCACGCGCGCTACTGTAGCTAAGGGCCGCCCCTAGAAATGCATGTTTGTAATTTTTCAATTGAAATTTGAGATTTTTCAAAAGACCTCGGATGGAGAAACAGTCAAAACGAAAGTTGTAGATCGCAATAAGTTATGAAACGTTGTAGTTGATAATTTTTTCATTTGAAATCATCTTGTCAACGAAAACTAAATTTTAATGTTCTCAAATTTGAAATTCAAATTCTGTAAACGACCTCGGATGGAGAAACTACCAAAATGAAACTTGTAGATTTCAAAAAGTTACGGCGGTTGGGGGGCTTCCCACATTAAAATAAATTGTTTTTGCTATTTTTTTGATTTATTTCTGATCGGTAAAAATGAGCTTCAGGGGCGGACCATGCCATGACCCGCCCCTAGAAACACCATCTTCAGGGGCGGACCATGCCATGACCCGCCCCTGGAAACCATCTTCAGGGGCGGACCATGCCATTACCCGCCCCTGGAAACACGTTTGTTGGGGCGGCCTATTAACCCGCCCCTGCAAATGACCATTTTTAACGGCCAAAAGCAGGGGCGGATTTCAGCGCCGCCCCTACAAACGTGTTTTTACCCGCCCCTACAAACGTTTTTTTTTTGTAGCAGTGGTAGTCACGTTACGGGACTGTAGGGAGGCCAGGAGCAGGATCGAACGTGATTAACGCAGACGATTCGCTACGATTCGTCAATTACCTTCACCTTCCGCCCAGACTCCCCGTGTCGCTAGTAGTCGTCTCGCCGACTTGCCGTCACGCACGCGGAAATCGGCGACTCCAGGACTCGCCCAGCGGCCGAGGCGACCGCCATGCCGGTGGATCGTCTTCGTCTCTCCAGTTTTCTTGTCCGCAAGGACGCAATCAACGATCAGTCAATCACGCAACCTAAGGTATGTGTGTTATGTGTATGTCTGTTCAAATTTTAGTATGTAGCCGAAATTCTCATCAATTATAGACTATGGCTTGACTAATGATGTGTTTGCTTTTTTTTTCAAGGATCAATTTGTGCTACTGCTAGATATTATGTCGTCAAGGAGGTATCCATGTGGCAACGACAAAAAAAAATAAATAAACAAAGCATGCAGATGAGTTCATACAATAACAGAGGAGGCAATGGAGAAATATTTACAGGGTAACATGGACACTTCAAGAGACTCGAATGAGATGGCGATTGTTGTTGCCGGACAAGAAAATAATGTTAACATCAAAGATCAAGAGTTTCAGGACACTACCCCCGCGGAAGATGATATTCACACAAACGAGGATGGTGACAGTGTAAGTGATCATCACAACACATTTAATCCTTCTACGACAGAAACAGAATCTTCCAGTGTTGATGAACAAACAGCTTTTGATACAGATATTTATGATCTGAGAAATTGGAGTAAACATGATAACAAAGCTAGGGACATATTAGTGGAGAAGGAGCCTATGAGAGAATAAAATATTGTATTCCCTTTGGATGACAATGCACGGCATTTTTCATATTCTCATTACTCTAGAAAAATGAGGAATGTGGAGGCTCAGGATATAAAATGGTTAGTTCATTCAAAGGCCATTGACAGAATTTTAGAATTTTTTGCTTCTGCTGTAAGATTTTCAATTCTAGAAATTTCAAGAGTTCATTGGGGCTTAATGGATTTAGAGATTGGAAACACCTTTCCGAGAGGTTGAAAGAACATGAATCTAATGTTGAGCATATTGCCAATATGAGCTCTTGGAATGAGTTGAGAATTAGACTGGAAAACATGAAACTATTGACAAAGATTTACAGCAGGAGCTCACAAAGGAGAAAGAGCGCATAAGGCAAGTTCTATTAAGAATAATTCCCATCATCAAGTATCTTGGTAGACCTAACTTGGCTTTTAGAGGATCTAATGAGCAACTTTACAATGATCAGAATGGTAATTTCATAGCTTGTGTTGAAATGTTTGCAGAATTTGACGTGGTAATGCAAGCCCACCTTAGACGTATTCAAAACAATTAGGTTCAATATCATTACCTTAGTCCTATGATTCACAAGGAGTTGATCTCTCTTTTGGCATCTTATATTACAAGTGCCATCCTAAAGGTTATAAAAGAGGCTAAATATTTCTCTACTATCCTTAATTGTACACCAGATGTGAGTCATCAAGAACAAATGAGTTTGCTAGTTCGGTAGTTCGTGTGTTAATATGTTTAATGGAAAAATAAAAGTTGGAGAGTACTTCCTGGGTTTCTTGAAGGCCGATGATACTAGTGGAGAGGGGCTTTTCAATGTATTGGTTGATTCCAGCAAGTCTTTTGGTCTTAATATTGATGATATCGGGGGCCAAGGTTGTGACAACGGCTTCAATACGAAAGGAAAACACGGTTTCTTGAGATTAATCCAAGAGCAAGGTGTATGCCATGTGCTTGCCACAGTCTTAATCTTACTCTCTGTGATATGGCTAAATCTTGTGTTAAAGCTATTTCATTTTTTGGAATTGTGCAATGGTTATATGTTCTGTTTTCTGGTTCTACCAAAATACTGATAGTTTTGCTTGAACATGTTCCTACCTTAACTGTGAAATCATTATGATATACTTGTTGGGAGAGTCAAATCAAAAGTGTTAAAGCAATTAGATATCAAGCTCCTGAGCTGAGGTCAGCTTTGCATGCCTTAAGCAAAGCCAATGAAACTGAGGCCAAGGATAAGAGTGATGAAAATTTTTTATTTCAAGTGCTTGGGAGTTTTGAGTTTATACTTGGTATGGTTATTTGGCATGGCATTTTATTTGCTGTTAATTCTATGAGCAAAAGAAGTTGCAGTCACCATCAATGTGTATTGACTCTACCTAAGAGCAAAAAGAAGGTATGATGAATTAATTTGGCAACTATAGAAATGAAGGTTTTGCTACTAGTATGGTCACTGCAAAAGAAATTGCCTCTGAAATGGGTATCGATCCATCTTTTCCGGTAAAGCGTCGTTCGCTTAGGAAGAAACAGTATGATGAAACTGATAGTGATGAAGCACTTTTACAAGCTGAGAAAGCTTTTGGAGTCGAATATTTTTTGGTTATGGTTGTTGCGGCAATCACTTCACTAAATGATAGATTTGAAGAACTCCAGGAATTCAGAAGTATATTTGGGTTTTTTGATGAGTTCAATGATCATGAAAAAATTAGATGCTATGGAACTAAAAAGCAGTTGCACCAAATTTGCAGATACCTTCTCCATAGGAGGATCATCTAATGTTGAGTTAAATGATCTTATTTCTGAGTTAAGTGTTATGTAGCTGACCTCACTACCGGAGAGACCGTCATCGGTACCGGTTTCAAACCCCCTTTGGTACCGGGTTTGGAACCGGTACCGAGCAACCGAGACTAAAGGCTTGGCTCATTGGTACCGGGTATTTACCCGGTACCAAAAGGCTTTTATGCACAAAAAAAATAATTTAAATCCCGGGGAGGCTCGTGCAATTTTTCACGCGAAAATACGCGCGTGCGGCGCGTGAGGTTCGAACCCACGACCTGTGGATTCGCGCGTTGCTTCCTTACCATCTCACCTACAGACCACAGCTGACCAAGTCTCAGATACTTTCCTTTTGAATTAACCCGTGGAAGGGCCTTTGGTACCGGGTCGTAACACCACCCGGTACCAAAGGGGTCTTTGGTACCGGGTGGTGTTACGACCCGGTACCAAAGGGTCCTCGGGGCCTACCAAATTTAGACCCGGTACCAATGACCCATTTGGTACCGGGTCATAAGCAATGGGTACTAAAGGGGGGTGACCGATAGGCCATTTTCTTGTAGTGCCTTGCCAGATAGATCAATGTCTGCTATGGAGATTTTTGAGTTTATCAGAGAAGCAGATTGTTATCCTAATATTTCCATTGCATATCGGATCTTATTTACTGTGCCTACTGTGGCATCAGCTGAAAGAAGCTTTTGGAAGTTAAAATTGTTGAAGAACTATCTAAGGTCTGTAATGACTCAGCAAAGGTTAAATGGTTTGGCAATGTTATGCATTGAGAAAAAAATACTTGATGAGATTGAGATACTATGGTCAGTGACTTTGCATCTAAAAATGTATGAAGAAAATTTGAAGGTAACATGCATGAAGTTTTTCATCTGAATACTAGCTTTGTATACACTATGTATTTATTCGTCTAATTTCATGTATATACACATATATAAATATAAGTTAGATGTTTATGTTAAAGGGTTAAAGCCCCATTTTTAGTTTAGCCCCAGGCTACGAAAACCTCGACCACGGCCCTGCCTACCCTGACTCAATTTTCCACGCACAAATTGCATTGGTTTCCATATATCCCTTCCCCTTGGCTTTGCGCAGGTCTTGCTGACCATCCCGATGGGAACCGGCTGGCTGCCGTAGGCGAGTCTCCCATCCTGTCATCGCCAAGTACAATAGTGGTCATGATGAATTCATGGTCACACACAGCAGGGAGTATCTATGCGGCACCGGTGTTGCCGTCTCCCAACTCTTCTCCATAGCTGTCTCCATGGTGTGAACTCGAGAAGTTGGCCCATAATCATCTGTCACGTTCGTATCACATGAACCTAAAGCAACGACCGGCAGCAGTACTTGCGCAGACGACGCTAGAAAAGACGATGTAATGACAGTGTTCGCCTAAACGCATGTAAAACGTCGTTTACACCCGTTTAAACCATAAACGGAGGGTATACGTGTAGTTTAGGGCCTAGTTACCGAATTAAACGCTATAAACGCGTGTAAACGGTCAACTTGGTAAAAAAAAAACAGTGTAAACAGTAAAATTAAACAGAGTTAAACATGTTTACACACAAAAACACACGTTTAAACGATCGTTTAGGCAATAAGAAACATGTTTTGGTGGGATAATTGGATGTTGGCGGTTGAATATAGGTTCTATAAGCACATCTTAAGAAAAGAACATGAATTAAAGTAGCAAGTATATGGGTATTATATGTAATATGAGAATGATGTGTCATTATTTATTATATGCATTACTTAAATTGTAATTATCCAAAAACTATAGCATGAAATTATGATTTTTTATATATACTTATAGCTACAGTGCAAATCGTTTAAACCGTTTAATCTATCGTCTAAACCGTTTAAACACTAAACAGAGGGTGAGCGACTGTCTAGCATTTAACGTCTAGGATAACAATGTGTAATGATAAAGCTCATAGTCACTATTGGTTTTTGGTAGATCTAGTTGATTCTATTCATGTGAACTGATCGATCTTTCAGGCTTCCTTTCCTGCAGTTTTAACCAAAGCAGGTTCTATTTGACTGCCGAAGTTTCGATGTAACAGCCCTAAGATTAATTAAGTATTATAAGCATCATTAATCATTAAGTAAAAAGGCTAATGAGCCCTATTTGCATATGCATGGCGGACAGTCCGCCCGCACCATGCGGACGGTCCGCCCAGTCACGCGAGCACGGTCTAACGACCTTAGTCAACACCTTTGCCACGTCACCCACGGACGGTCCGCGAGCACCTCACGCGTGCGTGTCGCAGGCGCAGAGCCTTGGTGACACGTCAACCCCACGGGGCCCGCTCATCAGTCGCGCCCCTCCTTCCACCAGAGCTGTTCAGCTCTCCTCTCTCCTCCCTCACTCACCCAAGAACCTCTCTCTCTAGCCATCCATGGGAGAGCTCCCCAACCACCTCCACCACCATTGAGCCACCCCAACCATGCCGGAGCATCGCCGGAGTTCGCCACACCGCCACGACCTCGTCTTCCTCCTTGGAATTGGAGCTAGGAGCTTCCCCAAGCTTCTTCCTCTCCATCTTCATCCCCTTCCTCAAGCTCCAACCAAGGACGCCCCAAGCTTCACCAAGGCCACTCTACTCCAACCCGTGGCACCTCACCGGAGTCACGCTCGCCGCCGGTGAGCCATCCTGTCCCCCGATCCATGTACATTGCCCTAGGATTGAGTTTGAATCCCCATTGGAGCTACTTCACCATTGATGACCTCGAGCTTAAAACCCTTAGTGCATGTGGAATCCTTTAACCTAGTGTTGACACCAGATTTTCGCACCTGACATGCTGAGTCAGATTGTGACGTGGTAAGGTTGGGACTGCGCAGTGGGCCCGTTGAATGGTCAAACAGAAGATGACAGAAAAGGAAGCCGATGCTGAAGAGGAGTCCGATGAAACAAGAAGTCCGATCTGATGATGGAAGAAGGGCGCGTCGGCTGAGGAGGAAGCGTATCAGATGCAGGGACTATTTCCTTTTTGAAGGCGTATTAAGAGTCCCATTCTATATTAGATTTAGTTTTCTTTATTCGCAAGTTAATCTGGTCCGATCAGGACTCTCCATGACCAGGGTATAAATATGAACCCTCGTCCATTGTAAAAACTATTCTCACAATCAATACAACCCGGCTTCACGCCAAAAACCCTAGTAGTAGTTACCGACGAAGCTCATTGGTGGACGGGCTGCATCAGTTCTGATCTCCGGCTTACCAGTAAGTTAGTCAATTTATCGAGCTAGTATAGGCTTTGAATTGAGGCGCATCGCCCTTTCTCGTTTATACTGTTCAACCGATTTATCTCTGGATAAGCAAGATTGATATAGATTCCCTATGTCGGAGCTAGATCAATATTGATTATCCAACAGATTATCGTTTATCGGACTGCACTTTAAGTCTAGATTCCCTACGTCGGAGCTAGATATCAAGATTAGGCTAGATTCCCTACGTCGGAGCTAGAGTAATCTTGGTTACTAAAGGCAGTTTTTGCGGTTTGTTGGAGTTGCTAGATTGGTTTAGATCTACGCCATGTGAATCAATTCTACTTCTTCAACGGCTTTGAGCACCGGTCTTGGTCCGATTTAAGCAATATTTATCTTACAGCATCGTTCTAGGTCCGATCCTGCTTTGTGGTTTAATCTGGTTGTTCTTTGAGTATTGCACTGGTGTAGATTCCCTACGTCGGAGCTAGATCTTTGTAATACGATTAGATTAATCTTTGATTGTCATGCTTGGTTTAGATTCCCTACGTCGGAGCTAGATTCATCTTGATTAGTCAAAGGAAGCTTTGGTTATGTCTTATTGCTATTTGAATGTTAAGTGTGGTTTAGATTCCCTACGTCGGAGCTAGGTCATGCTTGATTATTTGGTAGCATATCTTAGAATCAGAACGACTCTGTTAATGTTTTATATGCTTATTTGCTTAATCTGGTCAACACCTGTGCGAGCATCTTGTTTAATTGACAGGTTGATGAGTTGAGTTTGACTGTCTAGCTATCCGATCTGATCATAGTTGGAGAAATCTAGATTCCCTACGTCGGAGCTAGATTTCTCTGTAAAGGCTATAGTCCGATCGGTTGGTTAGATAGTCCGACAAGATGAGTCAAACTGGCAACTAGGCAAGGTGGACAATGTATCGGCTTACACTTTGATTACTTAATATCTTGTCTAAAGACACAGCTGATCCATTACTTTACATATCGGCCTTGTTTTATGCTTTACTTTATTATTCAAAGGCTGATCTGTTATATCAATCAAGGTCCGATCCTGATTGGTTCGATTCTGAGGTCCGATTTGGTGTCTGAATGAGGTCCGATTACTCGGTCCGATTGACGTCATCAATGAAGTCCGATTTTGAGGTCCGATTGGTATCGGCCGACACGTGCCTGATTGGGTCTTGGCTAAAATTCGACGTTACTCCATCGTCTGAAATAGAGCCGGCACAATCAAAGAGTAATTTAACTGTTTTATTCCCTTGTCAATTTCAGGTCAAATTGACTGGCACGCTGCGAACCTGAACTGGAGTGTTGGCTGGCATTGGAGCGAAGCAGATCTCCCTGGTCTTCGTGTGCTGCACGCGGAGGATACGACCGCCGATTTTCCGCGTCAACACATTTTTGGCACGCCCAGTGGGACACGAGAAACAAATTCCACGATGTCGTCATCTGATGCTGAACAAGAAACTGCAGCAAGACTTGCTGCTGAAAAAGAAGCTGCTGAGAAGGCCAAGAATGACAAAAACAAGACGCCTGAGACAGCCATTCCAATTACAAAGGCCGATCTGTCTAAAGCTCAATTGGATGCAGTTCAGGCTCAGATTGATGCATTTGAGAAGCTCTGCCTTGGCCAATTTGGGCGTAATCGTTCAGGCCCTATACTCAAAGGTCCTCTCCCAGATCCAGAATTAATCAAGAAGACAACTGATGCTCAGGAGTACCAGGTCAACATGACAGAGATGATTCACCAGGCTGTTCATCATGCATTGATCAACCAGTCAGGCACTTTGGTGAATTCTTTGGATAATCTCATCAAGAAGGCGGTGGATGATGCTATTTGCTTGAAAGGTCCAGTGTTTATAGCAGATTCTGCAGGGGCATCAGGATCAGGGAAAGGCAAAGAAACTGAAGATAATGCAATGACCGTTGCTCCGCAGATTCCGATTGCTCCACCACCTCCTATTGAACTGGCCAACGGTTTTCTATTGATGGCCGATGGATCTATTGTCGGCCCACATGGTGAAAAATATGCTAGGACTCTGAGCGAACAAGAAAAACAACCTGCAGTTGCAAGGCTACGTGCAGAGGTTCCTTCACATTAGCGTATGGTCGGTGATTACAATAATTATGTGATGGATATAGCTGATGGGATGCCAACTGGAAGTCAACAGTCCGATTGGTCACAGAAAATAGCCGAGGTGATCCAGAATCAATTCGGCTTGAAGCCTAAGGATGAAGCGAGGTTGTATCGGCACCCGTACCCGTCTTACTTTGATGCAGTGCCACTTCCTCCGCGATACAGAGTGCCGGATTTCTCCAAATTCTCCGGGCAGGATGATATGACCACTATTGAGCATGTCAGTCGATTCTTGGCTCAGTGTGGTGAGGCTGCTTCAGAGGAGGGACTCAGGCTCAGATTTTTCCCTCTGTCATTGTCAGGGCCGGCGTTTACTTGGTTTACGTCGTTGCCAGCAGGATCAGTCACAGGATGGTCCGATATGGAGAAGCAGTTTCATAAATACTTCTTTTCTGGTCTCAACGAGATGAAGATTTCTGATTTGATTGCTGTCAGGCAGAGAAACGATGAGACCATCAAGGAGTATATTCAACGGTTCCGTGATACCAGGAATCGGTGTTATAGTTTGAAGCTATCTGATATGCAGTTGGCCGAGCTTGCATTCCAGGGTTTGCTCGCGCCGATCAAAGAAAAGTTTTCTGCTCAGGAGTTTGAGACATTGGGACAACTGGTTCAGAAGGTGTCAGCCCATGAGGTCCGATATCAGGAGATGAAGCGTGTAAAGTTTTCCAAACAAGTATCTTATCTCTCTGAATCTGAAGAGGAAGCTGATGTCAATATAGCTGAATGGACCAAATCCAAGAAGCCAGTATCGCTCCCATGGATCAAGCAGAACCCTGAGAAGTTTGGATTTGATATAACTAAGGCCGATAAGATTTTTGATTTGCTGCTTAGTGAGAAGCTTATCCAGCTTTCTCCAAATCATTCTATTCCATCGGCCGATGAGTTGAAGAAACGCAAATATTGCAAATGGCATAACTCGACTTCTCATGAGACCAATGAATGCAAAGTGTTCAGAAGGGAGATCCAATTGGCTATAGAATCTGGCAAGATCAAGTTTGAAGATAACAAGAAAGCCATGAAGATCGACGGTCATCCCTTTCCTAATAACTTTGCTGATTTCTCCTTTTCTGTTAATATGGTTGATGCTGATGAGAAGGGAAAGTTTAAGGTGCTTACATCGGACCACGCCAAGAGTTCTGGTGCCGTTGATCCTGCAGTTCAAGTTACTGTTGAAGAGCTGCGGAGGAATCATCAGGCGTTTGGGCGAGAATCTAATGCTCCTGGTGGATATCGGCCGCGTGTAACTTCCCAGATGTTGATTAACAAGTACAAAAGGCAGCAGGCAGCAGCTCGAGCATGGGAAGAGCGCGAGGAACGACGACGTCGGAGGCGCGAGTATCAAGCAAGGCGGCTTGATGAAGAGTTTGATGATCAACGCCGACGTGATGACAGGTTCGATGGCCGACGCCGATATGATGAATGGTCCGATGGCCGACGCCGATATGATGACAGGACCGATGGCAGGCGTTGGTTTGATGATAGAATCGATGATCAGTACGGTTATAGGTCCGATTGGCATATAGACAGGCGTCAAGGTTATAACCGGTATGATCAGGATGATGATCACTGGGGGTGTCCTTTCTTCGTATTCTGCTGGAACGAGAAGCTTAGACTGCCATCAAAAGCAGATTGTCCTGAATGCAGTTTCCAGTACGAAGAATACAGAGCTTCCAAGAGAGGTCGACGATCAGTTCATGAACGGATCGGCGTCAGGATTGATGATCATCATCAAAGAGATGAAGGCCGAGTTGATGCTCATGGCCATAAAAATATCAAAGGCCAGGTTGATGTTCTTGGCCCTGAAAAAATGGAAGAAAAGGCTCCAGTTCGGAATCGGATTAAAGAACCTCAAATGAAGCCTGGACAGTGGTGCCCATCAGGGATTTCTAGGTCCAAAAAAAGACGTGTTCAGAGGTTGCGCTATCATGAGCAGATTCAGGAGCAGGAATTGGCAAAAGAAAAGAAGACATGGCGCATCAAGATGGCCAATGATGATGAAGCAAGCACATCGGCCGCAATAAACATGGTTTTGATGTTGCCTTTTGATTTTGCTGCTCCTGATGAACAGGACAATGATGAGGTCGATTATGAACTGGAGGAAGCCGCCGCATGCTTGGTTCTGGATTCAGAGAAGGCTATCTTTGAGAAACCAAATGCAAACGGGTATCGGCACCTGAAGCCTCTGTACATCAAGGGATACATTGATGGGAAGCCGATGACCAAGATGCTGGTTGATGGAGGAGCTGCAGTCAATCTCATGCCTTATTCCACGTTTCGCAAGTTGGGGAAAGGGATTGATGATCTGATCAAGACCAATATGACGCTCAAGGACTTTGGTGGAAACGTTTCAGAGCCTCGGGGGGCAATTCATGTTGAATTGACCATCGGCAGCAAAACATTGCCGACTACCTTCTTTGTGATTGATGGCCAAGGTTCTTACAGCATGCTCCTCGGGCGAGATTGGATTCATGCCAATTGTTGCATCCCATCCACGATGCACCAATGTTTGATTCAATGGCAGGGCAATAATGTGGAGATCGTCCCGGCTGATGATTCGGTTAGCATTGCTACAGCTGAATCAACGATTTGGGAGTTCGAAGGAATTGAATGCCTATCAGGAAAAACATGGGATGGTGACTTCCTCAAGGTGTCCGATCAAGGACTACAGCCGATCCAAGCAGTCGGCTCTGAGACTTTGTTTTGATGGCCAATTGTATAGAAGATTTTGAAGACCGAGGTGAATTCGGTTTAAGCCGTAATATTGTTGAACATCGGCTGCTCATCAGATCAAGATATCGGCCACGCGAACAATGGGATTGTTGATCATTATGGATCTAGTGTTGATGATGTTTAAGATAAATCATGAAAATTGACGTGGCTGATCCGACGAAAACAAAGGCCGATATGGTTAATCAGTTCTTTCAAATGTGTATTTGATAGTTCTTCTTATAAATTGAATCGGCCTGATTATTGTTTCATCTTGGGGGGCAAGATTTGAGTTTGCTTGTCCAATGGTTTTACCCTAACACATGGGTAAATTTGTAAAGCCGATGCTACGCGTCAGGCTTGGAAGCCGATAAAAAAATCGCCTCAAGAACAAAAAATAAGAGCCGATGCGATATGCATCGCCTTAAGGATTATATACAACAAAAGAAGAGTATGTTACGTCATTAAGCCGCTCGATGGCGGAGCAGGCTATCAATGTATCAGACCATTTGGTGAAACAGGCAAGTCTCAGTGTTCAAGGCTGCAGATATTTAACTATCAAATTGAGGGCAGTCTGACGGATCTTGTCAACATCGGCGATGACCTTGGCATCAGCTTCAGCATTCCCTTCTACAGGCTTGATTATCTTGTGGATCTCTTTGGCGGCCTTGATGTGGGTTTTATAATCTTCTTCGGCCTTCGCTTTCCTAGCTGGGAGATCATCAAGTTCTTTTGTCTTGGCCTGGATGTTTGATCGAACTTGGATAAGTTCCTGCTCTAATTGTTGTTCTCTGGTTTGAAGATTCTCGAGCTCTGACTGGATAGAAGCGGGACGAGCCGATAATTCTTGAATCAGTTTTGTTGACTCGTCAGCTTGGGCACATTTTTCATCCCTGGCCTTGATCAGATCCTGCTGGGAGGTCCGATTATTGATTCGACGATTGGCTTGCAACACTGGAAAGGAGTGGCCTTCTATATATGCCGCTGGAATCAATACTTCCTCCAAGTCTGACGGAAGTTGACCTCTCAGGGTTTTGATGATCTGACGAATTGGCTCTGCATCCTGGACAAGATCGATGATATTTTGGTGAAGGAGTGCAGATATATCAAGCAACTTCGCTTTTACCTCGGCAGATAGCAAGCTTTGCCCAGAACTGATTTCTTCTTCTTCAGTTTGTAGCCGATCAAAATCGACTGATATGGTCTGGTTGGTTTGAGGGGTATCTTGAGCCTGCAAAAGAGATAATTAGATATAATATCAAAAGGCTGATATGATTATATCAGGCTAAAAGGCTTACTTGTTTCCAGGCTAGTTCTTGCTCGGGTCCGATTAAAGGGTTGTTGCTACCCTGAATGTTTACTTGAGCAATCTCAAGATCCGTCAAGACATTCTGAATGATTTGGGAGAATAAGGATAAGTTGGCTATCAATTATTAAAGAAATTGATCAATGATTATCATTACTTCTGTAGAGTCAGATGATCGGACCCGTGGAGGAGTTACGGTTGATCTTCTTGAAAGCCTTGATCTATTTGTGCTTGAGGTGGCGGGCCTGATTGACGAGGCGACCCAGTTATAGTCCTCTCAGATGAAGACGAATGACCCGAGTGTTCCTGGATTGGGCTTGACTGCATCTGAATAGGGCTTGATGATTTTTGTGGGTCCGATTCTGGGTCTTCCCCAGCCGATAAATTTGGAGACTTGGTCGGGCTGGACCGAGTTGCAGATGATTGTCCAATAGTCTGATTTTGCAAGAAAATTGGTTTCGATGAAGAAGATAATTGAATTTGATGAAATTTTAAAAGGCTTACCAGAGTAGTCTTTGGACGCTTGACAATTTTGGAGGACACTGACTTCTTCCTTTTCCTACTGTCACTAAGAGCCGACAGTAGGTTGCCAATGGTTGGGGAATCACAGCCGATCCACGGATCTGGCGAGACGTTGCTATAAACGACCGGCTTCCCAGATTGAGTCACCGTTGGGGGAGAGCGGTCAATGTCCTAACGAAAGGGAAGATTCAGATTTAACCAATTAAAATGATGTAAAGAAAAGGGGCAAGCTTGCAGATATTACCTCTGGTCTGCCCTTGAAAGTAGGGTGCATCTTCCGAACATAATTCTTGCAGGCGATGCAGAATAGATGCTGACGCCATTCGGCCCACCACGTGTTGAAGGTCCGATGAGCCATGAGACTGATTGCCCAAGTGTCCAGATTGGTTTGATCAAGGGAAGGCTCGAACTCCAAAAGGCGATCCCATTCTACACCGAAATCAACTTTTCCCCTTGGGAAGATCCGATCGGTTAAAACTAGATGAGGCGGGAGCTGTCCAATGCCAAACTGACGAGCGACCAGATTTGGATGGTAGTACTCGTAAGATGATTGTCCTGGTTTGCTCAGACTGAGGCCGATCGGGAGGAATTGAGCATTGATACAGGTTCGGAAGATAGCAAGGGCTTCTGTATCAGTCTCCACGATCATGCCGAATCTGAATTTATAGGGCAGCTCATATTCATCGGCATGATCATACAAGAACCAGAGCATTTTGTCGTTAGCAATACCTCTATAAAGAAGAGCAAAATACTTGGAAGATTCCTTGCCCGATAATTTCTCAGCAGGGAAACCCATGGCAGCTTCACCAAGCGAAGTACATCGGCGCCAGGTGATCTCTTCCGATTCAGGCTTGCTTTCTGGGAATTTGATCTTTCGAAAATCTACTTTGACGGCCTTGCTCAGATGTAGCATCAACCACATCTGAATGAACCACCATGGCCCGCCAAGGTTGGTGATGGGTGATCCGGTCCTCAGGCGCTTAGCGACTTGGTGAAGCAGATTGTATACTGCTCCTAGGAGATACTGGCCGAGGTTGATGACGTGATTACTTGCCAGCGATTCGGCCAAATGCTGAAAATTGGCCGTCGGACCAAGAGTAGTGCCACAGAAGAAGAATCTGTCCAGCCACATGTTCAGAAAGGCCGCATGCTCACGATCAGTTACCGGTCCGGTCCGATGATGACTCTCCATATATCCTTTCCAGCCGCCACAGTTTTTAGTTTTGAAATGGTGACTTAATTTGACATTAAGTCTGAGAGGAAGCTTGTTACTGGTGACGTTGAGGCCGAGGAGCATGACCACATCGAGCAATGTTGGGGTCATCGGACCATGACCAAAGATGAAGGCATTCATTGCATCGGACCAAAAATGCGATGCGGCAATCAGGAGGTTCTCATTCTTGGCAATAGGTCCGATGCTGAGGCCAATACATTGGGCGATGTCTGATCTGTCCCAGATTGCAGATTTGGAGGCCGATACTCTTAGATACCAGTCTTTCCATCCGGGGAGAACCGTCGGCCAGGAACGAAATGCATTCTTCCAATCTTCAAGATCGAATCCGGAAGTTTTGAATGGAATGCGCAAGGTTTCCAAATTGATAATCTCGGTGGGGTCCGGATCTCCCATTGGACCAAGAAAATAAACCCCATGAACATTGCCTACAGGAATTAGGGTTTGGGCACGAATGTCCTAGAAGAAGGTTGCGAAATGAGGACAAGATTTAAAAGCCGAGTTCCAGAAGATGCGGAAAATAAAATCGGATTCAGTAGAATACCTCCGGGATTGGATGACGTACTTCTCCTACTGATGGTCCTGCGGGCGTCGAAGAGGAACCTGAGGCGAAGAAAGTCGATGAAGAGGAGGCTGAGGAATTTGCTGCTGCCGCCATTGTCGAACTTGAAGCTGCCGCCATTGTCGAGGTCATAACCGCCGCCATTGTTGAGGTCGTGACTGCAGCCATAGTAGAAGGCATAGCAGATGGAGAACCCGCTGGAGCGGATGCGGAGATGAGAGCAGATGTAGAAGACTGGAGGGCGCCCATGGAGGATGATTGAGCCATTTGAAGTAGTTTTGATGTAGGTTTGAATGAATGTGAATGGCCGCTCGGGAGAGAGGAAGAAGAAGATGAGCAGTGTAAGTTCTCGGCAAGGAAGGAGAAGTGAACAGCGTGGCCACCGGCGGTAATTTTATAAGGTGAAAACAGCTATGGCTCGAGAATCGAGGAACGGCACAGTGCAGGGATGGAAAGTTTTGGCACGAAAATCGGTGGAGGAGTTATGATGACAGATACGAATTTTGGAATAAAATATATTTTATCCCAAAATTGGGGGGCATGTGTTGACACCAGATTTTCGCACCTGACATGCTGAGTCAGATTGTGACGTGGTAAGGTTGGGACTGCGCAGTGGGCCCATTGAATGGTCAAACAGAAGATGACAGAAAAGGAAGCCGATGCTGAAGAGGAGTCCGATGAAACAAGAAGTCCGATCTGATGATGGAAGAAAGGCGCGTCGGCTGAGGAGGAAGCGTATCAGATGCAGGGACTATTTCCTTTTTGAAGGCGTATTGAGAGTCCCATTCTATATTAGATTTAGTTTTCTTTATTCGCAAGTTAATCTGGTCCGATCAGGACTCTCCATGACCAGGGTATAAATATGAACCCTCGTCCATTGTAAAAACTATTCTCACAATCAATACAACCCGGCTTCACGCCAAAAAACCTAGTAGTAGTTACCGACGAAGCTCATTGGTGGACGGGCTGCATCAGTTCTGATCTCCGGCTTACCAGTAAGTTAGTCAATTTATCGAGCTAGTATAGGCTTTGAATTGAGGCGCATCGCCCTTTCTCGTTTATACTGTTCAACCGATTTATCTCTGGATAAGCAAGATTGATATAGATTCCCTACGTCGGAGCTAGATCAATATTGATTATCCAACAGATTATCGTTTATCGGACTGCACTTTAAGTCTAGATTCCCTACGTCGGAGCTAGATATCAAGATTAGGCTAGATTCCCTACGTCGGAGCTAGAGTAATCTTGGTTACTAAAGGCAGTTTTTGCGGTTTGTTTGGAGTTGCTAGATTGGTTTAGATCTACGCCATGTGAATCAATTCTACTTCTTCAACGGCTTTGAGCACCGGTCTTGGTCCGATTTAAGCAATATTTATCTTACAGCATCGTTCTAGGTCCGATCCTGCTTTGTGGTTTAATCTGGTTGTTCTTTGAGTATTGCACTGGTGTAGATTCCCTACGTCGGAGCTAGATCTTTGTAATACGATTAGATTAATCTTTGATTGTCATGCTTGGTTTAGATTCCCTACGTCGGAGCTAGATTCATCTTGATTAGTCAAAGGAAGCTTTGGTTATGCCTTATTGCTATTTGAATGTTAAGTGTGGTTTAGATTCCCTACGTCGGAGCTAGGTCATGCTTGATTATTTGGTAGCATATCTTAGAATCAGAACGACTCTGTTAATGTTTTATATGCTTATTTGCTTAATCTGGTCAACACCTGTGCGAGCATCTTGTTTAATTGACAGGTTGATGAGTTGAGTTTGACTGTCTAGCTATCCGATCTGATCATAGTTGGAGAAATCTAGATTCCCTACGTCGGAGCTAGATTTCTCTGTAAAGGCTATAGTCCGATCGGTTGGTTAGATAGTCCGACAAGATGAGTCAAACTGGCAACTAGGCAAGGTGGACAATGTATCGGCTTACACTTTGATTACTTAATATCTTGTCTAAAGACACAGCTGATCCATTACTTTACATATCGACCTTGTTTTATGCTTTACTTTATTATTCAAAGGCTGATCTGTTATATCAATCAAGGTCCGATCCTGATTGGTTCGATTCTGAGGTCCGATTTGGTGTCTGAATGAGGTCCGATTACTCGGTCCGATTGACGTCATCAATGAAGTCCGATTTTGAGGTCCGATTGGTATCGGCCGACACGTGCCTGATTGGGTCTTGGCTAAAATTCGACGTTACTCCATCGTCTGAAATAGAGCCGGCACAATCAAAGAGTAATTTAACTGTTTATTCCCTTGTCAATTTCAGGTCAAATTGACTGGCACGCTGCGAACCTGAACTGGAGTGTGGCTGGCACTGGAGCGAAGCAGATCTCCCTGGTCTTCGTGTGCTGCACGCGGAGGATACGACAGTCGATTTTCCGCGTCAACACCTAGGTGAACTCCCCGCACTCCCTGGAACCCATAGCAACAAACCCCATCCCAAATGGTTGCCGGAGTCGCCGGCGGCGATCTCTCCGGCGAGCCTCGGCCACAGCCGCGGACAGTCCGCCCACTGGGCGCGGACAGTCCGCCGTTCACAAGTGATCCTACACCGAGCCTCTGCACTTTTCTGAGTCGCACAACACCTTCGAAATGCGGACGGTCCGCCCTTCGCAACCGGACAGTCCGCAGGTCATTTCGAGCCCCGGAACAGAAGTTATGACCGTTTCTGCGAATGCTGATTTTTGCACTGCGGACGGTCCGCCCCCTGGGCGCAGACGGTCCACCCTTATGCCCAAAAACTTGTTTCGAATCGGTTCTTTTTCACCATAACGGTCCGCACTTGCACAGCGGACAGTCCACGGCATGGTCCGCCGTTATGGTTGGACAGTCCGCCATCTGGGCGCGGACAGTCCGCCGCTGCTCGTCCAGCACCTATACTTTTAGGATTGCTTCACCTACACTTGTGTTATATATCTAGCTTATTTAGAGATGCTTTATACATGTTTATGCAATATTTACCCTATCATTTCATGCATCATTGCAATCATTCATGGCATGTTTATTTACCAAGCATCATTGCATTCATGTAGAGGACGAAGCACCAGAAGTTGAGGAGGCGGATCCGGAGCTAGAGGCCTTCTCCGATGACATCCCCGCTGAGCCTCAAGGCAGGCACCTTACTAAGCATATTTCTCCTTATTTTGGATCAAATTGTATCTATGAGTCTTGCTTGTGCATTTGTTATGGTTATTTACTATTGAGTAGAACCCATTTGATGCATGATCCTCCTTGATTAAGTTCAATCCTTCTTAGAAGAGTATGCTTGTTAGGTGTCACGGTTATATTGCTTAGCCATGCTTAGCTACGGTAGAAGTCAAGAGTTGGCAAGGTCACCACCACTTGCGAGCTATAGAGTGTTTGATAAATTAACTATCTAGTAGCTATGAATGGTTAAAAGATGAGCAACTATAAATGATGACTCGGGGTCTTGAGCAAGTGTGGAGACTTGCTAAGTCGGATAGGGATTCGGATTGTCGCCGGTCTCTTGAGCACTTATTCGTATAAACCACATATTTGAATTGGCAATGAAAGCTAAGTAGTATAAGTCGCCCGGGTCACCCGTCTGGTATGTCCGGATTGAGATGAGGTGTCGCTAGCGGATTCTAGGGCATCTATCCATTACCGAGCGCCGGTATGGGCATTTGGGGCGGGTATATGAAAGGTTGGGATATGAGTCGACGCTTACCCTCGGCCTAGGGTATGGTGAAAAGCCTTGTTCCGTGTGGTCCCAGTTGTGCCCCTGCAGGGTATTAATCTATTGCAATAGCCACGCTCTCGGTCATTGAGCACGCTCTATGAGGTTCGCTTCAACATAGGTTATCTGTTGGGAGTTCATGGAAGATTGAGCTCATGTCACATGCTGAAACTTTATTATTTAAGCAATTGTATTGATGAATGATCTAGAGTAGCTTAGAATGCCATGTCTTTTGCTTATTATCACTTCATCAAAAAGTAGATGCTTTTATGCAAAATTAATTATCCAACCCTTCCTTGCTACTTATCCATATGCATATTCCTTGGAGTCGGGTACATATACCCTAGTTGGATAAGCCCTGTTGAGTACCTTTTGTACTCACGGTGCTACCGTTAAGTTAATGCAGGTGATGAGCAGTCGGAGGCCGTGTTTGGCTTCTTCTACCCCGCGGACGGAGGCGCGGGTAGGGAGTGACGGCCGGTGGCTTACGTGGAGAGGCACTATCCACTACGGGAAACCCGGCATTTGCCGAGTGCCTGAAGCTTCGCCGAGTGCGAAATTTCAGGCACTCGGCAAAAATGGGATATGCCGGGTGTAGGAAACAATACACTCGGCGAAAACAGGACACTCGGCAAACCCAAGCTTTGCCGAGTGTCGAACCCAGAGCACACGGCAAAGCCGTCTTTGCCGAGTGCCCACCACCTGGCACTCGGCAAAGAGCAACCTGGCCCCACCTGCCAGGCCGCCGCCGTCGCGCGGTCCGCACGGCGGCTAACGGTCCACTTGTTTGCCGAGTGCCAGCCCTAGGGCACTCGGCAAACATCGAGCCGGCCCCACTTGTCAGGCCGCCGCCGTCACGCGGTCTGGACGGCGGCTAACGGTCGGGAGTTTGCCGAGTGCCCGCGGAGTAGCACTCGGCAAAGAGCCTGTTTGCCGAGTGCTGCACCACGGGCACTCGGCAAACAGGCAATGAAAATTTGAAAATATAGCAAATTTCGATTTTTGGTGCAACGAATTTTGAAAAAAACATGTCAACTCCACTGTACAATGCATATCTCATCATTTTAGAACAAAAGAACCATTATTTTATGTGTTTATTCAACAAAATTGAAGTATACCATTTGAATTTGAATATACGTAACAAAAAAATTATAAAATCTGAAACGGATCCAAAAAATTACCAAAACTTGACACGATACATTTTAGGTAGTATATTGCCATTAGAAAAAGTTTGGAAGTCAAACTCGAATTGTCATGTCACTCTGTGTCCAAATCATGAACGATCTATTAGAACTCAACGAAACTTCTTCGGAGATGTTCTGGTTACAAGCATCGTATGTGAAAACTTTTGCAGAAGCTTCTAAATTTTTTACCACAGCCTCCACATAAGATATCATGAGCTCTCGACAAATCTCAGGATTTTCGGAGTTTATTAGAATTTTTTATAATTAAAAAACAATCCTACCACACGTACATCGTCGTGTTTCACAAATATCATTTGCCAAAATGACTTATTTCTCATTGATGTTGTCTAAATAAAGAGTTAGTAACATGAATATCATTTTTACAATAACTCTGTTCCAAGATTTCAAACACCTGTAGTTCAAATTTTGAATTAAACAAAAAATTCAATTTAATGAAACAAAATCATTGAATATAGTAAACGAGCCGAAAAAATCCTAAATTGCAACATAGAGTACACTGTATCATACTTGAATCAACAAAAAAGATTTGAAAACATTTACATGAAATATGGAGCCAAGGTTTGCTGAGTGCCAGCCAATACACTCGGCAAACACAAACCGAGTGCCAGCCTGTTTGCCGAGTGTATTGGCTGACACTCGGCAAACCTTGGCTCCATATTTCATGTAAATGCTTCCAAACCTTTTTTGTTGATTCAAGTATGATACAGTGTACTCTATGTTGCAATTTAGGATTTTTTTCGGCTCATTTACTATATTCAATGATTTTGTTTCATTAAATTGAATTTTTTGTTTAATTCAAAATTTGAACTACAGGTGTTTGAAATCTTGGAACAGAGTTATTGAAAAAATAATATTCATGTTACTAACTCCTTATTTAGACAATATCAATGAGAAATAAGTCATTGTGGCAAATGATATTTGCGAAACACGACGATGTACGTGTGGTAGGATTGTTTTTTAATTATAAAAAATTCTAATGAACTCCAAAAATCCTGAGATTTGTCGAGAGCTCATGATATCTTATGTGGAGGCTGTGGTAAAAAATTTAGAAGCTTCTGCAAAAGTTTTCACATACGATGCTTGTAACCGGAACATCTCCGAAGAAGTTTCGTTGAGTTCTAATAGATCGTTCATGATTTGGACACAGAGTGACATGACAATTCGAGTTTCACTTCCAAACTTTTTCTAATGGCAATATACTACCTAAAATGTACCATGTCAAGTTTTGGTAAATTTTCGGATCCATTTCAGGTTTTATAATTTTTTTATTACGTATATTGAAACTGAAATGATATACATGGATTTTGTTGAATAATCACATAAAATAATGGTTCTTTTGTTCTACAATGATGAGATATGCATTGTACAGTGGAGTTGACATGTTTTTTTCAATATTCGTTGCACCAAAAATCGAAATTTCCTATATTTTCAAATTTTCAAGGCCTGTTTGCCGAGTGCCCGCGGATGCAGCACTCGGCAAAGAGCCTGTTTGCCGAGTGTCTGCCAGCTGGCACTCGGCAAAGGCCCAGGGCCCACCAGGCAGGCCCACACGCAATATGTTTTAAAAAATTTAAAAAAAGCTTTGCCGAGTGCCTGGATCCGACACTCGGCAAACAGGGGCTTTGCCGAGTGCCAGATCTCGGGCACTCGGCAAACAGAGTGACACCGGTACTTAGCCGGTTTCTCCTCTCTTCCTCCCTCACTCGGTCCTTTCTTTCCCGCACGCCGCCCGCACGCCGCCGGCACGCCGCCCCCGCCCTCCGCCGCCCGCAC
>CM014276.1:29296009-29369223 GCA_004135705.1 Alloteropsis semialata | reverse complement strand
GCCAGGTCCAGCACACCACCAGGGCAGCCTTACCCTCCCCGAGTACAAACAAAGATGGGTATGACATCTCATTTTATAATTGAAACGCTCAATTCTGCAATATTTGTAATCATATTATTTTTTTTGTGTTTTGTAGTCGGCGGCACATGGAGGCGAGGAGCTGACTGACTTCCAGGCTATTGCCGTGTCCCACATGGGCAGGGCCACGTCCGAAGTCCGCTACAACCCGAAGCCGGGCCGGAGGCGTACAGCAATCCCATGGTCCACGCCCGCCTCACCGCCTACTCGGAGATGGGAAGGCAAAAGCATGGACCTGAGTGGGATCCGGCCGCCGCGCCGCTTGATGGAGAAGTCATCATGAGGATGGCAGGAGGCAAGAGGCATGGGAGGTACGCCGTCGGCGACAGCACGATCGACACGGCCAGTACCCCCACTCTCTCCGCGATCCGAGCCGGTAGCGCTAACCCCGACATACGCCAGCCGCAGACCGCTAGCCACTTCAACATGCAACTAATCCAGGTTATTTCTACTTTATTACACTTTAGTTCATTTTTGCTTACCGTTGAATTCTAACGCTTTGATGGAAAATTGCAGGCCCAGCTAGAGGAGGAGAGGAGGAGAACCACCATGCTGGAGGCCCGGCTGGATGAAGAGCGGCAGTGGCGGGAGGAAGAGCGAAGGCGGCGGGACGAGGAGCAAAGGCAGCGGGACGAGGCCGAGCGGCTCCGCATGCAGCAGATGAACGAGTGGTACAACTGGTTCAACGGCATGGCAAGGGACATGGGCCGATCTCCGCCTCCGCCTCCGATGACTTTCGCGCCGCCAGTGATGCCACCTCCGACATATTCTCCTGTGAGTCACCGCTGAAAGTTTCTAATTTCATTTCGATCAATGACAACCTTAGAAAACTTTGATTCACAACCGTAGCTTAGAAAACTTAGCTCTAGTTTATTTCTGACCTAAAACTTGTGCAGAACTTTGCTGGATCGGCGGCGGCGTCGAACGAGGCTCCTGCGGGGGAAGAAGACGTGGCGACACGCCTGGGCCGCAGCCTCTTCCACACACCGCCTGGGCCTTCTCAGTGATGCGATGCTTTGTGAACTTTGTGATTATGAACGTATTGAGCTTGTGAACTTCAAACTTTACTGTGCTTGTTACTTGTGAACTTATGGATGCGATACTAGTTGTGGATGAGATACTATTATGGTTATTGTGGATTTATGCTTGTGGATTTTATCTATATCAACTGCCTGTAATGTGTATATATATCTATATAAACTGCCTGTGATATGTATTGAGTGGGGGCACTTTATACCTGACGAAACAAATAAAACAGGAAAAATATGGCACCTTTGCCGAGTGTACACTCGGCAAAGGTGCCATTTCTGTTATTTTATGGTCGCCTTTGCCGAGTGCTGAGTCTTTGCCGAGTGTTTTTTTTCGGGCACTCGGCAAAGGGTGACTACACCGGCACCTAATGGTCAAGCTTTGCCGAGTGCCAGGCGGCGGCACTCGGCAAAGCCGGGCACTTTGCCGAGTGCCACGTGGCAGCACTCGGCAAAGCTGCCATGCCACGTCACTCGGGCGGGTGCGGCTTTGCCGAGTGCTGCCACGTGACACTCGGCAAAGGGCCCGGCTTTGCCGAGTGCTGCCACCTGGCACTCGGCAAAGCTCCGCCGTCAGCCGTCAGCCGCCGTCGCCGCCACGTCGGCGTGACGTCAGCAGACGGCGGTGCGCCATCCGCCAGGGCGTTAGGCCCAACTTTTGCCGAGTGTGGCCCTGGGCACTCGGCAAAGGCTTTGCCGAATGCCCGTAATATTACACTCGGCAAAGAGCCCCTTTGCCGTCCCGAGCGGTGCCGAGTGCTCTTTGCCGAGTGTAGCACTCGGCAAAGCCTTTGCCGAGTGTATATCGGCCTTTGCCGAGTGTTTGGGACACTCGGCAAATCCCTGGTTTCCCGTAGTGATCGGCATATAGTGTGGACTCTCTATAATGATTTTGTTATCGTATGAGTGCGATGTTAGAACTTTCCGCTGATCAAAACTCTGAACTTGGTTATGTAATAACTTGAATCTCCTTATGTATGTGAACTATGTGTGGATGCTATGTGTGTAATGATGTTTCACTATGTTGTGCTTTGTGAGGTGTGTATAAATCCTGGGCATGCTCATTACACATCTCAAGGACTACCGAAATTAGGCTCCTTTAATTGAGTTGGCCAATGGACGGCACTTGATTAAATGAGTTTAATTTGGTCGGTACCTCACATTCGTGGTCAATAATGCATATGGGATGGGTGACGACCATAAGCACTAGAAGAAGAGTATGTGCTCGGCTCCAGACAGCAGTATAATTAATGGTCTCGGCTCCAGGCGGCAGTATAATGATGCTCGGTCAGCTGGGAAACATGCATCCCCCGAAACATAAAAAATTCATGTATAGCTGGGCTGCTGACAAAAATCACAGATTTATCTGGTAAAAGAGGAAAAGGTAGTATCATTCTTGATGCGGTTATATACATAATTCATAGTAATCTGTTCTGTGTGTTCCCTATGTTATGCATGTTCGACTTAATATGCTCCGATTATTTCATTTTTTTCAGTAATAATATGGCATGATTTGCTATGTGTCACCTATGTACTGACCTGATAGAAAAGGCTTTATGAGCTCTATCAGGGTGATGGAACCTCTCAAACTCCTGTATCCCAGGATGCTATACAAAAACTAGAATGACAGAATTCCTTTCAAATATTTTCTAAATCATCAAATTACATCCTTTGCGTAAAATGCTCAAGTTTATTGAATCTCGTAGTTTGTCATCATGACGATTAATTTAGGTTTAGACAATACAAGTAGATCAATCTTTTTAAATCTGTAGCTGCAGATAAACCGTAGGCAGCGGGAAAACATGTCAGCAGAGCCTTCTTAGGCAAAGCGCATCACGGGTGTTCAGGCAAGTGTATGTGGATAATGGCACCTTGTCATTTTCTCTGCTACACAGATAGATCATCTTTCATCTGGACACTGGACTGATGTCTGCATCAATTATTTATGTAGGTTCATCCTTTAGTTGATCAACGATGACCTCTTCGGTGTTAGATTGGCTTATGTGTGTGGGTCACAGCTTTATCAATAAAACCAATCTAATGCAATGTGACTACGAGCCTTGGAGTCAAAACATGCATGCAGGAGGTAGCCATACTGTTGGTGTATTGTTATAATTAATGAATGTATAAGGACCTTTGTGTAAAAGTGAAAGGAATAATAGAGAAGAGAGTGGCTGTGGGAGAAAAGACCCAGCCAGAAATTCCCCAAAACAACATGGTATACAGAGCTAGAGTTACCGGCCATTGGAATCGCTGCTGAGCCGCCGGAGCTTCGGCGAGAGGGCGCGCGGGCGCGCAGATCTGCGACACTCACGGCACAAGCGGACAGGCCCGCGACGCCCGACGGCCGCGGAGGGGCTTGGCGCATGAGCGTGGGGCGCGCGGGTCCCCGACGCCTGACGGCCGACGCTCGCGGACGGAAGCGCGTGAGGCAGGCCCGCTGAGGGGGCGCGCTGAGCCTGAGCGGGAGCGCGCGGGGTGGACCCGCGCCGAGCCTGAGCGTGGAGCGCGCGGGTTGGCTCGGGCGTGCGCCAGCGTGGGACGCGCGAGGCGGGCCCATGGAGGGTGCGCGAGGTGCGAGGCACCTGTGGGCACGCGGCGTCCGTAGGGCGCATTGAGGATGCAGAGGGGCCAGTGCAGCTGGGTGAAGCAGTGCGGAATCGGGCGTGCACCGCGCAGGTAGGCCTCGGGTGTGTGGTTGCTGGGTCTCAGGCCAGAAGCTTCTCGAGGTAATTTCAGCTTGTAGAAGATGAGTCCAGAAGAGATAGAAGCAAATAGAATGGAAGAAGAGGCTGCAATGAAGGCAGTAATTGGTGATGGTTCGGGGGGAATTACAAAAAGTGAGATAAGAAGTGTGATGAGGTGTATGATCCAGGAGCTTATAGGGTTGGGCCTGATTGGTGCCAAGGCAAGTGCAGGTCCAACTGAGTTGAAGTTAGAGCTCGTGCCAAACGATGTGAAGCTAGAGGGTAGCAAAAATTACTTGAGTTGGTCCAGGAGAGTGCGTGTGCTTCTAGGAGGTAAGGGAGTGGAGCACTATTTGGAGGAAAGCTGTGTTGAGCCGGCTGATCAGCTTAGCACTGAGTGGAGAGTTTGGCATGCAACAAACTCGGTGATAGTGGCATGGTTGTTGGCATCATTATCTCCCACTGTTAGCAAAAGGGTGGAAGCTATGCGCACTGCATCATAGATATGGAGGACCTTGAGTAACATATACTCTCGGTGGGGGAATGTGATGATGATGATGGAGATTCAGGGTAAAGCAGATGCCGTGAAACAAGCGGGGAGACCAATGGAGCAGTATGCGAGTGAGCTTCAGTATTTGTGGGAAGAGCTTGATCATTACACTCCTCTCCAAATGGAGACTCCACGAGATACTCAGGTTTTCCATAAGTGGGTGGAAGACAGGAGGGTGACCCACTTCTTGAAGAACATGGACTCTAAGTTTGAGAGCAGGAGAGCTGCCTTCTGTCAACAGGAGAGCCTTCCTACCATGGACGAGGCTATCTCAGCCATGATTGATGAGGAGAGTAGGCTTCGCGTGATGGGCAGTGGTAATTCTGTGAAGTCAACTTATGTTGCACTTGAAGACAGGGAGTGCTACAACTGTGGGGAAAAGGGACACTTGAGCTATGATTGTCCCAAGCCTAGAGGCAGTGGTGGCCGTGGTGGATCTCGTGGAGGACGTGTGAGTACTCGTGGGGGCTTTGGAGGAGGCCGTGGTGGCCCCAGGGCCAATGTAGCTACCACAGAAGAGAGTCCCTCTGTTACTTTGACCGGGGAACAAGTGAAGCAGTGGGAACAATGGCAGAAGGGCAAATCTTCAGAGAGCTCCACTCCACCTGATGGGCAAACCACCAACAACTTCGGTAACTTTGCCAACTACGCCCACATGGGCGAAGGTACTCAGGCATAGGCACTTGCATCCCCATATAGGCATCACATAGATTGGGTCATAGATTCAGGAGCATCCAAGCATGTCACAGGCATGTCTAGTTCTTTCAAAACATACAGTCCTGACTCTCTTCAAACTGCTGATGGCACATCCCAAAAGATCCATGGTGTATGGTCCATTGAGGGCACACCATCCCTTAGCTTATCATCTGTCCTGCATGTTCCTTCATTTCCAGTCAATCTCATCTCTGTAAGTTCAATCATTGATCAATTCAAGTGCACAGTAACGCTTGATGAAAACTCTTGTGTCTTTCAAGAGTACGGGGAACTGGGAGAAGGATTGGGACTGGAGTCAGGCATAATGGGCTGTGGTTCATCAGCCATGAGGAGTCAGCATTGACAGCAGCAGCTGAAGGAGATGTGAAGGAAATTCTGCTACTCCATCGTCGGTTAGGACATATGTCTTTTGAAATCTTAAGTCAATTGTACCCTGCTATGTTTAAGGGAATAGACAAGAGCAGACTGGTATGTGATGCATGTGAGCTTGGCAAGCATACTAGATCCATCATAGTATTGGACTTTGCAGTTGTGAACCATTTATTCTAATACACTCAGATGTTTGGGTTCCCTGCTCAGTCACCTCTGTGAGTGGTGCTAAGTGGTTTGTCACATTCATTGACTGCTACACTTGTATGACTTGGATCTATATGCTTAAGCATAAGGGTGAGGTGTTTCATTGCTTCCAAGACTTCCATAAGTTGGTAGCAAATCAGTTCAATGCAAGGGTGAGAATCATTCGAACTGATAATGGAACAGAGTATGTAAATAATGAATTCAGATCATATATCTTAGACCAAGGAATCATTCATCAAACAACTTGTCCTGGAACTCCACCTTAGAATGGTGTGGCAGAGAGGAAACATCGCCACTTGCTGGAGGTAGCAAGGTCTCTCATGTTTCAGATGAATGTACCCAAATATTTGTGGAGTGAGGCGGTGATGACAGCCACATACCTCATCAACCGAATGCCTTCAAGGATCCTTGGTATGAAATCCCCTATTGAGCTCTTGGTGGGAATATGTGATTTTAAAGTTCCACCCAAGGTCTTTGGTTGTGTTTGCTTTGTAAAGGATCATCGACCTACGGTGGGCAAGATGGATCCCCAAGCAGTCAAGTGTGTATTTGTGGGTTATGCCTCTACTCAGAAAGGATATAAGTGTTGGGATCCTATTCGCAGAAAATTGTTTGTAAGTATGGATGTAACATTCCGTGAGGAAGAACCATACTACACAACAAAAGGTGATCTTGATTCATTCTTGGAGGAGTTCTCTTTAGTCACTGAGAGTGACAGTAGAGAGGGGGAGAATGAGAATTGTGATGGTGTGGCTCATGAGAAGGTGGTTGTTGGGACAATCCCGTGTCCTATAAATGAGAATTGTGATTTGCAAAACACTGGTGATTCAGGGGATTTAGCGAGTGAAATCTCTGAAGGTGTGAGTGGGGATTGTGATGATACATGTGTTGATATTCAGGAGGAGGATGAAGCTATAGTCACTAGGGAGAAAGCGATTGAGGAGCAGGGGGAGAATGTGAGGGAGGAGCAGGGGGAGAAGGTGAATAAGAAGTGGAGGGAGCGACCTATAGTGTTTTTTCGGAGGCGAACTAGGAAGCAGGGGAGCAACCACAACCCGAACAAGCTGAAGCTCCAGTCCCATATCGCTCCTCGGACTCCTCTCCATCAAGCCCATCACCCCCAGCCGGTAACGTCTCTTCCACCTCTGAACATGTAGAGTTACCCCTTGCACAAAGTAGAGTTCCTAGAATCAATGCAGGAAAACCTCCTAATCGTCTTGGCTATGAACATGACATTGCTAAGTATGTTTCATACTCCAGTATCTCTCCTGCATTTAGGACTTTTATTGCATCATTACAAGCAATGCCTATTCCAAAGGATTGGAGGTGTGCTAAACAGGATCCAAAGTGGAAGGATGCAATGAAAGAAGAGCTGCTTGCTCTTCAAAAGAACAAGACATGGGAACTTGTTCACCTTCTAGCAGGAAAGAAAGAGATGGGTTGTAAATGGGTCTTCACAGTAAAGCAGACTCTTGAAGAAAAGGTGGACAGGTACAAAGCAAGATTGGTTGCAAAAGGATATAGTCAGACATATGGAATTGACTATGATGAAACCTTTGCACCTGTGGCAAAAATGGGTACGGTGAGGACCTTGATCTCCTGTGCAGCCAACTTCGGTTGGCCACTTCATCAGTTGGATATGAAGAATGCATTTCTTCATGGTGACCTGCAGGAAGAGGTCTATATGGAAATTCCACCTGGATTTGCAAATGAACAGATTCTTGGGAAGGTGTGCAGACTCAAGAAGTCACTCTATGGCCTGAAGCAGTCACCACGTGCATGGTTTGATAGATTCAGGAGAGCAATGTGTGATATGGGATACTCTCAATGTAATGGAGATCACACCGTCTTCTACAAACATCAGGGTACTCGTATTACTATCTTGGCTGTCTATGTTGATGATATAGTGATCACTGGAGATGATGTGGAGGAGATTAAGAAATTGAAGGAAAGGCTAAGTAAAGCCTTTGAGGTAAAAGATCTTGGTCCACTTTGATACTTTCTTGGGATCGAGATTGCCAGGTCAACAAAGGGAATCATTCTCTCTCAAAGGAAGTATGTCCTTGACCTGTTGGCAGAGACAAGGATGCTTGGGTGTCGTCCATGTGGATCACCCATTGACAGGAATCACCAAACTTGTGCTGAGTCAGGTGAACCTGTGGATCGAGAAAGATATCTGAGGCTAGTTGGTCGGTTGATATACCTTTGCCATACAAAACCTGACATTGCCTATGCAGTGAGTGTGGTGAGTAGGTATACGCATGATCCTAGAGCTGGGCATCTGGAGGTGGTTTATCAAATTCTGAGATATCTTAAGGGAACCCCAGGAAAGGGGTTGTGGTTTAAAGCAAATCAGCATCTAAATATTGAGGTTTACTGTGATGCTGATTGGGCGAGCAGTAGGGATGATCGAAGATCCACATCTGGGTATTGTGTGTTTGTGGGAGGTAACCTTGGTTCATGGAGAAGCAAGAAGCAAACTGTGGTGTCACGGTCTACTGCGGAGGCTGAACACAGGGCAATGACCCTAGCTTTTGTGTGAGATGATGTGGCTGAAGGGCCTTCTGAAAGAGCTTCGGGTGTTGAAGAATGAAACCATGCTGCTTCATTGTGATAATGTAGCAGCACTCAATATAGCAAATAATCCGATCCAGTTCGACAGGATGAAGCATGTGGAGATTGATAGGTTCTTTATCAAGGAGAAGATGGACAGTAGGGCTTTAAAGCTAGAGTATGTCAAGTCTCGTGATCAGCTAGCTGATCATCTCACAAAAGGTTTCGGTCCTAAGAATATTGAGTTGTCATATAACAAGATGGACATGTTGAATATATTTAGCCCATCTTGAGGGGGAGTGTTGGTGTACTGTTGTATTTAGTGAATGTATAAGAACCTATGTGTAAAAGTCAAAGGGATAATAGAGAAGAGAGTGGCTGTGGGAGAAAAGACCCAGCCAGAAATTCCCCAAAACAACACATACTTTAGTTAAGGGAAAAATCTACTTTACACCCTCCGACCACCACAAGAGTCTGATTTTCAACCCACCCCTAAAAAATTAGACACCATAGACCATTCAACTATCGAAATCATGCAAATTTGGCCCTTTGGGTCGATTTTCTAAAAATTTGAAAATTTTTCTTTATTTTAAATAATTCATCACTAATTCATTTAAATGAGAAAAATATGAAACCAGTATCAAAAAATCTAAAAATGTAACCTATATGTTAGTACTTTATGGAGAGAGATTTGGATCTTATAAATAACAAGCATGACTAGAAACAATAAAATAGTAGGAACAATAGCAAATAAGATTCAACTAACTCCCAATAGAGCACCAACATATAGGTTCCATTTTTAGAAATTTTTTGGTATTGATTTTGTATTTTTCTAATTTCAAATGAATTGAGTTTTGATTTTTTAGTTAAACCAATTGTTACAAATATTTCAGAAAATGAAAAACCACCTTTGAAACCATCCAAAGGACCAAATTTGCACGGTTTCGATACTTGGATGGACTATAGTGTCTGGTTGAAAATCTGACGCTTAACTGGAGTTTTCCCTTTAGTTAATGGTGTTAATTTGACCAATCGTGCGTCTGTTATGGGTACTGCAAATACACGCCAAGCTTATTAACTGTAGCTTTCTATTTACATCGTTTTCTCTCTAATTCTATGAGAAGGCCGAGCTTTCGTTGGTTCTATGGAGTTATTGCACTGAATAATAAAGGTAATATAATTTATCTTATTTTATTATAAGATTTTAATATCTAATAAATAAAATGTAGTTAACTGCAATATATCTATATTTTTTTCTCGAATACGTAGGAGAGCTGCGCATCTTTGTATTAAGAGAGGAAAAAAGCCCAAGTTACAAAACAATATCACCCCACCTTGGGCTAGAGTGGAGGATATCGGGTTTCACCTAAAATGACTCTTACAAAGGAACAAACATAGAAAGACCTGACCAAAAGATGAAACCACCAAAATCTAAAATCTAACCAGTCACACAACCCTGGCTGAAAGCTGAGAGTCCCTTGGCTCCAGCCATCTGCCAAAGGTGGGATTCGTCCTTGAAATCCTGCAGGGCTCTTTGGACATTAGGAACGGATCCTTCGAAGACACATGCATTGCGGTGTTTCCATAAGATCCATGCACCAAGGATCACCAGAGAATTAATACCCTTTCTTTGCTGTTTAGAACATTTCTTTCCTGACTTTCGCCACCACTCCGCAAAGGAGCTGATCCGGCTGCTAGGAACTAGACTAGACAGATTTAGAGTCTGCAGGATGTTAAACCAAAATTGCCGTGCAAATACGCAAGTTGTGAGGATGTGCTGGATCGTTTCATCTTCCTGATCACAAAGAGGACATTGTGGTGGGTGGGGGAGTCCTCTTTTCTGTAGGCGGTCAGCTGCCCAGCAGCGGTTTCTCACGGTGAGCCAAATGAACATCTTGCATTTACCCAGAGCCCATGTTTTCCAAATTTTCTTCCAAGGTTCGAAGGAGATGGATCCAACAAAAAAAAGCTCTGTATGCAGATTTAGTTGGGAACACACCGGAAGCTTCAAATTTCCACAAGTGCTGATCCTCGGAGTTGTTCAGGGCTATTTCTGTGAGAGCATCCCAAAGCTGCAAATATTGTACTAGACCATCCAAGCTGAGCGCTCCCCTTTTATCAGCTACCCAAGATTGATCCTGGAGGGCTTGTGCCACAGTTCTTGTCTTTCTTATTCTTGCGGGAACACACTTATGCACTTCAGGTACTAAATTCGCTATGGAGCAACCGTGCAGCCAATGATCAGACCAAAACAAGGTATTGTTGCCATTTCCAACAGAAGTCACCACAGCTATTGCAAACATGGCCAAGACATTGGGATGAGCTTTTATTTCAAGACCAGCCCATGGCCGATCAGGTCTGGTCTTTTCAAACCAACGCCATCGCATTTGTAGTGCCCAACTCATGATCTCAAGGTTATGAATACCCAGGCCGCCAAGATCAATAGGCCTCATGACTTTTTCCCAAGCCACCAGGCAACAGCCGCCATTCACTTCCTTTCTTCCGTTCCATAGAAATCCCTTTCTAATTTTGTCAACAGCCGCCATTCACTTCCTTTCTTCCGTTCCATAGAAATGGCCGTAAGCACAAAGCGAACTAGTACATCACGACCAGCCATATTCATCAAAGCCGCCTTCCATCCTGGAAGCTTGTCTGCTATCTTCTCGATCCAAACCATTAGATCACCTCTTCTCAGCTTCTTATCAGAGATGGGTAAACCCAAATAAGTGCAAGGAAAGGATGTGGTCGTACACTGCAACATGGTTTTCCTAACCAATCCTAAAGGACCACGAAACCAAAGGAAATGGGACAACTTCGTTCTTTTTAGGAGTAGAGATATATTACTTGAGTATACACATATAATGTGAAATGTATGCTAATAACATAACTACTATACTGTTGTGGCGAGATGGGAACTGAACAGCAGATGCTCTCAGGATGACAGGGCTCACGCCCTGACTCCCTGGGCAGTAGATGCAAAAGAACAGATATGAGGCACAACTGATTTCTTACATGGTTTTCTTGATGATCCACCCCTCATATATATAGGGCAGATCCTGTTACAATCACGCAAGCCACCTACGAACGGTGATAAAAACGAGAGTCCAACAAACTTGTGCCAATCCTAACCAATCCTAACAAACCAAATCTCAAGTTCCCAAATATCTAATAATATAATATAAAATAATAATAGATAATATCAATATCTGCTAACTTGCCAGAGCTGCTGGCTTCTTGCGTCGACGTTCGTAGGCATGGCCCCACATAACATATACATTGGTGGAACACGAATCCGTTCGTAGGTGGCTTGCGTGATTGTAAAAGGATCTGCCCTATATATGTGAGGGGTGGATCATCAGGAAAAGCAAGTAAGAAATCAGTTGTGCCTCATATCCGTTCTTTTGCATCTACTGCCCGAGGAGTCAGGGTGTGAGCCCAGTCATCCCAGGAGCATCTGCTGTTCAGTTCCCATCTTGCCACAACAGTATAGCAGTTATGTTATTAGCATACTTTTCACATTATCTAGGTACAGTTTATTTGTGTATACTCAAGTAATATATCTCTATATCTCTATACTTCTAAAAAGAACGAAGTTGTCCTGTTTCCCATGGTTTCGTGGTCCTAGATTTTCGTCCGCCCGTCCACCCCCTCCCCTTCGTCCGTCGCCCTGCGACTGAACCCAGCGCCGTTCGGTGTTCGATTCCCGTGGCCGTAGGTGTTTATTTTCTTTGTTTTTTACTCTGTGATGAAACTGAAGTCTCTCCCCCGCCCGCGCATCTCGCCCCACTCATGCATGCACGCACACCGCCTCCTTTCGCCTCCGCCTCGCCCCTTCCAGCGCTGCCACCAGCCATCCCATCTGATAGAGATTGTAAAATCACGTGAATCATATTGTATTCATCTGATAAAACATGCTACAATATATAGAGATCACCAACCAAGGCAATCTCAACAGTCCTGGACTTATAGAAACAGAATCCAGGGGAGATGCTGATTGGGATCAGGCGTGGTAGAGCTGGACGGACGTACACAGCAAGGAAAGCTACAGCCTAGCCGTACATAGTAAGGGTATTTTGCTAACACCATCCCCTCCGACCCCCCTCCTTCCCGCCTCACTCTGCTCCTCCGCGGGTCATACAGCGCCCCGCCTCCTCTCCCCTCCACCCCGTCCCTTCCACCGTCGCCTCATGTTCCCAATCTGCTCACCACATCGCATCGTTCCTTGGGACCACCGCCGGTGGCGCCGCAGACGAGGAGGAGGTGTGCACGCCTGTGCAACGGTGGCCTGCAGGACACGGGGGCGCTGCTGGTGAAGGACCCGCGCTGCTCAGCCGCCGACAACGACCACTTCCTCGACGTCGTCGAGCGCTACTTCGCCTGATCTGCCGACGCCAAGCACCTCCAGGAACGCCCTCACCTCTAATACCAGGTACCCCCTCTTGTTGCTTCTCTGTTTGTGTTCTAGGCGGACTCTTGCATTTTGTTCGATGCAGATCAGGGGCGAAGGTTGGTGAATTTGGAAGGCTCTGAACCCTAAATTGAGTTTCGTGAAGGACTGTTGCAGTGGGAATTTATTTGCAGAACTGCAGTCAATTTTATTGATATATTGACAATTAAACTTGAAGCTATCTGTTGTCACTTTTAACTGCATCAATTTGTGGTTGTGAATTTGGGGGTTTAGTGTTTCTCAGACAGGTGTTCTTGCCACTAGAACCATTGTTCATCTGTGAATCCATACAAAATTTTCTTGACTGAATTTTCTGGAATGCCTGAATGTGCATTATCGATATGTCCAGTGTTTGTAGCTGTCCATGCTAAAAGGGTTGTTGCTTAGCCTATTAGGAGGGTACCATATTCCTACCCTTTTCATTTATTTGGTAGTAGATTGTTATCCTGCAGCTGTAAGGTTCAGTTGGTCGTTTTGTGGTGGTACCGAGTTTGAAAATAGCTAATTTTGTTTTTAGTATCATTACTCATAACTCATACGCAAAGAGAACTTGTGGCTAGAACTGTTGTGTATATATTATAGTAGTGTGACCAATTTTGTTTTTGGTTAGCAATACTTGTAACTGGTAGGATCAGGCATCAGGACTGTTGCGATAAGCCCCAGCACAGCCAAATAAAGATCTAGGATTGTTGATGCTTTGCCTTCTCGCTCTCGGGTACACCATGGCCATCTCCATTAGTCCATCTGCAAATTGTCTTACTTCCAAGTACTTGCAATCCACCTCCATGTCGACGTCCGGTCCCATCCGTGTTCCTGAGTGAATGAATGCCCCCCGAATACTTAGCTCTTAGTGCAAAACGATATGAGCTCAAGTACAGAAGTTACCACCATTGATGCTTAGTTGATTAATAAATTGACATTGTGCATTTTGTTAGTTCTGAAAATGTTGTTGCTACTTGTAGTTCAGAAAATACAGATGGTACTTCTTTTTAACAGCTGTATAAAGTACTTACTGGGACAATGATGCTTAGCAAGTACATAATTAAATTGCCACCATTGATGCAAAAGTAATATTAATCTGGTCACCACATTGCTGTTAGTGAGAACTGATGCTTGTCACTGCCAGTCTATACTTCATGTATCATGGTTGATATGAAAATTACATTTAACTATAGTTCACTATAAATTTGTGACTGTTGTTATACTGGATGGGTTTAATTTGAATGACATATGTGCGTTATATGTGTTATCTTTCACTATCATTGTATAACTTTTACAAGTTATTTTAAATAGCATATCCTGTTGTAGAAAAAGCTGACATACTCTAGCTTTGCCATTTAAAAGGTCAAAGGCCATGGAAGAAAGTTGGCATACTCTTTTTTTTTGCGCCAACTTCAATTGCTTTTTGTGAGCTTGTACATCAGTTTTGAATTTGGACCTTGCTCAATAAACACCTAAAGAAATGCATTCATATGATGCATGTTATTTCACATTCATTGGAGTTTTTTTTGTTTCTTTCCTGCTCTTTTAGTCATTTCCAGTATGTATAACTCATTCCATTTTTCGCTGCAGGAGATGGCCAACAATGAACAGAGAGAGGAGTTTGTTGTGCTTTGTGAACTGTCTCCACTCTAGGCTACCTTTACAGAAAGGTTTTCTGAATGATCGTGCAATGTGACTAGTTATCAATATTAACGCTTTGTGAGTTTTGGTTTCAGTCCTACAAGGGATTTACTTCAAAAATCCCTTTCTTGCTTCTAACTCTGAATATTGGATTGACTATTGGTTTAGGTTGTGTGCAGCTATTGGATAGACTGAACTAGCACTAGAGAGGGTGGGACATGACTGAATGCATTTTTGCACACTACTTCCTGTCTTTTACCCATTGAACCTTTGCTTTCTATCGTGCATTGCTCTGAGTGATTCGTCCGGTGCGGACAACTGCGCTCATTTTAACCTGATTCAGGCTTATCTGACAGATTTATATGTAAGCATTAGGTTATCTTTGAATAAGATATCACTGAATTCATGAGTGGCTAATTGATTTTTACCGTTGGTTCATGGCTGAAGTTTTGTTCTAAAAGTCGCAATTGACTATTCATTAACATGGGATTGATCAACTTGATCTATGGGCGTCTAAATTGAAGAGGTTGCTCGTGCAGCACAATTCCAAAGGAACTGTCATGAACTGAGCACTTGTGGTAACCATAAAACAGACCAAATATCTAATCAGGACTCCTCAAGAGAATTTCATTTTTTTTGACATTTTTAGCTCTTGACACCTGAAGGGCTTACTTTGCAATCCATGCATACTTTATTTATGTTTTATGGTTAAAAACTGCATTTAATTTTTATACTACAGACATTTAAGAGGAAAAAAATGTTGGGTTCAATAAGCTGTGCACATATTATCTTCTGATGCCTCTATTCACATTGTGAATAAATTCTTGACGCACATGCTCCAGGCAAACTTCTACTCAATGTTAAATTAGATATCTTTTTGCCCTTTTGTTGATGGCGTAAGTTCAAATAGACTAAACTTTTGGGGAGTTACATTTCTTGTTCTACTTCAATCCTTTTGCAATTCAACAGAGTGGTCTGGTGAGGTCTGCAGTATTGTTTACTTCATCAGATGGGAACCTCTTCTCTTCCCGAAAATGCTGGGTAGGACGTTGCTTGAATCATATTGTTACACTTTTGTTTTGGTGAGAACTAGTGGTTTTATTGAATTATTAGACATTAATAATTTATTTATCATATATCCAACCCATTCATATATATTAGCGGTTTGGCTTGAATTATACAAATAGTCGTGGTTGTATGTGTGCGTCCTGACATTTTTATTTGGTGATCTCATACACCTGTTTTTGTGTCAAATTTAATTGTCTTCACAGTTTGTTTTCCTCCCATAGCAACACACGGGCACGAACCTAGTGACTATACTAAACCTTCATGTTGCTTTAGAATTTCAACCCACAACTCCCATACTATTTGAAGTATTACCCACAACCCAAGAATTATTGAACCATGACAAACTTATTAACCAATTTGCAGTCATTTTTCATGATGCATTTGCAGGGAAGAAGAACAGTGCCGTGAGGCTCTACAGTGTCTTATCCATATAAATCTTTCGGTACCATGCATATTATGGTGGCACTAATGTGAATATATTAATTTTTAGTATACTACCAGCAACAGGTATTCCTTCTTTTCCATTGTATTCTCTGTTATAATCTATTTATGCCATAAATTAGTGAATTGTTTTTCTCGAACTACGCAGGAGAACTGCGCGTTATTTCATTAAGGTAGAAGAAAAAGTACACGGGTCTGGAAGACCCTACCTAGGTACAAGGAAACTCACACTCACCCCACACCACAATATACAGAAGGTGACCTATTTTTTAAAACTTCAAATAAATATTAGTTGAAAAAGTGGTACATCCATTTTTAAATAGTAAATTCGAACTACTCAGATTTGTTTTGGGTGCGGACAATACTGTATCCAAAATTGTTGGAGAGCATTGACCAAGGTATACCAAATTATTAATAATTTTAAAAATGTGCATATTTTAACAAAGTTTTGCAGAGGTCTTGGGCAGTTTGAAACATGTTTTATATGATACATCCAAGAATAGTGTCCAGCAAAGTATATAATTTTACTACTAGATTTGATACTACAAAGAAATTTGTTGTTCAACTTATGTTACATCCGGGGCATAGGTCCAATTTACATCACATAAAAAGGAAGGAGAACATATTAAACCTTGATTTGACTACATTAATTAGTAGTTATTAGGCAAAATCATGGATAGTTCAACTTTGAATCTGTTATCTTTTCCAATTATAATAGAACTATGAGCACTAAATGAGTTAAATAGCTCGTGCGAATGCATGGGTTAATGGCTAGTTTATGTTTAACACCAATTCAAGTAATAACTTATTCGTGTTAGCACGATTTCGCACTATAACACATAAACCATTATCCTTGCGGGCATGTACGCCGGCAAGGTTAACGGGCCCCATTCGCATGGCACAGATGAGGTTCTCGTGCTAGCACGGATGTGACGCTCTACAATATTAAATAAGCACATGATTATTGAAGCCACACATAAATCCTTACAAGGACCCATCAAACAACATAATGTGTAAGCTTATCCATGTATACATGTGATCCGTATTTGTATTTGTTACCAATAATCTCTGTAACATATATCATTAGTTACTATGGTATTTGTCTAACACTGTGCACAAAATGGTGTACCGTGAGAAGTTAGAAATGAAAAACATTAGATGATCTCATTAAGATATACTGTTTTATTGGTTTTTTTTTGCGGGTAAAAGGGAGCTTCATTAACTAGGCAGAACACAATCATTTTCGATTAGATCACAAACACACGCAGGCACTGTGCCCAACCAAACTGCAGTATGAATATTTCTCCTAGCTAAATGAGCTAACTCATTAGCGACTGAATTGCGCTCCCTATCTACCTTAGCTACCTTCCAATCCACCAGTAGCTGTGCATATTCCTTGGCTTCAGCAACAAAGAAGCCAATCTGTCTTGTCGACTTTGCAACACCTTGACAAGCCTGGAGCAATCAGATTCCAAAATCCCCCTGCCCTGTGCCCATTGTGATGCCAGTCAGAGACCCTCAACGCAAGCGCGAGCTTCTGCTTCTGCAGCATCTACACAGTGGAACAAAGCTCTCCAAGCCGTTACGATAATTTGCCCTGAACTATCTCTAGTGACCACACCTGATCCGGCCTTCCCAGAGGACGATACAAAAGATCCATCCACATTTATTTTCACCCATCCTTCAGGTGGAGGCGCCCAGGAATTTACGTGCTTCTTTCCCTCCTGCTTCTTCCCTTTGCTGTTGTCGAATGGTCTACAGGATCCTTTCCCCTTTTCGTTTTCCTTGTCCATCTCTCGGCATTGTGGTGTGTTCTGCAAGGCTAACAAGGAATGCTCTGCATCAAGGATATCTGTAGGTCCAGACTGATGAGTGATTTATTGTGTACTGACCAAGTTTTCCATAACAGTAGCTTGACAAGGTCTTTTTGTTCTACATTGCATCTGTCCAGGAGCAAGAGTAACCAATCAGGACCTGTATAGGCAAAAAGTTCCTCTTGAGGCAGCAGCCAGTGTCGTCTCATAGCTTTGCGCAGACCTACCGCTAAAGGGCAAACCATAGTAGCGTGATAACCTAACTCCGGCTCCCGATCACACAAGGTTCAAACCATGCTTGCTGCAATCTTTCTGAAAAATTTTGCATGCCTTGTTGGGAGAACATCTCTGCATGTTTCCAGATAAAAATTTTAACCTTGGGAGGAACTGCACCTGACCAGACATTGGTCCAAACTCCAAAGTTTCCTGTCCCCTCTGGTGATGCACTGGATGCCTGTATTTTTACACCTCAGTGCCAGTTGTATGCGCTTCGTACAGTGAAGATCCCCGATTTTTCCATGTGCCATGCTATGAAATCATCACACCTTTTTGATGGCAGTTTGATTGAAGTAATTGCTTCAGCATCTATTGGGTTGAAAATTCCAGCAATTCTATCCATATCCCAATCTCTACCATTAATATCCAAGAGCTCAGACACCCATTTAAACCTGCATCTCCCTTTTCTTGTGATGACTTTTAGAAGAATAATCCCTTGGAATCCAAGGATCCCACCAAATACGTACTTGTGTGCCACTGCTAAATATCCAAATAAAACCTTTTTTAAGCAGATCCAAGCCATGCAGCATGGATTGCTACGTAAAAGAGGTGTTTGAGCTGAAAGCTGTATCAACCAAGGAACCTCTAGTGTAGTACTTTGCCTTCAGTAATCGAGCGCATAAGCTATCAGGAAATTCTATTAGTCTCCAAGCCTGTCTTAGCCAGCATGGCTTGGTTAAAAAGACGCAGGTCCTTAAAACCTAGGCCGCCACGACATTTCTTCAGCATTAATTCTTTCCAAGCTATCCACACAGTCTTTTTCTTCCCATGCTCCGCACCCCACCAAAAATTCCTAATAATGCTTGTCATATCATCACACAATCCTAAAGGGAGCTTGAACACACTCATAATGTATGTTGGTAGAGCTTCAGCGAGTGCCTTTATAAGAGTTTCTTTTGCCGCTAGAGATAGAAATTTTTCAGAGTAATCCTGCAGCCTCTTGCTCAATCTTTCCTTCCACGGCTGGAATCATTTGCCCTTCAACCTGCCATTAGGAGTAGGTAGTCCGATCCCAGGTATTTAGCATCAAACACCGTTCTTTCCACTCCAAGAATTTGTTTAACCTGGCCATGGACTGGTTGCTGTTCTTTACGGTACTCCATACTACCAACCAGTGGTATATAGTATAGACCTCCATAAGTAAGGGGTAGTTCAATAATTTCACTTAGATGAAAATGAAATTATAGATTGAAAATACAAAAATATATATCAAGGACCAAAGTGATTTTTTCAAATCAATTATGTCATTAATTTTTTCCCAAAATACCTATATACTACTATACTACCCATTGTATACTACTATACTACAATTAAAGTTTCCAGTAGTATACAATTAATCTGAACCGTACGATCTTTTCATACTAGTCCTTCTTAGACACTAGTATAGAGTAGTATGGAGTACCATAAAAGAACTCTACCATTAAACATTATAGAACACTTCGCTTGGTTGATTAGTTGTCCAGTGCACTTAGCATATGTATCCAAGATCACTTTGACTTCAGTGGTTTGTTCAACAGTTGCTTCAAAGAACATAAGGGTTATACGGCAAAAAGAAGTTGTCATATTTTCAGATCATGAATAGTGCCTTCCTGAACTTTTCTATTAATCAGTGTAGACAAACCGTCAGCAACAAAAATGAACAAATAAGGCGACAAAGGTCACCTTGACGAAGACCACACATTGGATAGAATGGCTCCGACATGGTGCCGTTGAAGCATACAGAGTAGGGAACCGAGGTGACACATGTCATGACTCGGTCTACCCAAGAACGTTGAAAGCCCATCTTCAGTAAAACATTGTTTAGAAAACCTCCAATCCACTCGGTCATATGCCTTGGCGAGATCCAATTTGTAAGCACAAAATTGGCTCCTTTCATTTGCATTAGAGTTTATAGCATGCAAGCATTCAAAAGCAACTAATAAGGCATTATCTGTAATTAGCCTCCTTGGAATAAAAGTGCTTTGATTGGGTGAAATAATATCCTGAAGGAGAGGTCTTAGCCTGTTTACAATGCACTTGAAAACAACTTTATAAATCACATTGCATAAACTTAATCAGTCCGAAATCTTTTAGAGATTCTGGGTATGGTACCTTGGGAGTTAGAACATTACACGTGTCATTCACAACTATAGGCATATATCTAGATTCAAAGAATTCCTGGACTGCTTTTATAATATCATCTTTCATCACTTCCCAGTTCCTCTGGAAGAAACGAGTCGGCAGTCCATCTGGCCCTGGCGCCTTGAGGGGCCCTATTTGGAACATGGCATCACCTACTTCCTGTGCAGAATATGTTTTGCATAGCTCTTGATTAGTAGCATCGGAAATAACTGGGTTGAAAAGACTTACATTATGTCTTTACATAAAAAAAATCCAAGGATTCTAATGGTAGCGAATATCTGTGAAAATAATAATGGTGCCATTTCTTTGAAATTTGTATTCTCCACTATCCACTGATTTCTTCTGCTCCTCCACAACACAAACTCTATTGTTCCTTAACTTTTTCTAGATGTTTGAGAGGACGGTCAAAATAGTGCAAATGGCTCCCTATGCAAGCACTAGTGCCAAAAAGTAAGAATTTCTTATAAAAGATATAGGGCATACCATCAGCACCTAGGCCTTCAAATCGCCTATGCTCTGTAGAGAATCCAAATTTCCTCCTGTGTAAAAGGCTCAAGTAAGGCCATATGTGATGAGGCACTGGCCAATCTTTCAAGAGTTAGAGGGTAAACTCGATTGGTGGAGAACTCGATGTTGGCGATCCAGCTTCAAATCAGTCACAATTCGAACCTTGCAACCATTACACCACCGCTTCGTTGGTTATCAACCAAGCACAACTTGATTGACCTCGCCGAGAAGGCTTTCTCTGCAACCGAATGGAAGAACACAAGCAAGAGAATGATAAACACGCAATCTGAAATTGCAGATCTGTATAAAGCGAATATAAGAGGGGTTCAAGAACTCAGTTCAAAAGGACTAATCACCACAGACAAGGAGATCAAGAACAGGGGCCCTGGATCACTGTAAACGAACTTGTCGCCACAGTTACAATGAATCCATCACAGTTTCGACTTCGAAAAATTGACTAAACAAAACCCAAGCCCTAATATGGTGGCAACTACTGAATATATACTCCAAGGGTCAACCTAGACGCCCCTCTTGGGCACCAACACGATACACAGGACAACGGCCCAAAATACGGTGACATAGCACTTCTAGACATCCACTTGTTTCGATGATTTCCATTGACTCAGATAGAATTTTGATGTGGGACCGATCCCATTGGAATCTCTATGAAATTCTCTTTCCATCCATATAAATAACGTCCAAACCAGACTCCGTATGTGACTTGGGCGTCATTTTTGGTGTGTGCTGCTCCTGGACTTCGAGGTGGGCTCAAACTTGGGCCTCCACCTTGGGGACTCGAACCGAATCAACTTTAGGCCTTCTTCTTGACTTGGACACCCATGTTGTACTCCTTCAAAACAAACAATCATGGCCATATCCATGGTTGTCATGTCCTCATCATCCTCCCCTTCTTGACAAAAAGTCGTCCTTGTCGTCGATTGTACTCAAAACCGATCCTGCAAAATACAAAGGAGAACGGGGTTGCGAAAACAAAGGGAACCAAAATAATTCTGAGGAGGTATGTTACCATGTTTCCAATTGTCTAATGCGTCATCTCACATAAAAATGTTAGCAAGAATGTATGCTCCATATGCATGATCAAAATACACATGATGTTTGTCAACACCATCCTGCAAAAGATTAGTACTAACAAAAGACAGAGCAGAACTAGATGGTCGTATATTAGAAAATTCAGCACCAGTAGGCATAGGTAGCAACCAACAATGCTCCCCTTCCTGGGAGACAAAAACTAGTAGAGGAACATGTGAATATATTTTATTATGGTTGTTTCTTTAATTGATCACAATCTTGCACAACAAAAGGAGAATTCATATTACTATGAATGTAGACTCTATATATCACATATTGTCCTTTGTTGTCATATTTGCTAACAACATGATATGTGTGTTTATCAAACCAAGGCAAATCAGCATATCTAAAAGTATCTCTTCCAAACAATCCAGATTACACCAAACATCAAATTCAATATAACCCAAAGTGTGTAAAGAAGACAACAGTTTTAGGTCATAATTGGCACTAGCAATATGTATAACATGTTTAGGTTCAACACAAGTGTTTGGTTGCAAAATATGTAAAACTTAAGCATTATCACGCAATTCATTTTTATCACATGAAACATCAATCAAATCATCATGTGACAGAGATAAATCAAGAGTTGGTTCCATTAACAATTGCTCTATGATAGCATGATTTGTGGAGAAATTTAGCACATTAAGACAATTCTCACCTTCTGTGAGTGTAGCATCATGTGCACGAACTGTGTTCTCAGTAGCAATAGGTACAATGTCATGTGATGGTTCTGAATGTGCACATGAGGTTGTGAGCTCCTCAGTTGTTTCCATGTCATCCTCTTGCTTATGTACATCATCCTGCAAAATGTTAGTCATAGCTAGCAAGAGAAATAACAACAGACTCTTCGTCTAAATGATGCACCTCTTCATATGAATCCAAAATTGGTGGTGGGTTAACAAAGGTTTCTCTCATAAAAAGTTTCATATCAATCCAAGTTTGAGGTTTATCTGAAGGATCTAAATACTCCCACCAATATTGTCAAGAATGTCGTAAAACACTAGCTGCATTTTTTACCTTCCTCCTCGGACACATAAAGTGAGTAGCAAAAATGTTATCTATAGCGATTTCTCACTCAATGTACTCATCAGCACCTATACCATCATAAGTAGGTGGATACGAACAACCTGTCATTGTTAGAAGATAGCAAAAGACAACACAAAAGTATTATCCCTACCAACTAGCAACTACTTGGTGGTGGTGAAGGTGGAATGCAATATCTCAAGTGGCTTACCACCATCTTGCAAGTGTTCTTACCAAAGCCAACAGGGCGGCACAATCTGTTGTCAAGTTTGGGTGTAACAGTTGCAAAGTGAACCTATACTGATCAGAAGTATATGCAGAGCTTTGGGTAGGCACAATATGGTAGCAAGGAATAACAATTATTCAAGTCATAATTATAGGACTGAAAAGTAGTCCCAAGATAGTCTATGTCGTCGGCCTAAACTCGTCTGCGACCTAGTTCAAGCAAGCAACAATATAACTTGCACAGGGATACAAAAGATGCACTTCTGAATTTTTTTCTTCACTGCCTTATCTTTCTTCCTTTTTAGTGCGGCATTTTCTTTTTCTTTTCTTTATAAAAGATGCACAGTATAACTTGCACAGGGATACAAAAGTGCACTTTTTTCTTTCTTTGCCTTGTCTTCTTTGCACCTCTTTCTCTTTTTCTTTATGTTTTTTTCAGAACTGCAGCAAGACACAAAAAATCCACCAAATATACTAGACAAAAAATTCAACTTGATTGCACCACGATATCCAAACCAATTTGTCGCCTTATGTTATTTTTTCTCTCCCAACACGAGCTCGCATCAAAAATAGTCAAATCACATAGAACAACTAAAACTTTTCCTCCCCCTTCAACTTGCGCAGCAACCTAATCTAGTTGTGGGGAAAAACAATCTATTCTCTCTCAACAGCAAACGATACTTGACACCAAGACCACCAACAAGACCTAGACACGACGAACACAATGACACAATAAGGGACTAAAATTCAGAAAAGCAAACTAAACTGAAATTTTTGGCACACAAAAGAGTTATAGGACAAAAAAGTTAACCACAACGCATAGGAGCAATGTTTAGTTAATTTTAAAGCCACTCTAGGGATAAGAGAGGAGAGAGAACACGGCAACACATCTCTCTCCCTCTCCCTCTCCTCTCTCGATCCCCCTCACCCCTCTCTCTCTCCACATAATAGTATAACATGGGCTGATGGAACAGACTACCTTTTTGACTTGCATAGCTCATCTCAGTACCCCAAGCAGTGCATTTGACGAGAAATTTGAGACCTGTGACATCGGACCTTTTCAAACTTGCATCTGTTACGCCCGGTAGCAACACTGACGCAGTGGCCCCACTATTATTCTGTGGAGATATCTATGGTAGTGCCCTTACATTTTTTTAAAAAAAATAATACTGTTTGGCAAGTGGACACTATATACTAGCGAATCATTATAAATGAGTATAATAGTGCTGTATAGCAATTTACCGAATTTCCTCCACATTTTACTAAATTTTAGAACAAAGTTGGAGATATATATTTATTATATTAACGGATACTTATGCTCATATTACTATACGAGTTCCACGTTGTACAAAGCTAGTATCGAAGAAAACCAAGTGTTTGGCAGTTGGCACCATAATTTACGGTGCCATGGCACCAATGCACCATGCCATGTGTGACTATCTATCCTCAGGACATAAGGCATCAGCCTTTTGTTTACGCGTCCATGGCCCACCACGGCACCAGCCATTGGTTCAGTAGCATTTGTTCCTTTGTTCACATCTCTAAACAAGCAGTGTCTAAACAAGCAGAGTTACCATTTGGGAAAAAATTTATTCAAAACATTTGGGAGAAATAATTGGAGTTAAAGAAATGGATGTTTAGTCAAATTCAAAGTTGGAGTATTTACGAAGTAGTATTTAATATATCTGGGCTTGTTATGATTACTATTTTCTAAATTAATAAGCATCAACTTTCCCCCTCAAATTGAACTCATGCATGTTTGGCCATGTGGATGTGAGAAAAAAAAAAGTTGACTTAGAGCACTTCAAGTGATACAGATTACTATGCTTTACTTCTCAGGGTTTACATTGTATTCGTTACATTAAATGACTTGGTATATTTCTTTGATTTTTTATGTTTATTACTTTCTAACTTACAGAGCTATGAGTGTGGTTGTTTCTTTAGCAAATTCATAACAGCAGGTCCAGCGCTTGTGTTAATTCAATCTTTCCAAAGAGACACTTGAGAAGCAACAAACGAATTTGTATTGTTTTATTTTCATACTACCGCTTGATCAACTGAAACGACATGCATATTGCAAATTGCATAATTCCTTTTCACATGCTACAAATGATTGTAATGTGTTTTGTTGACAGAATCAATTGGCTGTTAATGAAGGGCGCCATTTCACTATACATCGTATGCAAGTTGATAATGATCCTTTTCTCTAGAAACTTTTCCATGAACACCATTGAATTACAAAATCCAAATGCTAATTCAGCTGCCGGATCAAGACAAAGCGGGTAAAGTGAAGAATGTGATCATTTGTGAGGTCTAAGGGGAAAATGCCCCCTCAATCTGTACCAAAGACTTCGATGCTCGGGGGGCAAGACAAGACCAAAAATGTCGACTCTGCATAAACCAGTTTGACCGGTTTCAAAATCTGTCGTATCGGATTTTCCAGCAGGCCTGGAAATTCTGGTGAACCAAAGAAGAAGGTGAAGCCAACCTTCGAAGAGCTTTTGGACAATTACAAGAATACTGCAGCTACTCAGAAGCAAAGGAGTCAGTCGAATATAGTTAAGAATGCAGAATCTTCGCCAAGGTATCAAAAGCAATCGAATTCTTGCTCATCCGAAGATAATTTGCTGCTGCACCATATTCATCATGGAGACCGGCTACACTGTAGTCTTGGTCACATCCTTGTTATTATTCACCTTGGGAACGTGGTAGTATGTGCATGCAAACATATTTTATTCCACATCACATTTTATATTACAATTATGGAGCACCACAAGGACCGATTGTCAACAATAATGATCTAGTCAGAAAATGTGTGTCTTCTGATATGCAACCGAGGTGGTGTCTCTCGGGCTTGTCCCGCACTCAAAAGATAAGATTGCGGCGGATGCGCAAGCAAGGATCAATGGACCAACAAACTAAAGAGAAGACAGCAAGGTCAACATGAATATAGAAGGTGTGGAAGCCAAAGCAAGCTACTTGAACATCGAAGTAAATGAGGTGATATGACGCAGCCGATGTTATGTATTTAGCATCGCCTTCAGTATAATTTTGGTCTAGAAATATTTTCTAGTGTGCGAGCTTACTAGAAAAAATGGGGGCATGCATTGAAGACCAAAATTAGCCCATATTAGCCTATTGGACAAGCCGGTCTGACCTGTTGGGCAAACTGGTTAGATCTGTTTCATTGTGCCCTGTCTTGCATGGTAAAATGGTCTGACTGGTTTGCCAAACCAGTCAGACCGATTTTGGCTAGCCGAGTAGATCTAGGAATCCTTAAGTTTTATGACTTGTAATTGGATTTTCTTACGGGGCAAAATCTCCACATCCTATAAATACAAAGGGAAACGGTCCATTGAGAGTTTATCCAATATATGGATCAACAACACTTAATCTTTTATTTTTACCTCTCAAACCCTAATCTCTTCCATACCCTAAATCTTTGTTTCTCCCTCGTCTCTACAATGTTTGAGGGCGTTCTAGGTGGTCTGCTGATTCTAGAGCGACCCAAGGTGCGCTTGCCCTGACGTGGTCCCACCCGGGTGAGCATCCGTTGGTCTTCATCGTGCTCTCGGCGAAACCGGTCTCATAGGTATAAAACTGGTCTGACTGGTTTCTGTGCAACACGCGCATTGGTGTTTGGCCGGCACGATTTAGCACCAACAACAAGCTAATAGAATCCCATATTCATCAACAAATACATTATTTATTTTGGTATTTAGTTGGGCTATTACAATGTATTATTTTTGTGCTCTATGCATATAAGCACACACTGCCTAATCAATTCTGGACTGGGGAATGCTTAGCCGCTGTGTCGTCCTTTTTGCAGCATGGGCAATTCGGCAAGCAATCTTTCAAAGTTGGCCAGCACATGCGATCCTTGTTACAACAGAATGCTCCCTGGCGGCGGGATGAGTCGGGAAAACAACCGTTATTAACGTCACTACGGATGATTTTGTTGTTTTCCCCAGTCACCTTGTTACTCCAGACGTTGTTGTTGTCGTCTATGCTTTGAACTATGATATATAAAGAACAAATACATAAAAGATCCTTTCAGCATATATAACAAGGAAAATGCAACATGTATGGATTCTTAAGAAATGAGAGCTCGGGTTCATATATTACCACATATGCATGCAGGAATGGCCCAATATACAAGGACTAAGGAAAGTAGCAGGAGTCCTTTACTTGTGCCCTTCATGAATACCGCCATGACTAGTTACTAGTACGACTTTGTTTTTGTGAATGACGACTAGAGGGAGACTGTGTAGCCAATGGTATGCCATGTCTACTATATATAGTACACAATTAATTAACGCGACGATATGTCTGTATCAACTAATTATGATTGGCAGCAATGCAGATTTCTTTTTTAACCAATAATATATGATTATCATCACTATTTAACATGTCAAGTGGACTTTGATTTGTAGTTAGGACCACCACTAAAGGTGGCTTATGACCATATCTCAGACGCTCCGGGGCTTGTGTGGAGAGATGAGAAATGGGCAGTGAAAGGGTGACTTCCATGAGCAAACAGTTCTCTCATGACTCAAAAGGAAAGGGAAAGGATGTGTTTATATTGGGGAAGGAGAAACAGGGCTTGTGAGTTTGGAATGAACGAATCGAAAACACAGAGGGATGAAAAAAAAACTAGGAACGTGATGAGAATATAGTAGAGAAATAGAAGGAAAGTTGTGTTTATTTGGAATGCAGGAATTTTAATCATAGGATTAAGAAAACAGACCAGTGTTAAAAACATATTAGTCACTATGCCAGAATTGGCTTTGGTGGCACGGTGAGACAGGTCTAGGTGACACGGTTTTTTCCGCGTCGCCTTCATAACGTTGTCTATGTTTTTGACATAGGCAACACGAGTGAACAAAATGTGTCGCCTATAACCCTTAAAGGCGATGCATTTTTATCAACCCTTGTTGTCTATAAGGGTTATAGGCGATGCATTTTGTTGTGCCGCGTCGTCACCTATAACCCTCATAATTAAGTGACATGTTTTGTTCAGTCGTGTCACCTATAAGAGCTCTTATTGGCGATGCATCCCAATCTAGCTGCTTCACCTATGATGAAATAAAAAAAATGCAGTAAATAAAATATATATAATGTCTGCATAACAAATACACATGTTTTTTTATATTATATAGATCACAAATGAATATGGAAGACCAGAAGCTTCTGCATACGAAGAAACCACCCCTGAACAGGTGCTCTGCTTAGAGAAGACCGAAAGAGAAATGCCTTCATCAGAGAAGGCTTACAGATCTATCGGTTCTTGGAGTTTCAGTGGATCCAAAACCAAGTTCTTTTGTTTTCACAACTCTCACGAGGAATACATGAAAGATAAGAGAGATAAGCTCATTAGACTGAGATAACTTCATAAACATTCTCTTCATAGAATGCTAAAGGATGCTAATGGTAACATTATCAGTGCAATCAAGTTAACTGAATCAGATGGCAGCCCATATTGAAGTTGTCAAAATCGAACAAATGAAAAATATTGGTCAAAATCAAGCTATATTTAACTACAGCTCAAACCACAAAATAGATGAACACACAGGAACTTGATTTGTGCCTTCACTCACGAGATATATATCCTTTTCTATCTTATGTTGGAACCATAAGGTCGGCTGGTGGGGCTTGTGCTGGGTTGATTGATCGCCCGTCTTCATAGCTGAATTGGACTAAGGGCGAGCGTTTGGTGATGTTGCTCAAGCTTTTGAATGTACTAAGCGAATGCCAGAAAATATGGTGAACTTGTAAACCGATGTACCGACATGAACTGATGTTTGACGATAGCTCACTCCCTCATGATCATGTGTTGGGTCTGTCAGTGGCTACGACACGGCTCTGCCTAGGGCATCCAGTGATCGTTGGGACCCAATGGCAGGAATCAGGGGGAGTGGGACCCGATAGCAAATAGTAGGAATCGATGGGAAAGGTTGCTATGTGAGGTCCTTGGTGTTGCTCACGTGGCGTGCAATTAGGTTTTACCATGCATGGTTAAAATCAACTCAAGTTGTGTCCAAAAAAATCTAACTCGAGTTGTCTGCCCTTCACGGTTATATGAAGCTATTTGATCTCTTGTCACATTGTACTAAGAAAGAAGAACAATGGTTAAGAATATTGATGTTGTATGTTAATTAATCTCCACCATGATTGATGTTGGTTAGTTGCAAAACTTTGCTAATGGTTAGGTCTACTTAATTTGATGCTAAAATATTGAAACTAAGGATCCACTCTTTGCCGCTTGGTGGCAAAAAAAAAACCTCGGCCAAAAGCCTTGCATGTCTAGGAGTTAGCTATGTATATACCACTGGTCGGGTAAGCCTCACAGAGTATTACTATGCTCAGCCTTGCTTGTGCCTTTATTTTTTAGATGCTAGTGTTGATCCCACCAGGTTGACTTGGCCTTGTGCGCTTCCTGCCGGTTGGTCTGTGGTTTTTGAGCCGTCCTCCCTGGGCAAGGACCGCAGTGATTGATGATATGTATCAGGCTTATCATGATGTCATTTGTATTGATGTTTATTCTTCTACGTTGTGCTTTATAACTCTGTGTTGTAGATAACTTAATCTTGTCAACTATTTTGTATAATTATTCATATGAATCCTTGCGATGTAAAATTTTTGATGAGTTATACCATATGTGCTCAACTTTGAGAGAGACTTGCTGCTATTTGGTTTTGATCGGATCCACGGTGGTTTAATCCGGACGTTACCCGACAGACTTGCATGATTAACTCGGTTGAAGTGTGTGAGTCCCATGTGTTGGATATGGTCCGAATTCTAACGTGAGTCTTGTGGAGACGCCTGGAGGGCCCACGGTTTAGGTCCTATGATTAGCGGATTTGTTTCCGTGTTTGTCTGCAGTCAGTTTTGTCTGCCCTATATATAAATCTTGTAAGCCGCACGGGAAGAGCTTACGACTCATTGTATTCCCTGTGTTGCAACTCTCTCATTATAGTAAAGATCGCTGGTTGGCGCCCGTGGTTTTTTCGGCAAGGATTTTCCACGTAAGAATCATGTCTCATGTTTGATCTTGTTTTCATCAGCAGAAGTAATAGCCTCAGAATAATTAGAAGTTTATGAATTACCTTCAATCTCTTCTGCAATACTCAAAGCATAATCAATATTGCATTCTTCAGTTAGCCCTTTTAATGGCTTAGGAGCCCTTTTGGCCCTATCAACAGCAATATAATGTTGTGGAGAATGCACAACAGGAGAAGAATGCCCAAAAATAGATGGATCATCAACAATTGGTGAATTATCAATAATTGGTGCATCTTGGACAGCAATATTTTCATTATCTGGTGTATTTTTAACATCAGTAAAATGCTCCGCCTGGACACACTTGTTTTCTACTAAACACAAGCACTAGTAGATAGGTTGTCAAGTAACATTGCAGATTCATTAAAGATAACATTTTTGCTAATCACAACCTTCCGAGTTTATGGATTCCACAACCTATAACCTTTAACACCAGGTTGATAACCAAGAAATATGCACTTAATAGCTCTAGGCTCTAATTTACCATTATCAACATGAGCATAAGCAGTACAACCAAAAACTCTCAATTGCGAATAACCAACTGGAGAACCAGACCATACCTCAATTGGAGTTTTCTTGTCAATAGTAATGCTGGGTGAACGATTAACAAGATAGCAAGCAGTGGTAGCAGCTTTGGCCCAAAAACATCTATTCAAACCAGAATTAGACAACATGCAACGGGCCATGAAGATGATAGTCCTATTCATATGCTCAGCTATACCATTCTGTTGAAGTGTGTAAGGAATAGTGTAGTGCCTAAGAATGCCTTTAGACTAGCAATATGCATGAAATTGCTTAGAACAGAATTCCATCCCATTATCAATACGAAGCTTTTTAACCTTATTCTTAGTTTGTTTTTCAACCATAACCTTTCACTCTTTAAATATTGAAAATTCTTCTGATTTATCTTTCTAGAATAATCATCAATAATTGTCAATATATAACGAGCACCATCAAGAGAAGGCTTGCGAGATGGTCCCCATAAATCAGTCTGCACATATAATCAAGAAGTAGATAATGATTTAGAAATTACAGTAATTGTATTACCACGAAGACGGTACAAATTGGCAGATTTCAAATCACATTTCATGACAATAAGAGAACCTTTTGACACCTTCAATCTTCGTATCCACCCAAGTACTTGTACCCTTTGCCATCAAGAGTACTCAAAGAAATAAGATTCTTACTTATATCTAGAATATGCCTCACATTTGTCAAAGTTCTGATAATGCCATCATGCATCTTAATCTGAACATATCCACTGCCAATAATCTTATGTGATGAGGTCATGATAACCATGTATATAGCCATAATTATTTGTTTTAGAAGAGTCCAAAATGGATGTCCATGTCAAGAAGAAAGCCTAAAACTAATTTAGTTCGAGTCCCCAAGGTGAGGCTCAAAGCAACTCAAGTTCGAGTCCACCTCGGAGTCCAGGAGCAGCCTGCAGTAAAATCGACACCCAGGTCGCATACGGAGTCCATTTTGGACGTTCTTTATATGGATGGAAAGATAATTTCATAGAGCTTCCAATGGGATCAGTTCCACATCAAAATGCTATATGAGTCAGCAGGAATCGTCAAAACAAATAGACATCCAGAATCTGCCAGGGTGCAGCGCCACTGTCTTTTGGGCCGTTGGCCTGTGTATCGTGTTGGAGCCCATAGGGGCGAGTCCAAGGGGGTTATGCACGATCTAACCCTCATATATTTAGTAGCCACTACCACATGAGGGTTTGGGTTTTGTTTAGTCAAGTTTTCGAAGTCGAAACTGTGATAGATTCGTTGTAACTTTGGCGACAAGTCCGTTTACTGTGATCCAGGGCCCCCGTTCTTGTTCTACAACCCTGTGGCGATTAGTCCTTTGTTGATCAGAACTTGAACCCCTCTCGTACTTGCTTAATACAGATCTACAATTTCAGATTGCGCGTTTATCATTCTCTTGCTTGTGTTCTTCGATTCGCTTGCAGGGAAAGCCTTCTCGGCGAGGTCAATCAAGTTGTGCTTGGTTGATAACCAACGGAGCTGTGGTGTAACGGTTGCAGCATTCGAATTGTGTCTGATTTGAAGCCGGATTGCCAACATCAAGTTCTCCACCAATCGAATTTATCCTCTACCTCACGGAAGATCGGCCAACGCCTCATCATTATGTGTTGTATCATCACCCATTCTAACAGAACCACCTTGGATAGATGTTGACACCAGATTTTGACTCAGCTGGTGAAATATTACTTAGGCTGATAATGGTAGAGAACATTAAGCTGATCCGATTCAGTGAATGAGACCGAAGCCGATTCTGACTTAGCAAATCCGATCCCGATTGAAGATATCCGATGAGTCCAGATCGGACACGGTGACAAGAGGCCAGAGCATTTATGACCGTGAGGAGGACGTGTGTCTGGAAGCTTCTCTAGGATCTGAATTTGTGGTAGTTGTAATTCTTTTGGTATTTTAGGTTTAGATTTTCTTTAAATAAATTAGAGATATTGTTGTATCTGATAAGGATTAGATAGATTTCCAGGGTATAAATATAAACCCTACGCCATTGTAAAGAACATTTACACAACCAATCAATACAAATAACCTTTCGGTCCTCGTGCCAACAAATCCTTTTCGTCGAGTTCTTCAGCAAGCAGGGCTGCATCATTTTGACCTTCGGTTTGCCTGTGAGCATGACATCTATCGAATTATTCTGGGCTTTAGATTGAGGCGCATCGCCTTTTTTCGTTTAGATAATTTACCAATTTATCGAGTTGTTCTAAGCTTTAGATTGAAGCGTATCGCTCTTCTTCGCTTACATCGCTCACCCTTTATTGTGACTTGCTGTTTTATCTTATCGGCTTACATCTGGTTAAGATCTATTTGCTCTGTTTATTTTATTTTATATGCTTTGCAATAGATCTATTTACTTTCTCGCTTTTATAGCTGACTTAGATTCAATTATCAAGTTACAAATAAATTTGATTTAAGCAAGTTCTTTAGAATACAAAGATCTATCAGAATGAATAGGCTAAATCGATACCCTGCTATGAATGTTGTCTCGATTAGGTCCGATCCGATTGTTAGTGACATCAATTTTAGCTCATTCAAACCTTTAGAAATATGGGTAATAAAGAGCATGATTAGATCCGATTTATTACCAAATCGGCTCTTATAGTCGATGGCTTATTTCATTATCAATTACATCATTACAATTCGGAATCAAGGCCGATGGTTCATGCTTGCATCGGACTACTTTTCACGTTGATCCGATTACTGGAACGAATCGGGGCTTTGGCCGATGAGTTCCTTTAAAGTTACTGATTAAATTCTACCTTGTCAATTTCAGGTCAAATTGACTGGCACGCCATGAACCTCAAGATTTTTGGACCTGCACTGAAGTTCAAGGAAATCTTCCAGACCATAGTGTTGTTTCTAGAAAGTCAACGCCTGACTTTTTGGCATCAACAATAGAATCTTAAGTGTTGAACCAATCTCTATTAATACATATATGGAAAGAAGCAGCAGAATGAAGAATCCATTCATCACCACTATTTGCACATCCAGCAAAACCAACAGGAATCTCACCACCATCAGAACTATCATCTGTAGGGATGGAAATATGAAAGTGGAATCCGAATTATCCGATATCCGTATCCGTTAAAATGTAAATATGGATATCCGTATTCATATTCAAGTTTAATATATGGTACTAAAATAGATACTTCTGAATTCATTTTTCGTCGATTTTCTCTATCCAATTCCACATCTGTATTCGGCAATATCTAGCACTATTCGTATCCGACGATATGGAGATAACATTTAAAGTGTTTATTTGGATGTTAATAATGATAGTTTATAATCAAAACTATTTTAAAAAAATCTATTTAAAAGTTATCTCCATTGCTAATGATTATGATATCAATTTTAATATTACTATTATTGTACCCATATAACTATTTAAAAGTGATCTCAAATTTTAATGACTAATGTAATTAATTTAGACAATAAAGATATATGAATATTAAACTAAATTAAATACCTTAGTTTATTTATTTATTGATGAAAATATTTTATATACTTTTTATTATTTCATGATAAATGTATATATTTATTTATTATACATATTTATCTATAGTTTTTATTTAATTTTTATATGATTCATTACTATAATAATTATGGATAAATGTGACATTATTAACGAGCGGTATATACAAAATTTTCACGGGAACAGATCCGGCCGAGCTGCCCTTAGCCTTGATCCACATGCAAGCAACAGGATACGGTTTCAATGCAGAGTAGAGTAGAAACATATGGACGTGACAACCTTTTGTAGACGGATCATGCTCCACCCTCGGTGACTTCGACTGGGAAGAGGAAATCAGTGTTGGAGATAGGCGAGTTGTTCTACCAGATTTTAATTCGAGGCATATTTCATAAGCAAATGCTACTGCTATGTAAAACAATCGAACAGGCATAAATCTAAACAACAAGAACAACGGAAACGTCATAGACATAGCCAGCACATATGTAGCAAACATACTCAAATGCATTGGTGCACTATCATCCATCTATTGTCTTACAGAATAGCGCTCCATCCTCATGTAAACTCGATGTAGAGGCAGCGCGGAACGAAGTCGATCAACTTCGAGCGGTCACGAAGTTGCACTGCCCAGAAACCTTATTGCCGCCCCTCATGCACACTTCACCACAGCAAGGCCTCGAAAATACTGCTCCTCTCTTTCTCAGTGCACACCAAGAAGAAGAGCCAGCGAGATCCAGCAGCTCAGCACCACAGCACACTTCTCTCAGAATCAGAAAGGAAGTTTAAAAAGAAATCATGGGGATTTTCTCTTGTGTGTTTGACCTGGACGTCTCCAGGTCCTCTTATAGAGAAATTGGCAGCCCACTGCTGGCCGTTTCATCTATAATGATGCCCCATTAATTGGTAGTAGTAACCACCCACATAATTCAGGATTAAGGCATTGACTGTGTATTTATCTTCTCTAATGACCATTGTCAAAAGGTTAATACGCAGATGGCAAAAGGATTACACAAACTCGGCTTGGCTACGCGCTGCGTCACAAGTCACGCATTCGTTTACGCGAAAAGAACGTGAATACGCGCGTGCGCGCACGTGTGTAACCCAAGCCCCATTCTCTCCTTGTGTTCAGACTAGTGAGAGGGCCCTGTGTTGGCGCTTGTTAAGTCATGAATATCTTGTAACACCAACATGATAAAATAAAATAAATTAGCAATGATCAGTAGAATTTGGTTTCAAATAATATAGTTCCACTTGTACATGGAGATTATTTGGTTGCAGGAGATATGGGCCAAAAGATGAAGGAAAACAGGGCTAAGCCCATGTCGCTCGACCTACAGTGGTCGGCCGACCTGGACTAGTGCCCAAATTAGCCCAAGTTTGGCCATGCAGAAGAAGCACAAGTTCAGGTCATCCAGAATGTTGAATCCATGACGGTTACATCCAATGGTGAAGGTGAATTTACATGGATTGATGGGCCCACATGAGAACCAAGATTTACTCCAGGGATCCATACCCATCTTCCACAAGTACCAGGGCCCACATTTCAGTCACTCAGAAGAAGAACAAGACGAACCGCGCCTGGACTAGGTCGGCCGACCCAGTCTCAAGGCCGTTGAGCCTCCTCCTTCTATGACGCGTCAATACCGCCTCCAGGAGATCATCCATACCGTGCACATCTTCAGTCGGTGCATCTGAGGGTCGGGCGACGTCAAGGAGTCGGCCGACTCGGGGGTGGGTCCACTCGTCCTCAACCGCCTTGTACCGGCCCTGAACCGCCTCCTAGTGCTATAAATAGATGGCCATCGCCTCCTGTACAACACACACCAGAAGGAAGAGCTCCATTAGCTACAAGTTATAGTCTTAGTTAGTATTGAAGTAGTTCTAGGGGTTGAGCTTCTACGGGTTTCCAAAGGAGTCTTGGTAAGCCTAGAGCTCAGTTATCTTTTATTCTTTGCTTATTCGTAAGACTTAAGCTTTAATGGAAATGCTATCTTGCTTATGTTACTTGACTTATAGTCTTGTGTGTTCATCATATGAGATGTATGTCTTGCACCTTAGTCTAGCTGATTCATGTTATGGCAATGGCCCAGTGTACCGCAAGGTTGCTCTGTCTAGGTGGACAATAGATAGAGTTGTATTTCATATAGTAAGCGTGGTGTTTGGTATATGGAATAACATTGGGGATACCCTTCCCCACGTATTAAGAGGTAGGCGGCAGGTGGTGACAGCCCTGTCCGTCCCTTGTAATCCTCGTTTCGGGTTCGGGCGTTTGCAGGCCTTTGTGAGAAACATCATGACAGTACACTTGGATGAGGGGATCTCACGACTCCTCGATTTGTCCTCTAACATGAGTCCCTTACTAAGCTTGTAAAGGATACCCTTGTAATGAATGTAACCCATATGTAGGAAGTACATAGAATCCCTAGTTCTCTCTTAGGAACTTCATGTTGACTAGACTTACATAATGAGCAATGAAATCTTCTGTGCGTCACCACCCCAAATTCTTCCTATCATGTTATCTCCTGTTCTAGTCTTGGTATGTTGATTGTGATATAGTTGATGCATTGGAAGACATAGTACTTTGCCATACGCTTTCCCTGAGGAAATAAATACGATACTCTGGAATACTCCCGGGTGAAATGCTACAATGTACTTCTGTGCGCTTGCAGAACTTATGTAACGCTAAGATTTATATTAAGGCATGTCTAGTGCCATCACTCATGTAGTGATGATGCTAAGAAATGCCAACAAGCATTTCTGGCGCCGTTGCCGGGGAAAGCATTGGCAAAAGAATGTGTTAACCTCTGTATTAACTTTATGTCACAATTAAATGCTAGCGTCTAGATAGGTTTACCCTTGTTCTGTTTCTCTTCGTGTGAAACAGAATAGTACATCATCAATTCGCCAAAGCACCCTTGCACCAACATGGCAACTGAATCCTTGATGATCGATTCAACGTACATTACCATGGTGCAAGCTAAGCCATTCAGTGGAAAGGCTACAGCAGACGCAGCAGAACATCTCCGACACTTCTCAGCAGTATGCAGTCGACTAGCAGGAGAGACAATGCAATTGTTATTCCCGTTCTCATTAGCAGGTAGGGCTTTGCAATGGTATTACAACCATCAGGCAAAGATGGATTCCTGGCAGAAGTGCAGAGAACTATTCCTAGCGCACGACTGGAACCCGTCCCAGCAAGGAGTAAATTCGTACACAATACCCGCCAAGAGAAAGGTAAATGATCTAAGTGCTAGATTCCATGCCCTGTCAGTCACTGTGAAAAATCAGCTGCACTTAAGCAAAGTTCTCGAGGCCCAGTCAGCCCATCTGGCTGCTGTGGTACAAGAAACCAGTCGGGAGATTTTGGCTAATCATGCAGGAAACAAGAAAGAATCGAACCAAAACAAGAAAGAATCAAACCAAAGGCATGACGGGCCCGAAATCAAGGTCATTTATGGATGGAAGTCGCAAAGACCACCTGTCACTAACAGTGAGCCACTCCTTCCTCTACCCAAAGAGTTTGTACAAGGTGTCAAGGCTCTGAACGCGACAACACCAACAACACCTTGCATCAAGAAAACTGAACAGGACTAGCGTCGAAAAACTCCCGCATCATCTTTAGATGCGGAAGAAAGCTCATCAAGCTAAATCATATTCCGGAGACGTCCGCACTCGACGGACTAAAAAAAATAACGAGTCCTCACCGACAGGTAAATCGGTATGTATCCCATATTTATTTCACAATGCATATTTATTTGTTCAAGTATGTTTACAATTTCGCAAATCATTGCATTTAAACCCGTAAACTTTGGAGCCATCTACATGAATTTCCTTGGATACCTGGCCACCCTCACTCTTTCCTACCAGCATTCATCTCATCCTTGAACCATGTGCCACCCTACAAAAGCATAGCCCGAACCTAGCTATGGCTCGGTCGGCCGACCATGGCACGTCGGCCGACTCCAAGGTTTGGCCTTTGCGGAGCATTCAAGCATCATCATACCCTACCGTAGGCATACATCACATCTTTCAAAGGGGGGATTGAATGGTGTCCATGATCACTCGGTCGACCGGCCCATGTCGCTCGACTTGGTGCTTCTTCTTTTGAAAAGTTTTCAACCAGTTTACAGGAGCCAGGGTATCCAATGCACTAGTGATCAAAGCTTGGCCGATTTGAATCCAAGAGGGGGTCGGCCGACCCCACTTGGTCGGCTGATCAAGGGCGAGCTCCGGCTATAAAAGCCCTTGGCCAGGTGCTTGCTCTCTTCGCCCCAACCCGAGCTGCATTTCGCCCTCAGAGTTTCTCCTCTCCCTCTGATACATTCTCAAGTATTTAGCTCCTTAGTTTGGATTCAATAAAAAAAACCAAGTAAAAATGGATTTCATTTCTGCATAACGGTGTTGTTCTTCTTATGCTTAAGATCTTGAACGAGTTGTGGAGGTTCCTAAACCCCGCAAGAACGCTTGGTTGTGGTGTGTTAGTGTTATAACCCACAAGAATGATTTTGTGGAGGCAACCACGCCCCACGAGAACGACTAACTCTTGGACGACTAACCCACTAACGCTAATCCTTTTGTCTTCCAAGTGTCGTTCTTGTTGCTCTTTGTGCAGGCATCATGAACCTCGTTCGCGGATTTGTGAAGCAAGCAAAGAAAATGAAAGGGTCAAGTTCGAGGAGGAGCCGACACTCCGGGAGCACTGAGGTGATCTCCTCCAGCACGGAGATCATGGAATCAGCCGGTGGCTCTGAAGAGAGGATGGACAGCCAACACTCCATGGAGATCTCCGAAGACCAGTACTACTACACCGGGGCTGGTGCCACATCCGCAGGAGGCGGAGGTGGCGGCAGCAATGGAGATGGTAACGGGGATAGCTCCAGCAGCAACCACAATGAAGACGACCCTCGCCCAGCGTTCATCTCCGACGACCAACTCGACATCGACGAAGGCTATGAAACAGAAGCGTATCAAATTCTCCTGGGTCGCGCTTTTGATCACACACGTGTGTTCACGAGCGAACTCATGAAGAAATCAGGTATGGCCACTGACTTTGAAAATGTTTGAAGTGCAGTGGGTTGGTCGGATTTTGCGCGTATTCATGAGGATGGGTGTCGTTTGTTAACAATCCAATTTCTTGCTATGTTGAGAAAAGGTGAGGAAGGGATTACTTTTCGCTTTTTAAGGGAAGAGTATTTCATTTCTTTGAGGCAGCTTAGTACCTATTTGGGTTTTAGCAAGCGCTGCAGCTTGGAGGTTGATAAAGTTTTGAGGCTTTTTGTTAGAGAGTCTTTCTGGCGGGACATCTCGGGTATCACAGATGGCACTCCTCCTAGAACAAGCCACATTCATAACCCCACTCTTCGTTTTATGCACTGCTGGATTGCCATGACTCTTTTCCCTAGAAATGATCTTCGCACCGTTCGCGTTGATGAATTAAAATTATTGTATGTGATGGTTAAAAAGATAAAAATTTCACCGGTTGTCTTTATGATTGATCAATGGATGGGTGTTTTTAAGAGGCAAGGTCCCATTGAGTGTACTTCTTTGGTTACTCGCATTTTTGAGTCAATGGGCCTTCTAGATAATTACCGAGTCGAGTTCCTTCCGCAGCCTCGCCCAACTCTGGATGAATCTCATTTCGTTCAGAGTCACCTTGTTACTCATGCTGTAGACCAAAAGCTTGTTATGGTTTATCATAATAGCACAACCAGAATTCCGTTGCCAGCACCGAATACTGGTTGTACAGATGCAAAACACTTTTGTTGGAGTTGCAACAGGAAGGCAGGCAAAGCGTGACAGGAAGGGTGACAAGAAGCATGTCCCTACGGGGAGAAGCCGCAGTGCCGCAATCCCAAGGAGCATGGGAACCTCCAACTCCGCCATACGTACCAGAAGGATCAAACTGGGAGCAGCCACAGCCGCCCCCACCATATATGGCGGGAGGCTCGGGATGGCAGGAAGCCCCGCACGCCCAATGGAATCCCCAGGACCCGCACTATCATCAGTCGTCCAGCTCAAGTGGCGGTCCTCCTCCATTCGACGCCCGATGTTCCTTCTCAGCAAGGGACTGGCGCAGCAGCATGGACGGGTTATCCAACCGCATGGGAACCCTGGAGGTAACCACTCATCGCATTGATGATACATTAACCCATCATGTGCAGCGGTCGCAGGCGTGGTGGGATCAGTCAGTACAACACTACAACACCCTGCAGAACAGCATCCAGGCGGGCAACCAGAACTTGAATGCATACCTTCGGTCCCAAGGGTTCGACCTGAATGACCCCCGCTATCGCCAGCAGTAAGAAGTCCAACTTGGGGGAGGATCCCCGCACAGGTAAGTTCATCCGACTATGTCTTTTATTGTTTTCTTTTGATTTTCATATAGGGTAGTAAAAAAAAAAGAAAAAAACTTGTCCCTGTATGGAAATGATGAATTTTTGCTATGACCTTCCCCTGTTATGCAAGTCTCAATAAGGCAGGCATTTGTGTCTTGAATTTGTTGGCTTAAATTAATGACTTCCTTGGAAACTTAAAACTTGTGGGTAGGAAATGCTAAATCTGATTCTAGGTTGTTGGGAGCTATGATATAATAAGCTAGAATTGCTTTATCTATCCAAGTGAAACTTGATCCTAGAGATTTTATTTCAAAAAGAACAAAATTCTAGGCTCCTCAGTGAAGAGTGAAAATCCTACCACAGCCTCACATTCCAACCACTTACAAAAAGCATGTGCAGTTGTTTTGAGTTTTGTCAAGTTCATTGTGATCTTTGTAAGATTTACTTCATGCTCTTAAAATCGGAGTCACGTACACACCACATATATGCTAGACTTCTATTCTGGAAGTAAAGCGCAACATGCCTATCATTTGCCTACCAGAATAAAATGCTACAAAGAAAAGGGATTTCTCTCCAAAAATATTTCTAGGTGTAAAGCTTGGGCTCCCTATACTTTGCGTATAAAAAAAGAGAAAAATGGACACGTGTGTAGTCCATGAAAAAAAAGGGGGAGCCAAGCTTTATAACAAATTTCCTAAAGGAGAGAGAAATTTCCTAAAAGGAGTTTATTTTTCCACTACCACATATCCACACTTGCACACTTCGATTTGAGTGTATGATTTAATTCTTCGATTGATCCTGGATTTGACTCAACAAAAGAAGCAATGCATGTGTGAAACAAAAGTTTCCCGATTATGAACCCCACTTGTTATGCTATTAAGAGAAATTTGAAAGGAGTGTTGGGGAGGATTCATACACCTATGAGAGACTTGAAAGAGTCACTTGAGGAGCCTTGTTTTCTTTTGCAAAAGTTTCTTTAAAAACCTCCGGTGAAAAGGTGGAACAAAGGTGTGGGGAGCATTCTTGCTAAGTTGTTCTGGCTTTCAACTGCCCATGATGAAGAAAAGCTAAGAAGCCCCATAAGTGGCAAGGTAAAAAAGGATGATTTGATCTTTGCCAGCTTATTCAAGTTATGAAATGTTTTCTTATTGACATTATATCTTTTGGGAAGCAAGTAAAATCTGATCCAATAGTTTTTAACTCTCCAAAGCTTTGCTCAGGGACGAGCAAAGGTCTTAGCTTGGGGGAGTTTGTTGGCGCTTGTTAAGTCATGAATATCTTGTAACGCCAACATAATAAAATAAAATAAATTAGCAATGATCAGTAGAATTTGGTTTCAAATAATGTAGTTCCACTTGTACATGGAGATTATTTGGTTGCAGGAGATATGGGCCAAAAGATGAAGGAAAACAGGGCTAAGCCCAGGTAGCCCGACCTACAGTGGTCGGCCGACCTGGACTAGTGCCCAAATTAGCCCAAGTTTTGGCCATGCAGAAGAAGCACAAGTTCAGGTCATCTAGAACGTTGAATCCATGACGGTTACATCAAATGGTGAAGGTGAATTTACATGGATTGATGGGCCCACATGAGAACCAAGATTTACTCCAGGGATCCATACCCATCTTCCACAAGTACCAGGGCCCATATTTCAGTCACTCAGAAGAAGAACAAGACGAACCGCGCCTGGACCAGGTCGGCCGACCCAGTCTCAAGGCCGTTGAGCCTCCTCCTTCTATGACGCGTCAATACCGCCTCCAGGAGATCATCCATACCGTGCACATCTTCAGTCGGTGCATCTGAGGGTCGGGCGACGTCAAGGAGTCGGCCGACTCGGGGGTGGGTCCACTCGTCCTCAACCGCCTTGTACCGGCCCTGAACCGCCTCCTAGTGCTATAAATAGATGGCCATCGCCTCCTGTACAACACACACCAGAAGGAAGAGCTCCATTAGCTACAAGTTATAGTCTTAGTTAGTATTGAAGTAGTTCTAGGGGTTGAGCTTCTACGGGTTTCTGAAGGAGTCTTGGTAAGCCTAGAGCTCAGTTATCTTTTATTCTTTGCTTATTTGTAAGACTTAAGCTTTAATGGAAATGCTATCTTGCTTATGTCACTTGACTTATAGTCTTGTGTGTTCATCATATGAGATGTATGTCTTGCACCTTAGTCTAGCTGATTCATGTTATGGCAATGGCCCAGTGTACCGCAAGGTTGCTCTGTCTAGGTGGACAATAGATAGAGTTGTATTTCATATAGTAAACGTGGTGTTTGGTATATGGAATAACGTTGGGGATACCCTTCCCCACATATTAAGAGGTAGGCGGCAGGTGGTGACAGCCCTGTCCGTCCCTTGTAATCCTCGCCATTCGGGTTCGGGCGTTTGCAGGCCTTTGTGATAAACATCGTGACAGTACACTTGGATGAGGGGATCTCACGACTCCTCGATTTGTCCTCTAACATGAGTCCCTTACTAAGCTTGTAAAGGATACACTTGTAATGAATGTAACCCATATGTAGGAAGTACATAGAATCCCTAGTTCTCTCTTAGGAACTTCATGTTGACTAGACTTACATAATGAGCAATGAAATCTTCTGTGCGTCACCACCCCAAATTCTTCCTATCATGTTATCTCCTGTTCTAGTCTTGGTATGTTGATTGTGATATAGTTGATGCATTGGAAGACATAGTACTTTGCCATACGCTTTCCCTGAGGAAATAAATACGATACTCTGGAATACTCCCGGGTGAAATGCTACAATGTACTTCTGTGCGCTTGCAGAACTTATGTAACGCTAAGATTTATATTAAGGCATCTCTAGTGCCATCACTCATGTAGTGATGATGCTAAGAAATGCCAACACCTTGTCTCAAGAACTGTGTCCTACAGTTAGGCTCACGTAGGTGTTCTCCTTCAAGAATATCCTGCAGGCTATTATCTTTTTCAATGGAAAACAATAAGGCTTTATGCCAACCTTCCATGCAATAAAGAGTACTTTATTTGTCATTTGGACATGGGTACATTTTATTATGTAAATATACTCTTTGAGTTATACCATCAATTTGTTCTTCCTATTGCCTATTTCATGGGATCTCCGATCACATAAGATAGGTTGCCATTGTGATGCAACATATTCAAATAGGCCTCATACCCATGTCCTTAGACATCACAGAAATCACATTGCGTGTTAATCCCTTTGTAAAAGGGTCTGCCAGATTCTTTTCAGTTCGCACATAGCTCATAGCCTCATAGCTATTACTCCGGAGTTCTTCATTTTATGACAGTTTTAAGCCTCCGCTTAATATGTTTGTTGGACTTGAAATTATCCTTTGTATTCATAATATGAGCTAACATTGATTGGTTATCGCAATACATTAGGATGGGTGGTACCGGCTTTTCAAACAAAGGAAAGTCCATCAATAAATCTCTTGTCCATTCAGCCTCATTAATGGCAGTCTCAAGTGCTACAAGTTTTGCTTCAGCCGCAAACTTTGGCAAGACTGTTTATTTGCAGGACCTCCACGCAAGTGCAGCACCTGAGAATACACATGGTATTTCACCATACCTAGATGAATCGGCCTCATTGCCGCTGCCAATGGTGACATTCACCTGCTTGTTTGGCTTTCCATCATCTCTGTCTTTGCGTGGTGGCAATTCTTTGCAAGATGCCCTTTTTTTTTATCACACACATAACATGCTCTGATTTTGTCTACTTTCTCATATTTCTTCTTGAAGTTAGTGGTTTTCTTAGCTTTACAACCATACTGCATCTTTCCCTTGCCCTTGTTTTTGGGCTTGGTCACTACGATGTTTGCACTTGCACTCTGAGCAGATGTGCCAGAAGTATCCTTTGCCCTTTCCTTTTCTTCCACATCAAGAGCTATTATGAGATCCTCGGTGGAGATATCCTCTCTTTTATGTTTTAGGCTAGTGGTGAAATCCCTCCACAATGCAGGGAGTTTGGCAATAATGCCCACAGCCATAAATCTGTCCGGCAAAGGACAATCAAAACTTGCGATCTCTCCAACCAGTAGCTGCATCTCACGTGCTTGTGCAACTATCGACTTTGCAGCATCAATGCTATAGTCATAGTACTGCTCAGAGGAATAGATTAAGCAACCACCTTTAGAGACCCCAAATTTGCACTCAAGTACATCCCACAACTCTATGGGATCTGTGTAATTCATATACACATCATTGATCTGACAACAAAGTCAGAATGCATCCAAGTGCAGTATCACACGCACTGGAAAAAGTGGCCTCTTGATCAATCGTGAATGGCATCACTGGGTGGATCACCCACCACAGTCCCATAGACATGAGCCAAAATTTGACTCTAGTCTGCCATCTACGAAAGTTACCACCATGAAACCTCTCAGGTTTCATTGCATCCGAAGCACCAGCCATTGCTGAATTAGAATTGTTGGATACCGATATCCGAGGCGTCTTAACCAACTGGATTAAGCACAAACACCACAGGCCTCCCAGTGCGATGGGTCGCAGAAGATAAAGACAGACATTTGAAATGCCCACGCACAGGCCCGACACCTGACCCGCTGAGACGATAAGAGGGAAGCCGTCCGTACAGCTCCTCCACCATGCCCGACCCCGAGTAGGGGAGTCGGGAACAGGGTCCGCAACGGATAGAATTCTCCGTCTCGCCCGACCCTCGGACGCGCGGGTCAGGAGCAGGACCCGCCACGGGGTTGCCTCCGCCTCGCCCGACCTCGCTCGGGTCAAAGATTCGCTCAGGAACTGGGGCCCGAGGGGGACAGCCTCGGAGGGTGAGTACAACCCATGACGTGGGTAGGAACGATGGGTGTCAACTGCCCCGGACAAGCGGAATGGGCGTCGTACACCTAACACGACGGCCACACTGTCCTACTACACGGCGAAGCACTAGCGCGCGGCCTGGAGGCGTCAGGCGGCTCTGTTCAACAAGTCACAGGGTACCGTTCTTGAGCGTCATCCACAGTGTCCCGGAAGAGGGCCCCAGGCGTAGGTGAAGGCAGGAGACCCGGACGCCTTCCTTCCGCCAGAAGCCTTCTTCCCCTCCCTTTCTCTCTCTCTCTCGTGTAAAGGGCCCGGCCCATTTCCTTGAGCTATAAAAGGGAAAGGGGGCCTTCCTTACCAGGGGTTCGGACTCATCTGATTCACAATCCACACGCACTCACCCACAAAGACTTGGGAGCTCGTTCCCTCTCTCGGCCGCTTGTAATCCCCTACTACGAGCAACGCGAGTAACACGAGCAACCTCAAACTGGACGTAGGGCGTTCGTGCCTAAACCAGTATAATTCCCGTGTCTTCTCGTGAACCATCCGAGACTAAACACGCAATCCATTAAATTCACTAGTCGGTGATTTCACACACCGACAGTTGGCGCGCCAGGTAGGGGCCTTTGCGTGAATGACAGAATTCCTTTCAAATATTTTCTAAATCATCAAATTACATCCTTTGCGTACAATGCTCGTGTTTATTCAATCTCGTAGTTTGTCATCATGACGATTAATTTAGGTTTAGACAATACAAGTAGATCAATCTTTTTAAATCTGTAGCTGCAGATAAACCGTAGGCAGCGGGAAAACATGTCAGCAGAGCCTTCTTAGGCAGAGCGCAGCACGGGTGTTCAGGCAAGTGCATGTGGATAATGGCACCTTGTCATTTTCTCTGCTACACAGATAGATCATCTTTCATCTGGACACTGGACTGATGTCTGCATCTATTATTTATGTAGGTTCATCCTTTAGTTGATAAACGATGACCTCTCCGGTGCTAGATTGGCTTATGTGTGTGGGTCACAGCTTTATCAATAAAACCAATCTAATGCAATGTGACTACGAGCCTTGGAGTCAAAACATGCATGCAGGAGGTAGCCATACTTTAGTTAAGGGAAAATCTACTTTACACCCTCCAACCACCATAAGAGTCTGATTTTCAACCCACCGCTATAAAATTAGACACCATAGACTATTCAACTATCGAAATCATGCAAATTTGGCCCTTCGGGTCGATTGTCTAAAAATTTGAAAAAGTTTCTTTATTTTAAATAATTCATCACCAATTCATTTAAATGAGAAAAATATGAAACCAGTATAAAAAAAATCTAAAAATGTAACCTATATGTTACTGCTTTATGGAGAGATATTTGGATCTTATAAATAACAAGCATGACTAGAAACAATAAAATTGTAGGAACAATAGCAAATAAGATTCAACTAACTCCTAATAGAGCACCACCATATAGGTTCCATTTTTAGAAATTGTTTGGTATTGATTTTGTATTTTTCTAATTTCAAATGAATTGAGTTATGATTTTTTAGTTAAACCAATTGTTACAAATATTTCAGAAAAATGAAAAACCACCTTTGAAAACATCCAAAGAACCAAATTTGTACGGTTTCGATATTTGGATGGACTATAGTGTCCGGTTGAAAATCTGACGCTTAACTGGAGTTTTCCCTTTAGTTAATGGTGTTAATTTGACCAATCGTGCGTCTGTTATGGGTACTGCAAATACACGCCAAGCTTATTAACTGTAGCTTTCTATTTACATCGTTTTCTCTCTAATTCTATGAGAAGGCCGAGCTTTCGTTGGTTCTATGGAGTTATTGCACTGAATAATAAAGGTAATATAATTTATCTTATTTTGTTATAAGATTTTAATATCTAATAAATAAAATGTAGTTAACTACAATATATCTATATTTTTTTTCTCGAATACGTAGGAGAGCCGCGCATCTTTGTATTAAACGAGGAAAAAAACCCAAGTTGCAAAGCAATATCACCCCACCTTGGGCTAGAGTGGAGGATATCGGGTTTCACCAAAAATGACTCTTACAAAGGAACAAACATAAAAAGACCTGACCAAAAGATCAAATCACCAAAATCTAAAATCTAACCAGTCACACAACCCTGGCTGAATGTTGAGAGTCCCTTGGCTCCAGCCATCTGCCAAAGGTGGGATTCATCCTTGAAATCCTGCAGGGCTCTTTGGACATTAGGAACGGATCCTTCGAAGACACACGCATTGCGGTGTTTCCATAAGATCCATGCACCAAGGATCACCAGAGAATTAAAGCCCTTTCTTTGCTGTTTAGAACATTTCTTTCCTGACTTTCGCCACCACTCCACAATGGAGCTGATCCGGCTGCTAGGAACCAAACTAGACAGATTTAGAGTCTGCAAGATGTTAAACCAAAATTGCCGTGCAAATACGCAAGTTGTGAGGATGTGCTGGATTGTTTCATCTTCCTGATCACAAAGAGGACATTGTGGTGGGTGGGGGAGTCCTCTTTTCTGCAGGCGGTCAGCTGTCCAGCAGCGGTTTCTAACGGCGAGCCTGTTAGCAAGTAGATTAGACAGGCCCTATGGGGCTCGGGCTCTAGGCCATGTCGGCCTCTCTGGCTGTACGGCCTCCCCCTCAGGGGTTTTGTATAGATGATCTTGGATTAGGCAAGGATCACCATTGGATGGGATTGTACCCAAACCCTAGGTCATCCTTGCCTATATATGTACACGAGCTATGCTCTCCATAATCATTCTATTATTTCCCTGCAATCTTCATTGCTTTCATGGTATCAAGAGACCGGGTTTCTCCCGTGTCGCTTCCGCAACCCTAACGCGCCACCCCAGCGCTTACCCCTCCCCACCTGCGCGCCATGGCTGGTTCCAAGGACGGCAGTACTACCCCCGCAGCTATGGCTGGCAAGGAACCCCTCCTGCCCTCTGGCTCCGTCGTCGATCCTAACCAGATCGCAGCTGCCGCCGCCGCCAAGCGAGACGAGGACGCGCGCCTCGCCAAGGAGGAACACATCTGCAAGGAGAAGGAGGATCGCGATGCCACCCTCGCCAGCGCCCAGGAGGCCGAGCACGAAGCCCGGGAGGCCGGCCAGCAGCGCGATGCTGCGGCCACCCGCGCCCGTGAAGCCTTTGAGCGCACCACCCAGGCGCGCGCCGCCGCTGAGGCGGCCCTCAAGGCCGCCGAAGACCTAGCCGCCGGGGGTGGCGCCCCTGATCTCGATGGAGATGACGACGGCGCAGTGTCCCACGTCTTCAACCAACCGCCGCACCGTCTCCACGACGCTCTACTCATCGACGAGGCCGCCGCCATCCTCAACCTTCACGCGTAGGCCGTTGCCGTCCAGAGCATTCGCTCCTTGGTGCCTGTTGTCCTCGACACCAAGTCCACCCACTACTTCCGGTGGAAGGAGTCCCTCCTACTTGTGGTCGGGAGTACTCCCTCAGCGACCACGTCCTCTCCGATGCCTCCTTTCCTGCCTCGCCGAACTTGGTGCGCATGGATTGCGTGGTCAAGTCGTGGTTCCTCGGCACTCTCTCCCCCGACCTCGCCGACGCCGTGCTGGATCGTGGGGTCATCGCTCGCACTGCTTGGCTTGCTGTCGAGTCCCAGTTCCTTGGGAACAGTGAGACCCGCGCCCTCATCCTTGACCAGGAGTACCGCAACGTCAAGCAGGGCGACCTGAGCATCACCGACTACTACAGCAAGCTGTAGGGCCTGGCTGCCGATCTCCGCGCCCTCAGTGAGGAGGTCCATGACCGCACGCTCGTCCTCACCCTCATTCGCAGTCTCAATGAGCAGTTCAAGGACGTCGGGTGCCACATCCGCCGTGGCACGCCCTTCCCCTCCTACCTCGCCGCCCAGAACGAACTGCTACTGGAGGAGCTCAACTTCAACACCGCTCCTCCACCCCCCTCCGCCCTTCTCGCCTCCACTGGCAAGGCGGCGCCTCCCCCAGCTGCACCTAAACCGCCTCAACACAACAGCGGCCATGGGGGCAGCAACTCCGGGGGCGGTCAGAAGAAGGGGAAGCCGTGCTATGGCAAGTGCTCCGGTAGCGGCAAGTCGTCTGACGCCTCCCAGGGGACTGGAGGTAGCGGCCAAAGCAGCAAGCCCCGGAAGCGCCGCCTCTGTCCCTCCTGGCATGGTGAGCATCCAGCATCCCTGGACTAGGGCCATCTACATGTGGCCTGGACAGCGGCCTCCCTTGGCTCCCATACTTCGCCCGGCGACCCAGCAGCAGCAGCAGCCGCCCCAGGCCATGGTCGCCCAGCACCCTGGTTGCCGGCGCCCAAAACCCGGGGCAGTGGCCCTACCCCGTCTTCACCGCATCGCCGGCCCCTGGCCTGTACAGCCAGGTTGCTCTGCCTCCAGGCTTCTACGGCCAGCCCGCTGGAGCGCTGTCATGGGACCAGCAGGTGCTCGCCAACAGCTTCAATACTGTGTCGCTGGCTCAGCCGCCCTCCCACGGCTGGTACTTTGACTCCGGCGCCACCAACAACATGACGTCCGACGCCGGTACCCTCTCCCGCTCCTCCTCTCCACAGTTCGCCACATCTTCCTCCATTGTTGTCGGGAACGGCAGTTTACTTCCCGTTCTTTCCACTGGCAGTACAACTTTACCCCATTCACTTTAGCTTAACAATGTTCTTGTTTCCTCCCATCTCATCAAGAACTTGATTTCTGTATGCCAGTTTACATCCGATAACAATGTCTCTGTGGAATTTGACCCTCGTGGCTGTTCTGTGAAGGATCTTCGGTCAGGGAGAGAGATCGTCCGATGTGATGCTCTGGGCCTTTATATCCTCTCCGCTTTCCGGCGTCCACCTTCCATGCTGCCACCACCTCTTCGCTTTGGCATCAGCATCTCGGGCATCCTGGTCATGAAGTTTTAGCAAAGCTAGCGCAATCATCTACCATTAGTTGTAATAAAAGTGCTAGCGAACCTTGTCATGCGTGTCAGTTAGGGAGACATACTCGTCTACCTTTTCATGTGTCATCATCCCGCGCTATTCATAATTTCCAGCTAGTACATTGTGATCTTTGGACCTCTCCCATTGTGAGCGTTTTGGGTTACAAATACTATCTGGTTATTCTGGATGATTGCTTCCAATTTCTGTGGACTTTTCCTTTGCGCCTGAAATCTGACACGTTCTGACAATTGCTAACTTCTTCTCCTATGTACGTACGCAGTTTGGCGCCACCATCCAGAACATCCAGTGTGATAATGGCCGCGAGTTCGATAACCTCAGCGTCCGCACCTTCTTCCTCACCCATGGCGTCCACCTCCGTATGTGATGCCCATACACCTCGCCTCAGAACGGTAAAGCAGAACACATCATTCGTTCCATTAACAACATGGTGCGCTCTCTTTTGTTCCAGGCACATGCCCCTCCCGCATATTGGGTCGAGGCTCTCACCACCTCCACCCATCTGCTGAACATCACCCCCACCTAAACACTCAGCTTAGCCACACCACACTTCGCCCTGCACGGCTCTCAACCTGCGTATGATCATCTGCGAGTCTTTGGCTGCCTGTGTTACCCAAACCTATCCGCTACAGCCCCCCACAAGCTCACCCCCCGTTCCGCTCGGTGCGTGTTTCTTGGCTATTCCGCTCACCATAAGGGTTACCGCTGTCTAGACATTGCTACAAACCGTGTCATCATCTCTCGACACATTGTCTTTGATGAGACTTCCTTCCCCTTCTCTGAGTAGCAATCACCCCCCAGCCCATCAGACTTCTAATTTCTAGTAGATGATTCTAACCCTGTGCCGGCCCTCATCGGACCAGTACAGACCTCTTTGCCTGCAGGTTCTCCCGTTGGTGTCCCCGCACAGTCACGTGTGGCCCTGGACGTGCAGTCGGAGTTCCCCGCCGCTCCCCTTGTGGGCACTGCTACGGGCACTGGTTCGCCCGTCCTGCCCATGGCACCTGGCGCTCCACCACCTGGCTTCTTCTTGCCGGCCCCAGACCGGCCACAACAGGCCGCGGCCGCCTCCTCCAGCCCAGCGCAGCCGGCCTCGGCTGTCCCCGGGCGACTACAGCCGGTGTCGGCTGACTCCGACCAGCTGTAGCTGGCCCCCTCGCCACCTGCTGTAGCAGACCCTCTGCTAGCACCAGCCGACACCCATCGGCTCCTGAGCACCTTCCGGCAAGTGTACAGCCGGCGCCGACCTGCTCTTGCTCCTATAACTGCCCCTCCTGGTCCTTCGCCGCCCTTACCCAAGGGTGCCGTGCCTGTTCCCCCAGTGGTGAACCAGCACTCCATGACCACTAGGGCGAAGCAGGGGTTCCGGCTACCGGCGTTGTACCACGCCGCCCCCCTTTCGCCCATCCCGAAGACCTTCCGCAGCGCCCTTGCCGACCCTAATTGGTGGGCTGCTATGGAAGAAGAACATGGGGCCCTGTTGCAGAACCACACTTGGGACCTCGTTCCACGGCCTCCACGGACCAACGTTGTCTCCGGCAAGTGGATCTTCAAGTACAAGCTGAAAGCTAATGGCTTGCTCGAGAGGTATAAGGCACACTGGGTACTCCGTGGCTTCACCCAGCGCCATGGTGTGGAATTTGATGAGACATTCAGCCTCGTCGTGAAGCCCGCCACTATCCGCATGGTGCTCTCACTTGCGCCCGTCAGTGGCTGATCTACCAACTTGATGTGAAGAACGCCTTCCTCCATGGAACCTTGTCTGAGACCGTCTACTGCTCCCAGCCTTCTGGATTTGAGGACCCTGCCCGACTGGACTTCGTTTGTCGCCTCAACAAGTCCTTATATGGTCTCAAGCAGGCTCCACGCGCCTAGAACACAAGGTTTGCAGCGTTCATTTAGACTCTTGGCTTTGTCGAGTCGGATGCCAGCCTGTTTGTCTTTCACTGCGGCAATGACATGCCCTATTTACTGCTATATGTTGACGACACTGTGCTCACAGCTTCTTCAGTGGACCTTCTTTGGTAGATCATCTCAACATTGCAGCGGGAGTTCTCGATGAAGGACCTTGGTGAACTTCACCACTTTCTGGGGATGCACATTCAACGACATGGTGATGGGCTTCTCTTGTCTCAGCGGCAGTACATGTTGGAGATCCTTGACCGAACTGGCATGTCGGATTGCAAACCTTGTTCCACACCAGTTGACATCAACCCCAAGGTTTCTGCAGTCGATGGTGCACCACTTTCGGATCTGACTGATTTTCGCATCTTGGCAGGCGCACTTCAGTATCTCACCTTCACCAGGCCAGATATAGCTTATGCTATTCAGCAGGTCTGCCTTCACATGCATGACCCGCGTGAGCCCCATCTTGCTGCCTTGAAGAGGATCCTGCGCTATGTTCGGGGAACTCTACATTTGGGACTTCGTCTACGACCGTCTCGAGTCGATGATCTTGTTGCCTCCTCTGACGCTGACTGGGCTGGCTGCCCGGACACTGGCAGATCCACATCTGGATATGTAGTGTTCCTTGGTGACAACCTCGTCTCCTGGTCGTCTAAGCGCCAGAACACTGTGCCCCAGTCCAGCGCTGAAGCTGAATACCGAGCCATCGACAATGCTGTTGCCGAGGCCACCTGGTTACGTCAGCTTCTACTTGAGCTCCACACTCCTCTTCGGCGCGTGACCATTGTCTACTGTGACAACATCAGCGCTGTCTACATGTCCAGCAACCCAGTTCAGCATCAACGGACCAAGCACATTGAGATTGACCTCCACTTCGTCCGGGAGCGCGTCGCCCTTGGCCATGTCAAAGTACTGCACGTTCCTACAACCTCCCAGTATGCAGACATATTCACCAAAGGGCTTCCTTCGTCGATCTTCGTTGAGTTCCGGTCCAGCCTGAACATCAGTGGCTGACGATCAGACTGCGGGGGCGTGTTAGCAAGTAGATTAGACAGGCCCTATGGGCCTCGGGCTCTAGGCCATGTCGGCCTCTCTGGCTGTACGGCCTCCCCCTCAGGGGTTTTTTATAGATGATCTTGGATTAGGCAAGGATCACCGTTGGATGCGATTGTACCCAAACCCTAGGTCATCCTTGCCTATATATGTACACGAGCTATGCTCTCCATAATCATTCTATTATTTCCCTGCAATCTTCATTGCTTTCAGAGCCAAATGAACATCTTGCATTTACCCAGAGCCCATGTTTTCCAAATTTTCTTCCAAGGTTCGAAGGAGATGGATCCAACAAAAAAAGCTCTGTATGCAGATTTAGTTGGGAACACACCTGAAGCTTCAAATTTCCACAGGTGCTGATCCTCGGAGTTGTTCAGAGCTATTTCTGTGAGAGCATCCCAAAGCTGCAAATATTGTACTAGACCATCCAAGCTGAGCGCTTCCCTTATATCAGCTACCCAAGATTGATCCTGGAGGGCTTGTGCCACAGTTCTTGTCTTTCTTATTCTTGCGGGAACACACTTATGCACTTCAGGTGCTAAATTCGCTATGGAGCAACCGTGCAGCCAATGATCAGACCAAAACAAGGTATTGTTGCCATTTCCAACAGAAGTCACCACAGCTATTGCAAACATGGCCAGGACATTGGGATGAGCTTTTATTTCAAGACCAGCCCATGGCCGATCAGGGCTGGTCTTTTTCAAACTAACGCCATCGCATTTGTAGTGCCCAACTCATGATCTCAACGTTCTGAATACCCAGGCCGCCAAGATCAATAGGCCTCATGACTTTTTCCCAAGCCACCAGGCAACAGCCGCCATTCACTTCCTTTCTTCCCTTCCGTAGAAATCCCTTTTTAATTTTGTCAATAGCTTCGATGAACCATTTAGGCACTTTTATGGCGATCAACAAGTACAAGGGAATGGCCGTAAGCACAAAGCGAACTAGTACATCACGACCAGCCATATTCATCAAAGCCGCCTTCCATCCTGGAAGCTTGTCTGCTATCTTCTCGATCCAAACCATTAGATCACCTCTTCTCAGCTTCTTATCAGAGATGGGTAAACCCAAATAAGTGCAAGGAAAGGATGTGGTCGTACACTGCAACATGGTTTTCCTAACCAATCCTAAAGGACCACGAAACCAAAGGAAATGGGACAACTTCGTTCTTTTTAGGAGTAGAGATATATTACTTGAGTATACACATATAATGTGAAATGTATGCTAATAACATAACTACTATACTGTTGTGGCGAGATGGGAACTGAACAGCAGATGCTCTCAGGATGACAGGGCTCACGCCCTGACTCCCTGGGCAGTAGATGCAAAAGAACAGATATGAGGCACAACTGATTTCTTACATGGTTTTCCTGATGATCCACCCCTCATATATAGGGCAGATCCTGTTACAATCACGCAAGCCACCTACGAACGGTGATAAAAACGATAGTCCAACAAACTTGTGCCAATCCTAACCAATCCTAACAAACGAAATCTCAAGTTCCCAAATATCTAATAATATAATATAAAATAATGGGGAGATGCCGATTGGGATCAGGCGTGGTAGAGCTGGACGGACATACACAACAAGGAAAGCTACAGCCTAGCCGTACATAGCAAGGGTATTTTGCTAACACCATCCCCTCCGACCCCCTCCTTCCCGCCTCACTCTGCTCCTCCGCGGGTCATACAGCGCCCCGCCTCCTCTCCCCTCCACCTCGCCCCCTCCATCGTCGCCTCATGTCCCCAATCCGCTCACCACATCGCATCGTTCCTTGGGACCGCTGCCGGTGGCGCCGCAGACGAGGAGGAGGTGTGCACGCCTGTGCAACAGTGGCCTGCAGGACACGGGGGCGCTGCTGGTGAAGGACCCGCGCTGCTCGGCCGCCGACAACGACCACTTCCTCGACTTCGTCGAGCGCTACTTCGCCTGATCTGCCGACGCCAAGCACCTCCAGGAACGCCCTCACCTCTAATACCAGGTACCCCCTCTTGTTGCTTCTCTGTTTGTGTTCTAGGCGGACTCTTGCATTTTGTTCGATGCAGATCAGGGGCGAAGGTTGGTGAATTTGGAAGGCTCTGAACCCTAAATTGAGTTTCATGAAGGACTGTTGCAGTGGGAATTTATTTGCAGAACTGCAGTCAATTTTATTGATATATTGACAATTAAACTTGAAGCTATCTGTTGGCACTTTTAACTGCATCAATTTGTGGTTGTGAATTTGGGGGTTTAGTGTTTCTCAGACAGGTGTTCCTGCCACTAGAACCATTGTTCATCTGTGAATCCATACAAAATTTTCTTGACTGAATTTTCTGGAATGCCTGAATGTGCATTATCGATATGTCCAGTGTTTGTAGCTGTCCATGCTAAAAGGGTTGTTGCTTAGCCTATTAGGAGGGTACCATATTCCTACCCTTTTCATTTATTTGGTAGTAGATTGTTATCCTGCAGGCCAATACTCATTGCTGCTACAGCTGTAAGGTTCAGTTGATCGTTTTGTGGTGGTACCGAGTTTGAAAATAGCTAATTTTGTTTTTAGTATCATTACTCATAACTCATACGCAAAGAGAACTTGTGGCTAGAACTGTTGTGTATATATTATAGTAGTGTGACCAATTTTGTTTTTGGTTAGCAATACTTGTAACTGGTAGGATCAGGCTTCAGGACTGTTGCGATAAGCCCAAGCACAGCCAAATAAAGATCTAGGATTGTTGATGCTTTGCCTTCTCGCTCTCGGGTACACCATGGCCATCTCCATTAGTCCATCTGCAAATTGTCTTACTTCCAAGTACTTGCAATCCACCTCCACGTCGACGTCCGGTCCCATCCATGTTCCTGAGTGAATGAATGCCCCCCGAATACTTAGCTCTTAGTGCAAAACGAGATGAGCTCAAGTACAGAAGTTACCACCATTGATGCTTAGTGATTAATAAATTGACATTGTGCATTTTGTTAGTTCTGAAAATGTTGTTGCTACTTGTAGTTCAGAAAATACAGATGGTACTTCTTTTTAACAGCTGTACAAAGTACTTACTGGGACAATGATGCTTAGCAAGTACATAATTAAATTGCCACCATTGACGCAAAAGTAATATTAGTCTGGTCACCACATTGCTGTTAGTGAGAACTGATGCTTGTCACTGCCAGTCTATACTTCATGTATCATGGGTGATATGAAAATTACATTTAACTATCAGTTCACTATAAATTTGTGACTGTTGTTATACTGGATGGGTTTAATTTGAATGACATATGTGCATTATATGTGTTACCTTTCACTATCATTGTATAACTTTTACAAGTTATTTTAAATAGCATATCCTGTTGTAGAAAAAGCTGACATACTCTTGCTTTGCCATTTAAAAGGTCAAAGGCCATGGAAGAAAGTTGGCATACTCTTTTTTTTTGCGCCAACTTCAATTGCTTTTTGTGAGCTTGTACATCAGTTTTGAATTTGGACCTTGCTCGATAAACACCTAAAGAAATGCATTCATATGATGCATGTTATTTCACAGTCATTGGAGTTTTTTTTGTTTCTTTCCGGCTCTTTGTAGTCATTTCCAGTATGTATAACTCATTCCATTTTTCACTGCAGGAGATGGCCACCAATGGACAGAGAGAGGAGTTTGTGGTGCTTTGTGAACTGTCTCCACTCTAGGCTACCTTTACAGAAAGGTTTTCTGAATGATCATGCAATGTGACTGGTTATCAATATTAACGCTTTGTGAGTTTTGGTTTCAGTCCTACAAGGGATTTACTTCAAAAATCCCTTTCTTGCTTCTAACTCTGAATATTGGATTGACTATTGGTTTAGGTTGTGTGCAGCTATTGGATAGACTGAACTAGCACTAGAGAGGATGGGACATGACTGAATGCATTTTTGCACACTACTTCCTGTCTTTTATCCATTGAACCTTTGCTTTCTATCGTGCATTGCTCTGAGTGATTCATCCGGTGCGGACAACTGCACTCATTTTAACCTGATTCAGGTTTATCTAACAGATTTATATGTAAGCATTAGGTTATCTTTGAATAAGATATCACTGAATTCATGAGTGGCTAATTGATTTTTACTATTGGTTCATGGCAGAAGTTTTGTTCTAAAAGTCGCAATTGACTATTCATTAACAGGGGATTGATCAACTTGATCTATGGGCGCCTAAATTGAAGAGGTTGCTCGTGCAGCACAATTCCAAAGGAACTGTCATGAACTGAGCACTTGTGGTAACCATAAAACAGACCAAATATCTAATCAGGACTCCTCAAGAGAATTTCATTTTTTTTGACATTTTTAGCTCTTGACACCTGAAGGGCTTACTTTGCAATCCATGCATACTTTATTTATGTTTTATGGTTAAAAACTGCATTTAATTTTTATACTACAGACATTTAAGAGGAAAAAAATGTTGGGTTCAATAAGCTGTGCACATATTATCTTCTGATGCCTCTATTCACATTGTGAATAAATTCTTGACGCACATGCTCCAGGCAAACTTCTACTCAATGTTAAATTAGATATCTTTTTGCCCTTTTGTTGATGGCGTAAGTTCAAATAGACTAAACTTTTGGGGAGTTACATTTCTTGTTCTACTTCAATCCTTTTGCAATTCAACAGAGTGGTCTGGTGAGGTCTGCAGTATTGTTTACTTCATCAGATGGGAACCTCTTCTCTTCCCGAAAATGCTGGGTAGGACGTTGCTTGAATCATATTGTTACACTTTTGTTTTGGTGAGAACTAGTGGTTTTATTGAATTATTAGACATTAATAATTTATTTATCATATATCCAATCCATTCATATTAGCGGTTTGGCTTGAATTATACAAATAGTCATGGTTGTATGTGTGCGTCCTGACATTTTTATTTGGTGATCTCATACACCTGTTTTTGTGTCAAATTTAATTGTCTTCACAGTTTGTTTTCCTCCCATAGCAACGCACGGGCACGAACATAGTGATTATACTAAACCTTCATATTGCTTTAGAATTTCAACCCACAACTCCCATACTATTTGAAGTATTACCCACAACCCAAGAATTATTGAACCATGACAAACTAATTAACCAATTTGCAGTCATTTTTCATGATGCATTTGCAGGGAAGAAAAACAGTGCCGTGAGGCTCTACAGTGTCTTATCCATATAAATCTTTCGGTGCCATGCATATTATGGTGGCACTTATGTGAATATATTAATTTTTAGTATACTACCAGCAACAGGTATTCCTTCTTTTCCATTGTATTCTCTGTTATAATCTATTTATGCCATAAATTAGTGAATTTTATAAAAACTTCAAATAAATATTAGTTGAAAAGTGGTACATCTATTTTTGAATAGTAAATTCGAACTACTCAGATTTGTTTTGGGTGCGGACAATACTGTATCCAAAATTGTTGGAGATCATTGACCAAGGTATACCAAATTATTAATAATTTAAAAATGTGCATATTTTAACAAAGTTTTGCAGAGGTCTTGGGCAGTTTGAAACATGTTTTATATGATACATCCAAGAATAGTGTCCAGCAAAGTATATAATTTTACTACTAGATTTGATACTATAAAGAAATTTGTTGTTCAACTGATGTTACATCCGGGTCATAGGTCCAAATTACATCACATAAAAAGGAAGGAGAAAATATTAAACCTTGATTTGACTACATTGATTAGTAGTTATTAGGCAAAATCATGGTTAGTTCAACTTTGAATCTGTTATCTTTTCCAATTATAATAGAACTATGAGCACTAAATGAGTTAAATAGCTCGTGCGAATGCACGGGTTAACCGCTAGTTTATGATTAACACCAATTCAAGTAATAACTTATTCGTGTTAGCACAATTTTGCACTATAACACATAAACCATTATCCTTGCGGGCATGTACGCCGGCAAGGTTAACGGGCCCCATTCGCATGGCACAGATGAGGTTCTCGTGCTAGCACGGATGTGACGCTCTACAATATTAAATAAGCGCATGATTATTGAAGCCACACATAAATCCTTACAAGGACCCATAAGACAACATAATGTGTAAGCTTATCCATGTATACTTGTGATCCGTATTTGTATTTGTTACTAAAACCTGGTGTGACCTTATGCCTTTTATAGTACTGTTACCAATAATCTCTGTAACATATATCATTAGTTACTATGGTATTTGTCTAACACTGTACTTATTCTGTTACAACAACGTGTTACAAAAAAAAACATGTTTGTTCTAGAGGCCTAGTTACAACAATGTGTAATCAAAACGCAGCATATGTTCATATATAGATGTAAAACCATAATGACACAAGGGTCACAAGTTATTCATGAGAACATAATCACAGATGCAATACAATCACCACCAATGGTCTTCTGTCGGAAAAATCCCAATTAGCTATCTACCGTGGTAGGGTAGCCGATGACAAAAACTCTCCCTGCAGTTGGTAGCTTGCCTGCAGGTCAGTTATATTCATTTGTGCCTCTTCATTACCTGTACTCCTAGGTCTCAACTCCTCTTTCTGTAATGATCTCAGTGACCTTTCAATTTCTTTCGCTGTTGGTCTATCTGCACTCGACTCCCTCAGGCAACTCTCAGCCAGAGAGAAAACATAACTGATATCACCCTCAGATGCTTCCATCACTACTCCAGTATGAACAATTTCTGTTATCCTTTTAGTTTGGATCTCCTCAAGGATGTACTTAGGTAACCATGTCTTAAGTCCAGGAGGCTTTCTAATAAGGAACTCCAACAGGACAACTCCAAAACTGTAGATATCACTCTTCTCATTTAATATCCCAGTTTTATAATACTGGGGATCTAAATATACAAATGTTCCTTGCACATTTGTCTCAACAGTACTCTGATCTATTGGAAGTGCCTTTGAAATTCCAAAGTCCGCGACTTTAGCACTATAATTTGCGTCCAATAGTATGTTGGACGGTTTGATATCACGATGAAATACACATATTTGAGCTGCAGTATGAACATAATGAAGAGCTCCAGCGACTTCCGCTGCAATCCTGAGGTAGTCATCCCAAATCAGTGTTTGTTTACCAGAATGATCATGAAGTATTTCAGATAGGGTGCCATTTGAGACAAAATCATATACTAGCAGGGGCACCTCTGCTTCTAGACAGCATCCAAACAGCTTCACAATGTTGCGGTGGTTCAGTTGGGAGAGTATTGCTACCTCGTTAATAAACTGCCTTGTCTCAGTCTGATTAATTCTGTTGGACTTCTTTATAGCTACGACTCGCTGGTCTGATACGATACCTTTATAAACAGTGCCATAACCTCCGCTACCAAGTTTCAGAGTACAATCAAACTTGTTTGTGGCCTTTTCCAACTCCTCTAGGGAGAAAAACTTGATCCTGTCAATTGCATCTTTGTCTGACAGTCCAATCTGGTGTATAAGAAGGTGTTGATTTTTCTGGAAAAAATGCCTCCTTATCTGTTTTTGGGTACGTTTTTTCCATTTGCGAAACATGATTGACACAGTAATAAATACAAGGACGACACCAGCAGCAATACTCAGACCAATTAAGATACCTACAAATATGTTAAGATATAAATTTTTCTTTCTTATGTTATGTAAACCTATCATATAATAACAGAGGTCTTTTACGGTGCACATACTGTTTGAAAAGGACTCGTATGAAAGGATCCAGCTGTTGAGATTAATTGTATACTACTAAAACCCTAAGTTGTAGTATAGGTAGTATGCATGAGTAGTATAGGTAGTATAGGATATAATTGGAAATATGTAAAATAACTTTGTTGAAATATGTGCCATTGCACTTTCTTCACAAGAACATTGTGGGAATTAAACTGGCATAATGCACCATTCTTACAATATTTACCAGATACAGGTATAGAGTAGTACCCGGTAAACGACTTTGACTTGTTCTGCACTGCTTCCTCAACGGATCATACTCTGCATTACCTCGACATTTGCATGTGAAGCTTCCAGGAATGTTAAGGCAGATCTCTGGGCAAATGTCTTTCTGAGCACACTCATCAATATCTGGAAAAGATAACATTGTCATCAGTAAGAATTTTTGTGTATTCCTATGGATAACGACTTCTTAAAACCAATATTGGGGTCAAGATGCTTTTTAACGCCTGACTTTTTGTTCAATACACACACTGTTTCTAACTTAGATGATGGTATGGTGAAGTATTAGAGAGATACTCACCTTGGCAGCCATTAAGAAGATAAGGATTGCCTTCAAACCCTTTAACACAATTGCAGATGTATCCTGGCCCATTTGGGGAGTCCAAACACTCTGCATTGCTGCTAGTGCACATGTAAGAGTCAATCTTCTTCTGGGCTAGCTCGCATGTTTCATTACCCACAACCCAGTCAACAGTAACAGGCACTCGCCCATTGTTGGCATTGTAGAAATCTTCTGAAGTTGCATAGCTTGTTTCGAAGATGAAGCTTGACGACTCCAATAGCGCAGCATAGCTGCAGTTGCTGGCATAATATATATCTTTAACGTTATAATTAGGGTCAAACCACACTTTGGAGTACTGCAGTCCTTTTGGGATACTTGTTTGGCAGCAGCCTATACCGCTGCACAATCCCCTAGTGAGGCTTTTGGTGTTACCATTCCGGCACATGGCCATGCACCCACTCATGAATCTAGCCAGTAAGTCATAATCACGGATAAAACCTAGCGTCCGGCAACCTATAACTGTGAACTTGTTTTCGGTGTATGATAGCCTGTAGGGTGTGTTCATGAAGTCCAGGACGTTGTTGTCTTTGTAGGCTATTCTACGAGTGGAAGGGTGGTAGCATGCAGTAGAAATACTGTTGAACATCCTAACACGGCCTTGCGTCAGGGAGATGCTGAGCACCTCATTGTTGTTGTAGAATGGTCTGAGGACGCCATCCCCACTCTCCTTGCATGTTAGCCTGAACCCGGGCATGGAACAGTTATCCCCTCCTAAATCCTGACTGATGCCGAACGGGTATGGGATGTCTACCTTGCCGCATTTCCTCTGGCACATTTTGCTTGGTGGTTGAATTGTTGCAAAAGTTGTGGGCATTCGCAGGAGGGCTAAGACAAGCCACACAATAATGCATATCTTCATTTATGTAAATCAGCTGGCAGCCCTGCACAATAATTTGTTCTAGGGTGTTAAGTAGATCAATTTGTTTTCCAAGGGCAATTTGTGGGCATTCGCAGCAGTCTAAAAATGAATTTCATAATGTGCTTCTTTCAATCTTACTATTACTAATTGGAGGCTCCTTTTGAATTCTACAGACGAAGCCACCTAGGATCCTAGGTGGATACTCTAGAAAAAGAGAGAAATCCTAGAAATTCTCACAAAAAAGCAAAACATCTAGCCATCAGTTGAAACACTCAAATCATCGTAGCCATTAGATCCATTATATTTTCTAAAAAATTACCCACCTATGCCATCATGAAAATAGCTTAAAGTAACCCCCTAAATCTATATCAATTACTAACTCTGCCACTATATAAAATAAACCAAACTAACCCTCTAATCTTCATTAAAATTACCGACTATGCCATTATAAATAATATTTAAAATAACCTCATAAATTTGCAACTAAATTACCCATTACGAATACCTAAAAATAACTTAAAGTAACCCCTTAACTTTACATCTATATTACCCACATATGTCATTATTAAAAATAACATGAGGTCATCCTATATTGGAATCCAAATCACCTTAATTAAAAATAGAAACCAATATAAGATTCTAAATCATGTATTTCATACGCTATTAGTATTATATAGTGATTAAGGTATATACGCATAATGCGCGTTGTCATTTATAAATATATAGAGGAAGTGATGACAATATAGAATTCTACGTTAAAATTATAGTTCAAACTTAGGGTTCATTAAATAAATTCAAGACATACATGTGATGCAAAGTGAAAATTTAAATATTATAATTGTATATTAAAACATTACAGAGTAATTACTAACAAAGATCTATCACATTCGGATGAAAATAATAAGTATATATCTATATAGGTATTGTGTTCGAATATTTAAATAACTGAGAGATAGCTCATAATAGTTTAGTAGAAATGTAGTCTTAATTTTTTAATTGGAGACTCTGCATTAGTTTTCATGAGACACGCTAGAAAAAGACACATCCTAGAAATTCTCACAAAAATCCGAAACGTTTATCATGTAAACTCTAATAACCATAGTCATTGGTCTATTTTATTTTTTAAAAAATTACCCACCAGTATCATTATAAAAGTATATTCTAAAATAGTCCTAAAAATGTATCTAAAATATCGAGTTATGCCATTATAAAAAAATAATTTAAATTAACCCCATAAGTTTTATCTAATTTACTCATGCATATCGTTATAAAGGGTAATTTAAAATGACATTCAAATTTATATCTAAGTTACCCATATATGTTTTTATTAAAGATAACATAAACTAAACATCTAAATTTTAATCTAATTATCTTCATGTGCATTCTACCAAAAAGTTCAAAATTAAACTGATAAATGATTCTAAATTATGATATATATGCATCATGAGTGTCACTATGTAGACTATTTATAAATGTAGACCATCATGGGATAAGGGACTACCTCCGCACGAAGGCACGGGCTCTTGATTGACCTTGGTGTTGTTCCTGCTTTTCTTATTCTCCAGTTGACGAGCGAGTGACAAGCGCAATATTGCAGAGAGAGACAAAAGCACAGAAGCGGCACGGCAAACCACATGAGAGGCTGCATGTTAATTTATACAGGGTTCTCCAGTTGGAGATGTCATGAAATTGTTGGCCTCTGTCAGTTTTAATTGCTGACTGTTCTATTGATGGAATTCCATGTAACAATTCCTCGGCCTAATTAGGTAAGTAGCCAGCTCTAACGAATTAGAGTGTGAAGAAATTATGTGTACTGTCCCCGTTAGAGCTAGCTACTTAGCTTTGACCATTTTTTCCAATGAAGCGCAGATCCATTTAGGCAGTTCTTTCATTCACAGAAATGTTTATATGGAATAGGGGGGAAAACATGCTGACTCCGATTCCACGTGCTCACTCTATCACAAATCACACGGCTTCCCCTGCATCTCAGTGTCTCTCTGCTTTGACGAGTCAAAAAGGGCAAAGGGGGACATATGTGGCTCAATAAGAACTGCTTTAGCACATATGGTAAATAGGATAGCTTAAGTGTACTCCATGAATGCAGAGAACAAAACTGGAAAATCAATAAATGTATTGCAGGCAGATACTAAATAGGAAAAGTCTAAATTACCCCGGCCCCTCAATTATGGTCAAAAGTCTAGTGAACCCCCTAAATTATGCTTTTAGTTCAATTTACTCTCACAACTTTGCCGATTGGTTCATTTTACCTCTTAGTAAGATCTGTCTTTTTTGTTTCTCCACACACAAATAGAGTTTTAAGTTCAAATTTTATGGGATGACAGAGAACATCATATATTATGTTAAAAAATATCATATAATTTTTTTGTACTTAATTTTATATAGTTTATGATTAATTTATAATTACATGTACTAGCCTCTTAAAATAATACTAAAAAATTTATAATATATTTTTCTAACATAAGTTATAATGTCGATATCACACTGCAAAATTTGAATTTAAAACTCTATTCTCTATTTGTATTGGGAGATACAAAAAGACAAATTTAATTGAGGGGTGAGTTGAACCAATTGCCATAGTTTAGGGAGTTGTTTGAACTAAAAATAGTTCAGGGTTCTCTAGACTTAGTTGAGAGGGTAATTTAGACTTTTTCTTATAAATATAAAAAATCAAAAATACTAAACATTAAAAACTATTGAAAATTGGAACACCAAAGCACATGGGCAGAAACGAATATTGAAATCCATATGGATGTGCATAAGTGCTCCACTCTACACATCAATCGTGAAAAGCGTAAAGATATTTGTTGAAAAATGTCCCGTCAATATATATGCAAAAGCAAATGCAGCTGCTCAACCAATTTGTTGTTCCGGTTTCCAAAGTAATGTACAATCCATCTGGAAAACAGAGCAACTAATTTTCCTGACAATGAAATATGCTCCTCCCTGCCTATAATGCTCTCGGCAAGATGACAGGTAGCTAAACCAAAATCCAGTGAAATCCTTTCTACGTACATTATTGGACTCTATCCATGGACCTCAGTCACGTATCCCATCAGGTTTCAGGCTGAGACCACAATCAAACTAAGGACCAGAGTCGAGGGAACCGACCACAAGTCAAAGCACGTAGATATGGTAGCCGGAAGTGTGGAAAATCTCAAGAATCTTGCTTCGTCACCAGAAAAATCAAAGGATCTATATCTGTATTAGGAGTGTGATGGTTACCTTATTGACCCACCCCCCATGCACCAATTAGGAAATTCTTCGTAGTACCGCGTCGTATACGTAGTCGCTTCCTCCTTGATGCATGTAACATCAGCAGCAGTCAATCATCTACTATATGATGGCACGAGAAATAGGTAGCAATAGCAGTCAAATAATCTCTAGTGTATCCGTTAACATGTCTTGATATTGAGATTGAATCATTCCATTTGTATAGGATAAAGCTAACCCGTAGACTACAGAATTAAACCTTGCGCCGCAGTCCTTGATCAGAAATTAAAGTATCGTGCGCGTGCGGCGGTCATGGTTATTAGTACGGTCCTAATACGTGCCCCACATAGGTAGCACACGGATACGGCGTGCCCACGTGGATGCGCGACCCGCCGGTCGAATATTTCATTGACACGGAAATTGTCATCGTTTCTTACATTGGTCGCTTGTTTGCACTTGTGTGAGAATCACATTTGCATGTTGATGTGCATGTGTACGTGGGCATACAGGTCAACAATCAAAAAAAAATATTACTAACACGTTTACTAGGTTTAGCTTTAACTTACTACCTCCGTCCTGTAACATAAGACATTCTAGTTTTGTCCTAAGTCAAACTAGATAAACCTTGACCAACTTTATAGAAATGAATAATAATAGTTATGAAATCCTATGAGCATTAGTTAGTAGACTCATTGTGAAATATATTTTTATATTTTACTTATTTGATTTGCTAAATGTTATACTTTTCTCTGTGAACTTGGTCAAACTTTTCAAAAGTTTAACTTAGGACAAACCCAGAATATCATTTATTCCAGGATGGAGGGAGTATGTCTTAGATTCATGGTTACAAATTTGGAACAGACATGATCAGAGATTGGCGAGGCGTGGGTTAATGGATTTGTTTCGGATCAGCCAATCTTTATCTCTACCTATTTCGACATTAGTTTCCACATCAAATTACATTTCTAATTGAACCCGTCAATCTTTATCTAATACCCTAATAATAATCTATCCCTCGTATCTTTACTAGGTTCATGCCCGTGCGTTGCTACGGGTGCGATAAATTAAGCATAGATAACATGATATTGATCCTACCAACATATTGTCCAAGGGTCGTTAAAAAGGGCAAGAATCACATTTTACATTGGGTCAAATCAAGCGTAGCTTTTATTTTTCTTTTCACATAATTTTATCCAGATTAACAATGAAGTGAAGATTGGATGTTAATATATAGATGCAGCTTTATTCAGGACCAACATAGGTGTTTTGTCCATTTGAGTTACAAATATCAACACACGAACATTGACATCAGGAAAAAGCAAAACTTAGGTGTTTCAAAATGAGATGGAGGACGAAACATAAATTGACTACAAAACTTTTTTTTTTCTTCAATTCAAGCGCTAAGCCACTCCACTGAAATAAGTTCGATAGCATGATCGAGCCTTGCTCTTGGATAGGATTATCTATCCAATTTAGCTACCCAGATAAACATATGTGTTGTTATAAAACCATCTGTTCCCCCTTTCTTCAGCATCTGCGGCTACTGGAATTGCTAATGCATCAGACCCTACAAATCTCACCACATCAACAATATACATTAAAATAGATGCTGGCGCTTCTTCAATTATCAGTCATTTTGTACACTTAATAATGTTATAACCAGACCGGCAGTGACAAACATCAGTTCTCACTAATAGCAATATGGTGAACAGACTAATATTACTTTTGCATCAATGGTGGCAAGTTAATTATGTACTTGCTAAGCACCATTGTTCCAATAAGAACTGTCCTATAGAGCTGTTAAAATAAGTACCATCTGTATTTTCTGATGTATAAGAAGCAACAACATTTTTTAGAGCTAACAAAATGCATAGTGTCAATTTATTAATCACTAAGCATCAAAGGTGGCAACTTCTGTACTTGAGCTCATCTCATTTTGCACTAAGAGCTAAGTATTCACATGAGTTCGAATCTTGGACACTGCACAAACATATTTCACATGAAAATTTGTGTACAGGTCTCCTTATGTCTGAAATATTTTTTTGATTCTTTAGAAATTAGTAGACACATTCACACAATGAAGCGTCACTATACTACATAACTACAACACTATAAGCACATTATGTATACGTGTTTATAAAATTGTATCAATGTGAGTAGACATGCATCAACCGTGTCTATGAAAAGTTGTTTTCGGTCTTAAACACGCTTAAAGAATTCATCTCTACGAAATATGACACAGTCATATGAATACAAAATAAAATGTGTCTAACTCTAAATATAGCATGGCTATAGAGGGGGTATTCTTGTAACAATCTCTTTTTTAGGGCAACATTTTGCAACAATCCATAAGGTACTGGATGCATGCTACAGAGTTTCAACCCTCAAGAATATCAGTATCATTCGCTTTGATTCCAGGAGGTAAATTACATGAACTATTGTTATGTAACACAACTGTAGAAATAGCTGCACTGTAATTATCTTTTATGGTATCATATCACTTTCCATTTTTTCCTTATTAACTTTCCATAAAATTAATGCTAATGAACATGCATGTTGCCTGCTCATTAGCATTGATGCTAACCTTTCTCACCTCTATATTTGCAAGCTCCAGTTTAACCTTTTTTTATTTCTTAATAGCACAGGTTTTGATCAATGCCTTTTATTCCCAACATATCATATTTTCAAGGGAAACCTGTGTGCTGGAGTGGAGGTACCCTCTTGGTTTGAGACAACCGTTAAGTCTACTCAACTTTATGATGCCTTCTTCCATTTTCGGTTGTGGTCTCAATACCAAAATTTGTTTGTATCATGAGTGCAGGTCATGTTGCTCATCTGAACATATCTTATGACATGCTACCATATAAAGATGTCATCTACTCCTCTGTCTCAACAAGCATGACCTTCTTCTTCCGAGTAAGTTATTCAATTTTACATTCTTTGACTGTCTCTCAGCACATCATAAACCATGCATAATGAGGTTCATACCTGAGCTCTCATGCCCGGTTGATTGTCACATACAGATTTGGAAATATAGTGAGTTCATCTTCCTCCTCACTGTTAGTTCGTTGGCACCTGCAATTGATTTGAAATTAGGATTAAACAAAATGGTGTACCGTGAGAAGTTAGAAATGAAAAACATTAGATGATCTCATTAAGATATACTGTTTTATTTGGTTTTTTTTTGCGGGTAAAAGGGAGCTGTTGACAACCAAAATTGGCACTTCATCAATGACCAGAAGAATTGCAGGACCCGGCGCAAGAATCAAGACAGAAGATGACGCAAGAGGCAAAGCCACGCCCAGACCGGTCTGACCGGTTTAGGGAACCGGTCAGACCGGTTACCCTGTAATCCGACTAGGACTCTTAGATTTAGAATTCCGAGGTTGTAACGAGTTGTAACTTGGTTTCCTTGCGGGACAAGACCTATCCTCCCTATAAATATAAGGGGATTCGGCCGACTGAGGGCAACCCAATCGAATCTATCAAATTTACTACTTTTACCTTTACTTTTTGTACCTTTCAAACCCTAGCTTTTCCAACCCCGTATGTTGTTCTTTCTTCGTCTCTGTGACGTTTGAAGGCGTCCTAGGTGGCCTACCGACCCTAGGATACCCCTGATCACATTCTCCCTGACAGATCCTTCTGGGAGGCGTTTTTAGGGTTTCCTCCTGTCTTCCCTACAGGAACCGGTCTGACCGGTTTCCCTGACCGGTCTGACCAGTCTGCGCAGAGGAGCTACGAGTTTATCGTGTTACGTGCTGCGCGATCTAGCGCTCTCGTGTGTTGACCTAATTCTGCGTCAACATACTTTTGGCGACTCCGCTAGGGAATTGGAGATCTGGTTCGTGCAGCAGATCTATCTAATTCTATCTAGATGGGTTCCAACACCGAGTTAGATCTTGAGAACGTCATTGTCGTCAAGGACGATGAACTTTCTGCTGAAGATCGCCAAGGGCTCGAGGAATACTTGAAGAAGAAAGCAGAAGAAGGGCGCCTCTACTACCTCTCACACTTCAAGAAGGACCGCAAGGGCGTGATCTCCAAGATCAAGGAGGTAGATCAAACTGCAGTGGCTTCTCCTAAGGTACTACCTGATGACAATTCTCATGAAGTCTTTCTAAAGTACATGGAGGATAAGATGGCTGAGAATAATATCAAATTGGTTAATTGGATGCATAAAAAGTGTTTAGAATCGGAAGGCAAACAGCCTATGGCTGAACAACCTATCGCCGATCCTAGTATTTTGATTCCCAAAATTCCTATTGTGCCTGATCTTAAAACACCGGTAGCAAAACCCATAAAACCACCCATGTATGGCATGCTGTTGAATTATTTTGAAGGCCAATCTGTTACACCATCCAACCTAATACATACTCGGCCTGCTGCGCCTCAACCGTTCGCAACTTTACCTAATTCGGCTGATTATGGTTGAATTAACAGTGAAGTTGTGAATTGTACCCCGCAAATTCTAAATTCTGGATATTCTGTACCCCCACTAGTACAAACATTATTTTCACAAGGCCCAGTACCTTACGAACTTTTCGGAAGGTTCGGCCAACAGATTCAGGGACAGGTGTCAGCCAATCAAGCTGGCCTGCACCAACTGGTCAGACCGGTCTCTGTAACCGGTCAGACCGGTCATGGAGGGTCGGATGCGGCCAGCCAGCTTGGGCCGCACCAACCGGTCAGACCTGTTTCTGGAATCGGTCAGACCGGTCTCGAGGGGACAGATTCGGGGAATTTGTTTCCTACTCCCGTGCAAAATACTCAACAGCCAAATTTACAGGATAATTCATTAGAATACTTAGATAAGATATTGTCTAAGTACAAACTTGATTTGGCTTCAGCTCTTAAAGAGAATTTAGGAGTAGATGTCAGGGATAAGGCTAGGTTATACCAAAAGCCTTATGTTCCTAGATTTGATTTAGTTCCTTTCCCCACTGGTTTTAGAATTCTTGATTTTGTCAAGTTTAATGGGGAGGATTCTAAAAGCACTTTTGAACACATAAGTCAATACATGGCACAACTAGGCGATTCTAGCTCTAGTGAGACTTTGAAAGTGCGTTTGTTTTCTTTGTCACTAACTGGTACTGCTTTCTCATGATTTGCATCATTGGCTCCTCATTCTATTCCTCATGGGAACAGTTAGAGCAAAAGTTTCATGATCACTTCTTTTCAGGTAACAATGAGCTTAAACTATCACATCTTACATCGGTTAGGCAATCACGGGATGAGACCGTTAATGATTACATTAAACATTTCCGTGATACTAAAAACCGTTGCTTTAGTGTTAATATTGCCGAAAAGGATCTTGCTGATTCGGCTTTGAATGGTTTATGTTCTCACATTAAGGAGAAATTAGAAGGCTTTGATTTCTTTAATATAAACTAAGTACATCAAAGAGCTTTGGTTGCTGAAAGTCGAAGCAAAGATTTAAAAGAAGGCCAAAGGACTCATCAAGTTATTGTGCATAATCTTGAGTATGATTCTAATAGTTCCGATGATGAGTCTCATAATGTGTTGGCCGCTGAATTTGTATGGCCAGCATCTAATAAAGCTTTTACTTGCACATCTCTTAAGCCGACAAGAGGAGATGAAGTTTACTTTTGATGTGTCCAAATGCGATAAAATTTTTGATGAATTGCATAAGAGTAGATATATCAAATGCTCTTTTACTATTTCATCATCTGAGGAGTTAAAGCGGCTTGCTTATTGCAAATTTCATAATTCTTTTTCTCATGCGATGAATGATTGCAATTTCTTTCGTCGACAGATTCAATCGGCTGTAAATGATGGACGATTGAGTTTGAATGAGATGCAAATTGATAAGCACCCGTTTCCAGTCAACAACATGTTGGTCAATACCATGGATCTTCAAAAAGCCAAGATGTTGGTTCGGCCGGACAATGCCGATGCAACAAGAGGCAAGAATGTTGTGATTGGAGAACCAAGGAAGGTGATGGAACATGACAACGTGCTTGAGAGAGAAGTAGTCCTTAAACAAGCTCCTGATGGGAAGAAAATTTTGACTATTACAGTGAAGACTTTTGAAGTCGGGAGGCAATCAAGCTCTCAAGCGCGGGATCAAAGGCCGGTTGTCCCTGCCCAGGGCAAACCGGTCAGACGGTTGCCGTAACCGGTGAGACCGGTCCGGTCCAGAGGCCGGTCCGAACGTTTGTGCCTAAACGTCCCGAGGTTGGCACTTGGAAGACTAACCAGGAGAAAGATCAGGGGAGAACTTTCAAGCCGAAGGCGACCTTTGATCAAGTTATGGCTAAGCATATGCGCAACGCGGCCGTTCAACAAGATCGGCCACTAAAGAAGAGACCAAGATTGCCACCAAGGAATTCTAGTGTGAAGGAGGCGCCAAAGAGACAGTGGGGTCAAGGCCCAAGCTCATCCAACGGTGTTGGTCCTTCTAGGCCATGGAGTACGTATCAACCTCCCTCTCCACAACCTATTTGGAGAAATGGTATAATGTACGTGACTTATTGTCCTGCACCAAATCAACCACGGCCTGGAGCTCCTGTGCGTACCAGGATAAATTCACCACAGCCTAGGCCTGCAGGATTTCAGCCGAGACAAATGTCTGTGCCTCAGCAGCACAGACCGGTCAGACCGGTTCTTGCGACCGGTCAGACCGGTTTCCAGAGGAGGCCGGGCAAGGAGCCGGCTAAGCAAGAATATCATCCCATTCAGAAGAAGGAAGAGCCTACACCTTGTATTCCAAAGCCAATTGTGAAGAGTGTGATTCAAATTGGCTCTATGGCTGTTAATTGATACTTCGGCCGTAAAAAAGGTTCCTTTGCCTCAGTACACGCAGCCGAGGTGGTGTCCTCCTAGCTTATCTCATTCTCAGAAGAGGAGATTGCAGCGGTTGCGTACCCAAAAGCAAAGAGAGGAAGAATCGGCGAAAAAGAGGGCGGAGTGGTTCAATGAGGTTAAGCCGATGATTCCGCCATCTGGTCAGAGTTTCAAAGATGGTTCTGGTGCTCAAATATTCAAGCCAAGAAACCTGAAAGGGCCGAGCCGTCTGCAACGAATTCGGCCAATCTGGCTGAGACCGGTCAGACCAGTGTCCCTGACCGGTCAGACCGATTGCCCTCTGTTCCAGTTCTGACAACTGGAACCGGTCAGACCGATCAGAAGGAACCGGTCAGACCGGTCTTGCCTGAAGAATCGGTAGCTGATGCATTTTCTTCTTCGGCTAAAGTTTCGATTCCGTCCACTGCTATTTCAGATGTTCAGATGGGCGACGATGATGAAGCTGTTGATTTTGAGCCTTCACTCAGCAGGACAAATATGGAGGTCAATTTTATCTATTTGGACGCCGACTATTGCTTTGTCGGAGATGATAAGAGGGTGGCTCAAATTGATTTCGCTCCTAAAAATGCTGTGTTTCAGAAGCCCTTAGAATCGGACAACCATCTAAAAGCTCTTTATTTGAAGGGTCACATTAAAGGGAGGCCGATTTCTAGGATGCTCGTTGATGGTGGTGCTATTGTAAATCTCATGCCATACTCCTTATTCAAGAAATTGGGAGGTTTGGATAGCGAGCTCATCAAAACTAGCATGACCGCGTTGGAGGAGGAGAACCGATGAGCGCTAAAGGAGTTGCATCACTAGAGCTTACTATTGGGAGCAAGACATTGGCAACCGCTTTCTTCATCACGGAGGTACAAGGTAACTATAGCGTGATCCTAGGGCGCGATTGGATTCATGCAAATCAATGTGTGCCTTCTACCTTGCATCAGTGCTCAATTCAATGGGTTGGTGACAAAGTTGAGATGGTTCATGCGGATTCTTCGGCATGTGTTGCTATGGCCGATGCATCTATGTTAGGAACTCACGATAATTTCAAATGCTTGACTGGGATCGATATTTCGGATTTTGAGTTTCTTGCTTGCACTAAGGATGGCTTTATGTCTGCTGCTTTAAGACCGGTTCAAAAATCGGTCGATTCAGATGATGAAGAATAGATGA
>CM014276.1:29212075-29295009 GCA_004135705.1 Alloteropsis semialata | reverse complement strand
GCAGTTCTTTCATTCACAGAAATGTTTATATGGAATAGGGGGGAAAACATGCTGACTCCGATTCCACGTGCTCACTCTATCACAAATCACACGGCTTCCCCTGCATCTCAGTGGACCAAGTCAGTGTCTCTCTGCTTTGACGAGTCAAAAAGGGCAAAGGGGGACATATGTGGCTCAATAAGAACTGCTTTAGCACATATGGTAAATAGGATAGCTTAAGTGTACTCCATGAATGCAGAGAACAAAACTGGAAAATCAATAAATGTATTGCAGGCAGATACTAAATAGGAAAAGTCTAAATTACCCCGGCCCCTCAATTATGGTCAAAAGTCTAGTGAACCCCCTAAATTATGCTTTTAGTTCAATTTACTCTCACAACTTTGCCGATTGGTTCATTTTACCTCTTAGTAAGATCTGTCTTTTTTGTTTCTCCACACACAAATAGAGTTTTAAGTTCAAATTTTATGGGATGACAGAGAACATCATATATTATGTTAAAAAATATCATATAATTTTTTTGTACTTAATTTTATATAGTTTATGATTAATTTATAATTACATGTACTAGCCTCTTAAAATAATACTAAAAAATTTATAATATATTTTTCTAACATAAGTTATAATGTCGACTATCACACTGCAAAATTTGAATTTAAAACTCTATTCTCTATTTGTATTGGGAGATACAAAAAGACAAATTTAATTGAGGGGTGAGTTGAACCAATTGCCATAGTTTAGGGAGTTGTTTGAACTAAAAATAGTTCAGGGTTCTCTAGACTTAGTTGAGAGGGTAATTTAGACTTTTTCTTATAAATATAAAAAATCAAAAATACTAAACATTAAAAACTATTGAAAATTGGAACACCAAAGCACATGGGCAGAAACGAATATTGAAATCCATATGGATGTGCATAAGTGCTCCACTCTACACATCAATCGTGAAAAGCGTAAAGATATTTGTTGAAAAATGTCCCGTCAATATATATGCAAAAGCAAATGGAGCTGCTCAACCAATTTGTTGTTCCGGTTTCCAAAGTAATGTACAATCCATCTGGAAAACAGAGCAACTAATTTTCCTGACAATGAAATATGCTCCTCCCTGCCTATAATGCTCTCGGCAAGATGACAGGTAGCTAAACCAAAATCCAGTGAAATCCTTTCTACGTACATTATTGGACTCTATCCATGGACCTCAGTCACGTATCCCATCAGGTTTCAGGCTGAGACCACAATCAAACTAAGGACCAGAGTCGAGGGAACCGACCACAAGTCAAAGCACGTAGATACGGTAGCCGGAAGTGTGGAAAATCTCAAGAATCTTGCTTCGTCACCAGAAAAATCAAAGGATCTATATCTGTATTAGGCACCAATTAGGAAATTCTTCGTAGTACCGCGTCGTATACGTAGTCGCTTCCTCCTTGATGCATGTAACATCAGCAGCAGTCAATCATCTACTATATGATGGCACGAGAAATAGGTAGCAATAGCAGTCAAATAATCTCTAGTGTATCCGTTAACATGTCTTGATATTGAGATTGAATCATTCCATTTGTATAGGATAAAGCTAACCCGTAGACTACAGAATTAAACCTTGCGCCGCAGTCCTTGATCAGAAATTAAAGTATCGTGCGCGTGCGGCGGTCATGGTTATTAGTATGGTCCTAATACGTGCCCCACATAGGTAGCACACGGATACGGCGTGCCCACGTGGATGCAATATTTCATTGACACGGAAATTGTCATTGTTTCTTACATTGGTCGCTTGTTTGCACTTGTGTGTGAGAATCACATTTGCATGTTGATGTGCATGTGTACGTGGGCATACAGGTCAACAATCAAAAAAAAATATTACTAACACGTTTACTAGGTTTAGCTTTAACTTACTACCTCCGTCCTGTAACATAAGACATTCTAGTTTTGTCCTAAGTCAAACTAGATAAACCTTGACCAACTTTATAGAAATGAATAATAATAATAGTTATGAAATCCTATGAGCATTAGTTAGTAGACTCATTGTAAAATATATTTTTATATTTTACTTATTTGATTTGCTAAATGTTATACTTTTCTCTGTGAACTTGGTCAAACTTTTCAAAAGTTTAACTCAGGACAAACCCAGAATATCATTTATTCCAGGATGGAGGGAGTATGTCTTAGATTCATGGTTACAAATTTGGAACAGACATGATCAGAGATTGGCGAGGCGTGGGTTAATGGATTTGTTTCGGATCAGCCAATCTTTATCTCTACCTATTTCGACATTAGTTTCCACATCAAATTATATTTCTAATTGAACCCGTCAATCTTTATCTAATACCCTAATAATAATCTATCCCTCGTATCTTTACTAGGTTCATGCCCGTGCGTTGCTACGGGTGCGATAAATTAAGCATAGATAACATGATATTGATCCTACCAACATATTGTCCAAGGGTCGTTAAAAAGGGCAAGAATCACATTTTACATTGGGTCAAATCAAGCGTAGCTTTTATTTTTCTTTTCACATAATTTTATCCAGATTAACAATGAAGTGAAGATTGGGTGTTAATATATAGATGCAGCTTTATTCAGGACCAACATAGGTGTTTTGTCCATTTGAGTTACAAATATCAACACACGAACATTGACATCAGGAAAAAGCAAAACTTAGGTGTTTCAAAATGAGATGGAGGACGAAACATAAATTGACTACAAAACTTTTTTTTTCTTCAATTCAAGCGCTAAGCCACTCCACTGAAATAAGTTCGATAGCATGATCGAGCCTTGCTCTTGGATAGGATTATCTATCCAATTTAGCTACCCAGATAAACATATGTGTTGTTATAAAACCATCTGTTCCCCCTTTCTTCAGCATCTGCGGCTACTGGAATTGCTAATGCATCAGACCCTACAAATCTCTCCACATCAACAATATACATTAAAATAGATGCTGGCGCTTCTTCAATTATCAGTCATTTTGTACACTTAATAATGTTATAACCAGACCGGCAGTGACAAACATCAGTTCTCACTAATAGCAATATGGTGAACAGACTAATATTACTTTTGCATCAATGGTGGCAAGTTAATTATGTACTTGCTAAGCACCATTGTTCCAATAAGAACTGTCCTATAGAGCTGTTAAAATAAGTACCATCTGTATTTTCTGATGTATAAGAAGCAACAACATTTTTTAGAGCTAACAAAATGCATAGTGTCAATTTATTAATCACTAAGCATCAAAGGTGGCAACTTCTGTACTTGAGCTCATCTCATTTTGCACTAAGAGCTAAGTATTCACATGAGTTCGAATCTTGGACACTGCACAAACATATTTCACATGAAAATTTGTGTACAGGTCTCCTTATGTCTGAACTATTTTTTTGATTCTTTAGAAATTAGTAGACACATTCACACAATGAAGCGTCACTATACTACATAACTACAACACTATAAGCACATTATGTATACGTGTCTATAAAATTGTATCAATGTGAGTAGACATGCATCAACCGTGTCTATGAAAAGTTGTTTTCGGTCTTAAACACGCTTAAAGAATTCATCTCTACGAAATATGACACAGTCATATGAATACAAAATAAAATGTGTCTAACTCTAAATATAGCATGGCTATAGAGGGGGTATTCTTGTAACAATCTCTTTTTTAGGGCAACATTTTGCAACAATCCATAAGGTACTGGATGCATGCTACAGAGTTTCAACCCTCAAGAATATCAGTATCATTCGCTTTGATTCCAGGAGGTAAATTACACTACGACAGAATCTTCCATCAGTGCCGGCTGTGTGGCACGTTAGTGCCGGTCAGCACAGCCGGCACTGATTGTCCGGCACTAACGTGCCACACGTTAGTGCCGGTCACGGGTGACCGGCACTAACGTGCGCACATCATCAAAAAAAAAAATCGCGCGCACCCGGAGGCCCGCACACGAGCCAGTCACGAGGCAGGCAAATTTTTCGCGCGTAAACGCGCGTACGCGGCCGCGAGGATTCGAACCCACGACCTTAGCCTCGCGCGTTTCCTTCCTTACCATCCGACCTATGCATCACATGTGATTGGGATGGAAGATATTTTCCTTTTGAAGTGACCCGCGGGAGACATGTTAGTGCCGGTCGGGGGTTCCAGCCGGCACTAAACGACGTCATTTAGTGCCGGCTGGTATTATTGGCCGGCACTAAATGGGCGCGCCACTTTGGTGCCGGCCAATAACACCAGCCGGCACTAAATGACGTCGTTTAGTGCCGGCTGGAGCCCCCGACCGGCACTAACGTGTCTCCGCGGGCGCGTTTCTTCCCAGCCGGCACTAAATGTTGCCCCCGAACATGTTAGTGCCGGTTCCAGGGGGACCGGCACTAATGTCCTCCCACCAATGTGAAGTTCTCTCGTAGTGTTACATGAACTATTGTTATGTAACACAACTGTAGAAATAGCTGCACTGTAATTATCTTTTATGGTATCATATCACTTTCCATTTTTTCCTTATTAACTTTCCATAAAATTAATGCTAATGAACATGCATGTTGCCTGCTCATTAGCATTGATGCTAACCTTTCTCACCTCTATATTTGCAAGCTCCAGTTTAACCTTTTTTTATTTCTTAATAGCACAGGTTTTGATCAATGCCTTTTATTCCCAACATATCATATTTTCAAGGGAAACCTGTGTGCTGGAGTGGAGGTACCCTCTTGGTTTGAGACAACCGTTAAGTCTACTCAACTTTATGATGCCTTCTTCCATTTTCGGTTGTGGTCTCAATACCAAAATTTGTTTGTATCATGAGTGCAGGTCATGTTGCTCATCTGAACATATCTTATGACTTGCTACCATATAAAGATGTCATCTACTCCTCTGTCTCAACAAGCATGACCTTCTTCTTCCGAGTAAGTTATTCAATTTTACATTCTTTGACTGTCTCTCAGCACATCATAAACCATGCATAATGAGGTTCATACCTGAGCTCTCATGCCCTGTTGATTGTCACATACAGATTTGGAAATATAGTGAGTTCATCTTCCTCCTCACTGTTAGTTCGTTGGCACCTGCAATTGATTTGAAATTAGGATTAAACAAAATGGTGTACCGTGAGAAGTTAGAAATGAAAAACATTAGATGATCTCATTAAGATATACTGTTTTATTTGGTTTTTTTTTGCGGGTAAAAGGGAGCTGTTGACAACCAAAATTGGCACTTCATCAATGACCAGAAGAATTGCAGGACCCGGCGCAAGAATCAAGACAGAAGATGACGCAAGAGGCAAAGCCACGCCCAGACCGGTTAGGACTCTTAGATTTAGGATTTCGAGGTTGTAACGAGTTGTAACTTGGTTTCCTTGGGGGACAAGACCTACCCTCCCTATAAATATAAGGGGATTCGGCCGATTGAGGGCAACCCAATCGAATCTATCAAATTTACTACTTTTACCTTTACTTTTTGTACCTTTCAAACCCTAGCTTTTCCAACCCCGTATGTTGTTCTTTCTTCGTCTCTGTGACGTTTGAAGGCGTCCTAGGTGGCCTACCGACCCTAGGATACCCCTGATCACGTTCTCCCTGACAGATCCTTCTGGGAGGCGTTTTTAGGGTTTCCTCCTGTCTTCCCTACAGGAACCGGTCTGACCGGTTTCCCTGACCGGTCTGACCAGTCTGCGCAGAGGAGCTACGAGTTTATCGTGTTACGTGCTGCGCGATCTAGCGCTCTCGTGTGTTGACCTAATTCTGCGTCAACATACTTTTGGCGACTCCGCTAGGGAATTGGAGATCTGGTTCGTGCAGCCGATCTATCTAATTCTATCTAGATGGGTTCCAACACCGAGTTAGATCTTGAGAACGTCATTGTCGTCAAGGACGATGAACTTTCTGCTGAAGATCGCCAAGGGCTCGAGGAATACTTGAAGAAGAAAGCAGAAGAAGGGCGCCTCTACTACCTCTCACACTTCAAGAAGGACCGCAAGGGCGTGATCTCCAAGATCAAGGAGGTAGATCAAACTGCAGTGGCTTCTCCTAAGGTACTACCTGATGACAATTCTCATGAAGTCTTTCTAAAGTACATGGAGGATAAGATGGCTGAGAATAATATCAAATTGGTTAATTGGATGCATAAAAAGTGTTTAGAATCGGAAGGCAAACAGCCTATGGCTGAACAACCTATCGCCGATCCTAGTATTTTGATTCCCAAAATTCCTATTGTGCCTGATCTTAAAACACCGGCAGCAAAACCCATAAAACCACCCATGTATGGCATGCTGTTGAATTATTTTGAAGGCCAATCTGTTACACCATCCAACCTAATACATACTCGGCCTGCTGCGCCTCAACCGTTCGCAACTTTACCTAATTCGGCTGATTATGGTTGAATTAACAGTGAAGTTGTGAATTGTACCCCGCAAATTCTAAATTCTGGATATTCTGTACCCCCACTAGTACAAACATTATTTTCACAAGGCCCAGTACCTTACGAACTTTTCGGAAGGTTCGGCCAACAGATTCAGGGACAGGTGTCAGCCAATCAAGCTGGCCTGCACCAACTGGTCAGACCGGTCTCTGTAACCGGTCAGACCGGTCATGGAGGGTCGGATGCGGCCAGCCAGCTTGGGCCGCACCAACCGGTCAGACCTGTTTCTGGAATCGGTCAGACCGGTCTCGAGGGGACAGATTCGGGGAATTTGTTTCCTACTCCCGTGCAAAATACTCAACAGCCAAATTTACAGGATAATTCATTAGAATACTTAGATAAGATATTTTCTAAGTACAAACTTGATTTGGCTTCAGCTCTTAAAGAGAATTTAGGAGTAGATGTCAGGGATAAGGCTAGGTTATACCAAAAGCCTTATGTTCCTAGATTTGATTTAGTTCCTTTCCCCACTGGTTTTAGAATTCTTGATTTTGTCAAGTTTAATGGGGAGGATTCTAAAAGCACTTTTGAACACATAAGTCAATACATGGCACAACTAGGCGATTCTAGCTCTAGTGAGACTTTGAAAGTGCGTTTGTTTTCTTTGTCACTAACTGGTACTGCTTTCTCATGATTTGCATCATTGGCTCCTCATTCTATTCCTCATGGGAACAGTTAGAGCAAAAGTTTCATGATCACTTCTTTTCAGGTAACAATGAGCTTAAACTATCACATCTTACATCGGTTAGGCAATCACGGGATGAGATCGTTAATGATTACATTAAACATTTTCGTGATACTAAAAACCGTTGCTTTAGTGTTAATATTGCCGAAAAGGATCTTGCTGATTTGGCTTTGAATGGTTTACATTCTCACATTAAGGAGAAATTAGAAGGCTTTGATTTCTTTAATGTAAATTAAGTACATCAAAGAGCTTTGGTTGCTGAAAGTCGAAGCAAAGATTTAAAAGAAGGCCAAAGGACTCATCAGGTTATTGTGCATAATCTTGAGTATGATTCTAATAGTTCCGATGATGAGTCTCATAATGTGTTGGCCGCTGAATTTGTATGGCCAGCATCTAATAAAGCTTTTACTTGCACATCTCTTAAGCCGACAAGAGGAGATGAAGTTTACTTTTGATGTGTCCAAATGCGATAAAATTTTTGATGAATTGCATAAGAGTAGATATATCAAATGCTCTTTTACTATTTCATCATCTGAGGAGTTAAAGCGGCTTGCTTATTGCAAATTTCATAATTCTTTTTCTCATGCGATTAATGATTGCAATTTCTTTCGTCGACAGATTCAATCGGCTGTAAATGATGGACGATTGAGTTTGAATGAGATGCAAATTGATAAGCACCTGTTTCCAGTCAACAACATGTTGGTCAATACCATGGATCTTCAAAAAGCCAAGATGTTGGTTCGGCCGGACAATGCCGATGCAACAAGAGGCAAGAATGTTGTGATTGGAGAACCAAGGAAGGTGATGGAACATGACAACGTGCTTGAGAGAGAAGTAGTCCTTAAACAAGCTCCTGATGGAAAGAAAATTTTGACTATTACAGTGAAGACTTTTGAAGTCGGGAGGCAATCAAGCTCTCAAGCGCGGGATCAAAGGCCGGTTGTCCCTGCCCAGGGCAAACCGGTCAGACCGGTTGCCGTAACCGGTGAGACCGGTCCGGCCCAGAGGCCGGTCCGAACGTTTGTGCCTAAACGTCCCGAGGTTGGCACTTGGAAGACTAACCAGGAGAAAGATCAGGGGAGAACTTTCAAGCCGAAGGCGACCTTTGATCAAGTTATGGCTAAGCATATGCGCAACGCGGCCGTTCAACAAGATCGGCCACTAAAGAAGAGACCAAGATTGCCACCAAGGAATTCTAGTGTGAAGGAGGCGCCAAAGAGACAGTGGGGTCAAGGCCCAAGCTCATCCAACGGTGCTGGTCCTTCTAGGCCATGGAGTACGTATCAACCTCCCTCTCCACAACCTATTTGGAGAAATGGTATAATGTACGTGACTTATTGTCCTGCACCAAATCAACCACGGCCTGGAGCTCCTGTGCGTACTAGGATAAATTCACCACAGCCTAGGCCTGCAGGATTTCAGCCGAGACAAATGTCTGTGCCTCAGCAGCACAGACCGGTCAGATCCGGTTCTTGCGACCGGTCAGACCGGTTTCCAGAGGAGGCCGGGCAAGGAGCCGGCTAAGCAAGAATATCATCCCATTCAGAAGAAGGAAGAGCCTACACCTTGTATTCCAAAGCCAATTGTGAAGAGTGTGATTCAAATTGGCTCTATGGCTGTTAATTGATACTTCGGCCGTAAAAAAGGTTCCTTTGCCTCAGTACACGCAGCCGAGGTGGTGTCCTCCTGGCTTATCTCATTCTCAGAAGAGGAGATTGCAGCGGTTGCGTACCCAAAAGCAAAGAGAGGAAGAATCGGCGAAAAAGAGGGAGGAGTGGTTCAATGAGGTTAAGCCGATGATTCCGCCATCTGGTCAGAGTTTCAAAGATGGTTCTGGTGCTCAAATATTCAAGCCAAGAAACCTGAAAGGGCCAAGCCGTCTGCAACGAATTCGGCCAATCTGGCTGAGACCGGTCAGACCGGTGTCCCTGACCGGTCAGACCGATTGCCCTCTGTTCCAGTTCTGACAACTGGAACCGGTCAGACCGATCAGAAGGAACCGGTCAGACCGGTCTTGCCTGAAGAATCGGTAGCTGATGCATTTTCTTCTTCGGCTAAAGTTTCGATTCCGTCCACTGCTATTTCAGATGTTCAGATGGGCGACGATGATGAAGCTGTTGATTTTGAGCCTTCACTCAGCAGGACAAATATGGAGGTCAATTTTATCTATTTGGACGCCGACTATTGCTTTGTCGGAGATGATAATAGGGTGGCTCAAATTGATTTCGCTCCTAAAAATGCTGTGTTTCAGAAGCCCTTAGAATCGGACAACCATCTAAAAGCTCTTTATTTGAAGGGTCACATTAAAGGGAGGCCGATTTCTAGGATGCTCGTTGATGGTGGTGCTATTGTAAATCTCATGTCATACTCCTTATTCAAGAAATTGGGAGGTTTGGATAGCGAGCTCATCAAAACTAGCATGACCGCGTTGGAGGAGGAGAACCGATGAGCGCTAAAGGAGTTGCATCACTAGAGCTTACTATTGGGAGCAAGACATTGGCAACCGCTTTCTTCGTCACGGAGGTACAAGGTAACTATAGCGTGATCCTAGGGCGCGATTGGATTCATGCAAATCAATGTGTGCCTTCTACCTTGCATCAGTGCTCAATTCAATGGGTTGGTGACAAAGTTGAGATGGTTCATGCGGATTCTTCGGCATGTGTTGCTATGGCCGATGCATCCATGTTAGGAACTCACGATAATTTCAAATGCTTGACCGGGATCGATATTTCGGATTTTGAGTTTCTTGCTTGCACTAAGGATGGCTTTATGTCAGCTGCTTTAAGACCGGTTCAAAAATCGGTCGATTCAGATGATGAAGAATAGATGAAGTGGCACATGGCCGATATTTGGTTATCGCCCTTAGAAATATAATGACCGATGAATTCTGTTAAAACATCGTCCTCAGGTAACAATTTTGGTGCTAATGTATTTTATGGTACGCAAGCTTTACCAAAAAACAGGGGGGCATATGTTGACAACCAAAATTGGCACTTCATCAATGACCAGAAGAATTGCAGGACCCGACGCAAGAATCAAGACAGAAGATGACGCAAGAGGCAAAGCCACGCCCAGATCGGTCAGACCGGTTTGGGGAACCGGTCAGACCGATTACCCTGTAATCCGACTAGGACTCTTAGATTTAGGATTCCGAGGTTGTAATGAGTTGTAACTTGGTTTCCTCGCGGGACAAGAACTACCCTCCCTATAAATATAAGGGGATTCGGCCGATTGAGGGCAACCCAATTGAATCTATCAAATTTACTACTTTTACCTTTACTTTTTGTACCTTTCAAACCCTAGCTTTTCCAACCCCATATGCTGTTCTTCCTTCGTCCCTGCGACGTTTGAAGGCGTCCTAGGTGGCCTGCCGACCCTAGGACACCCCTGATCACGTTCTCCCTGACGGATCCTTCCAGGAGGCGTTTTTAGGGTTTCCTCCTGTCTTCCCTGCAGGAACCGGTCTGACCAGTTCCCTGACCGGTCCGACCGGTCTGCGCAGAGGAGCTGCGAGTTTATCGTGTTACGTGCTGCGCGATCTAGCGCTCTCGTGTGTTGACCTAATTCTGTGTCAACAGGAGCTTCATTAACTAGGCAGAACACAATCATTTTCGATTAGATCACAAACACATGCAGGCACTGTGCCCAACCAAACTGCAGTATGAATATTTCTCCTAGCTAAATGAGCTAACTCATTAGCGACTGAATTGCGCTCCCTATCTACCTTAGCTACCTTCCAATCCACCAGTAGCTGTGCATATTCCTTGGCTTCAGCAACAAAGAAGCCAATCTGTCTTGTCGACTTTGCAACACCTTGACAAGCCTGGAGCAATCAGATTTCAAAATCGCCCTGCCCTGTGCCCATTGTGATGCCAGTCGGAGACCCTCTCAACACAAGCGCGAGCTTCTGCTTCTGCATCATCTACACAGTGGAACAAAGCTCTCCAAGCCGTTAGGATAATTTGCCCTGAACTATCTCTAGTGACCACACCTGATCCGGCTTTCCCAGAGGACGATACCAAAGATCCATCCACATTTATTTTCACCCATCCTTCAGGTGGAGACGCCCTGGAATTTACGTACTTCTTTCCCTCCTGCTTCTTCCCTTTGCTGTTGTCGAATGGTCTACAGGATCCTTTCCCCTTTTCGTTTTCCTTGTCCATCTCTCGGCATTGTGGTGTGTTCTGCAAGGCTAACAAGGAATGCTCTGCATCAAGGATATCTGTAGGTCCAGACTGATGAGTGATTTATTGTGTACTGACCAAGTTTTCCATAACAGTAGCTTGACAAGGTCTTTTTGTTCTACATTGCATCTGTCCAGGAGCAAGAGTAACCAATCAGGACCTGTATAGGCAAAAAGTTCCTCTTGAGGCAGCAGCCAGTGTCGTCTCATAGCTTTGCGCAGACCTACCGCTAAAGGGCAAACCATAGTAGCGTGATAACCTAACTCCGGCTCCCGATCACACAAGGTTCAAACCATGCTTGCTGCAATCTTTCTGAAAAATTTTGCATGCCTTGTTGGGAGAACATCTCTGCATGTTTCCAGATGAAAATGTTAACCTTAGGAGGAACTGCACCTGACCAGACATTGGTCCAAACTCCAAAGTTTCCTGTCCCCTCTGGTGATGCACTGGATGCCTGTATTTTTACACCTCAGTGCCAGTTGTATGCGCTTCGTACAGTGAAGATCCCCGATTTTTCCATGTGCCATGCTATGAAATCATCACACCTTCTTGATGGCAGTTTGATTGAAGTAATTGCTACAGCATCTATTGGGTTGAAAATTCCAGCAATTCTATCCATATCCCAATCTCTATCATTAATATCCAAGAGCTCAGACACCCATTTAAACCTGCATCTCTCTTTTCTTGTGATGACTTTTAGAAGAATAATCCCTTGGAATCCAAGGATCCCGCCAAATACGTACTTGTGTGCCACTGCCAAATCTCCAAATAATACCTTTTTTAAGCAGATCCGAGCCACGCAGCATGGATTGCTATGTAAAAGAGGTGTTTGAGCTGAAAGCTGTATCAACCAAGGAACCTCTAGTGTAGTACTTTGCCTTCAGTAATCGAGCGCATAAGCTATCAGGAAATTCTATTAGTCTCCAAGCCTGTCTAGCCAGCATGGCTTGGTTAAAAAGACGCAGGTCCTTAAAACCTAGGCTTCCATGACATTATTCTTTCCAAGCTATCCACACAGTCCTTTCTTCCCATGCTCCGTACCCCACCAAAAATTCCTAATAATGCTTGTCATATCATCCCACAATCCTAAAGGGAGCTTGAACAGACTCATAATGTATGTTGGTAGAGCTTCAGCCAATGCCTTTATAAGAGTTTCTTTTGCCGCTAGAGATAGAAATTTTTCAGAGTAATCCCGCAGCCGCTTGCTCAATCTTTCCTTCCACAGCTGGAATCGTTCGCCCTTCAACCTGCCATTAGGAGTAGGTAGTCCGATCCCAGGTACTTAGCATCAAACACCGTTCTTTTTTCACTCCAAGAATTTGTTTAAACTGGCTATGGACTGGTTGATGTTCTTTACAGTACTCCATACTACCAACCAGTGGTATATAGTATAGACCTCCATAAGTAAGGGTAGTTCAGTAATTTCACTTAGATGAAAATGAAATTAGAGATTGAAAATACAAAAATATATATCAAGAATCAAAGTGATTTTTTAAAATCAATTACGTCATTAATTTTTCCCAAAATACCCATATACTACTATACTACCCACTCTATACTACTATACTACAATTAAAGTTTCCAGTAGTATACAATTAATCTGAACCATACATCTTTTCATACTAGTCCTTCTTATACACTAGTATAGAGTATTATGGAGTACCGTAAAAGAACTCTACCATTAAACATTATAGAACACTTCGCTTGGTTGATTAGTTGTCCAGTGCTGTTAGCATATGTATCCAAGATCACTTTGACTTCAGTGGCTTGTTCAACAGTTGCTTCAAAGAACAGAAGGGTTATACAGCAAAAAGAAGATGTCATATTTTCAGATCATGAATATTGCCTTCCTGAACTTTTCTATTAATCAGTGTAGACAAACCGTTAGCAACAAAAAGGAACAAATAAGGCGACAAAGGATCACCTTGACGAAGACCACGCATTGGAGAGAACGGCTCCGACATGGTGCCGTTGAAGCATACAGAGTAGGGAACCGAGGTGACACATGTCGTGACTCGGTCTACCCAAGAACGTTGAAAGCCCAGCTTTGGTAAAACATTGTTTAGAAATCTCCAATCCACTCGGTCATATGCCTTGGCGAGATCCAATTTGTAAGCACAAAATTTGCTCCTTTCATTTGCATTAGAGTTTATAGCATGCAAGCATTCAAAAGCAACTAATAAGGCATTATCTGTAATTAGCCTCCTTGGAATAAAAGTGCTTTGATTTGGTGAAATAATATCCTGAAAGAGAGGTCTCAGCCTGTTTGCAATGCACTTGGAAACAACTTTATAAATCACATTGCATAAACTTAATTAGTCTGAAATCTTTTAGAGATTCTGGGTATGGTACCTTGGGAGTTAGAACATTACACGTGTTATTCACAACTATAGGCATATATCCAGATTCAAAGAATTCCTGGACTGCTTTTATAATATCATCTTTCATCACTTCCCAGTTCCTCTGGAAGAAACGAGTCGGCAGTCCATCTGGCCCTGGCGCCTTGAGGGGCCCTATTTGGAACATGGCATCACCTACTTCCTGTGCAGAATATGTTTTGCATGGCTCTTGATTAGTAGCATCAGAAATAACTGGTTGAAAAGACTTACATTATGTCTTTACATAAAAAATCCAAGGATTCTAATGGTAGCGAATATCTGTGAAAATAATAATGGTGCCATTTCTCTGAAATTTGTATTCTCCACTGTCTACTGATTTCTTCTGCTCCTCCACAACACAAACTCTATTGTTCCTTAACTTTTTCTAGATGTTTGAGAGGACGGTCAAAATAGTGCAAATGGCTCCCTATGCAAGCACTAGTGCCAAAAAGTAAGAATTTCTTATAAAAGATATAGAGCATACCATCAGCACCAAGGCCTTCAAATCGCCTATGCTCTGTAGAGAATCCAAATTTCCTCCTGTGTAAAAGGCTCAAGTAAGGCCATATGTGATGAGGCACTGGCCGATCTTTCGAGAGGTAGAGGGTAAATTCGATTGGTGGAGAACTCGATGTCGGCGATCCAGCTTCAAATTAGTCACAATTCGAACCCTGCAACCATTACACCACTGCTTCGTTGGTTATCAACCAAGCACAACTTGATTGACCACGCCGAGAAAGCTTTCTCTGCAACCGAATGGAAGAACACAAGCAAGAGAATGATAAACACGCAATCTGAAATTGCAGATCTGTATAAAGCGAATATGAGAGGGGTTCAAGAACTTAGTTTGAAAGGACTAATCACCACAGACAAGGAGATCAACAACAGGGGCCCTGGACCACTGTAAACGAACTTGTCGCCACAGTTACAATGAATCCATCATAGTTTCGACTTTAAAAAATTGACTAAACAAAACCCATGCCCTAATATGGTGGCAACTACTGAATATATACTCCAAGGGTCAACCTAGACGCCCCTCTTGGGCTCCAACACGATACACGGGACAACGGCCCAAAAGACGGTGACATAGCACTTTTACAGATTCTAGACGTCCACTTGTTTCGATGATTCCCATTGACTCAGATAGAATTTTGATGTGGGACCGATCCCATTGGAATCTCTATGAAATTCTCTTTCCATCCATATAAATAACGTCCAAACCAGACTCCGTATGCGACTTGGGTGTCATTTTTGGTGTGTGTTGCTCCTGGACTTCGAGGTGTGCTCGAACTTGGGCCTTCACCTTAGGGCCTCGAACCGAATTAACTTTAGGCCTTCTTCTTGACTTGGACACCCATGTTGTACTCCTTCAAAACAAACAATCATGGCCATATCCTCATCATCCTCCTCTTCTTGACGAAAAGTCGTCCTCGTCGTCGATTGTACTCAAAACCGATCCTGCAAAACACAAAGGAGAACGGTGTTGCGAAAACAAAGGGAAGCAAAAATGTATGTTCCATATGCATGATCAAAATACACATGATATTTGTCAACACCATCCTGCAAAAGATTAGTACTAACAAAAGACAGAGTAGAACTAGATGGTCGTATATCAGAAAATTCAGCACCAGTAGGCATAGGTAGCAACCAACAATGCTCCCCTTCTTGGGAGACAAAAACTAGTAGAGGAACATGTGAATATATTTTTATTATGGTTGTTTCTTTAATCGATCACAATCTTGCACAACAAAAGGAGAATTCATATTACTATGAATGTAGACTCTATATATCACATATTGTCCTTTGTTGTCATATTTGCCAACAACATGATATGTGTGTTTATCAAACCAAGGCAAATCAGCATATCTAAAAGTATCTCTTCCAAACAATCCAGATTATACAAAACATCAAATTCAATGTAACCCAAAGTGTGTAAAGAAGACAACAGTTTTAGGTCATAATTGGCACTAGCAATATGTATAACATGTTTAGGTTCAGCACAAGTATTTGGTTGCAAAATATGTAAAACTTAAGCATTATCACACAATTCATCTTTATCACATGGAACATCAATCAAATCATCATGTGACAGAGATAAATCAAGAGATGATTCCACTAACAATTGCTCTATGATAGCATGATTTGTGGAGAAATTTAGCATATTAAGACAATTCTCACCTTCTGTGAGTGTAGCATCATGTGCACGAACCATGTTCTCAGCAGCAGTAGGTGCAATGTCATGTGATGGTTCTGAATGTGCACATGAGGTTGTGACCTCCTCAGTTGTTTCCATGTCATCCTCTTGCTTATGTACATCATCCTGCAAAACGTTAGCCATAGCAAGAGAAATAACAACAGACTCTTCGTCTAAATGATGCACCTCTTCATATGAGTCCAAAATTGGAGGTGGGTTAACAAAGGTTTCTCTCATAAGAAGTTTCATATCAATCCAAGTTTGAGGTTTATCTGAAGGATCTAAATACTCCCACCAATATTGTCAAGAATGTCGTAAAACACTAGCTGCATTTTTTACCTTCCTCTTTGGACACGTAAAGCGAGTAGCAAAAATGTTGTCTATAGCGATTTCTCACTCAATGTACTCATCAGCACCTATACCATCATAAGTAAGTGGATACGAATAACTTGTCATTGTTAGAAGACAGCAAAAGACAACACAAACGTATTATCCCTACCAACTAGCAACTACTTGGTGGTGGTGAAGATGGAATGCAATATCTCAAGCGGTTTACCACCATCTTGCAAGTGTTCTTACCAAAGCCAACAGGGCGGCACAATCTGTTGTCAAGTTTTGGTGTAACAGTTGCAAGGTGAACATATACTGATCAGAAGTATATGCAGAGCTTTGAGTAGGCACAATATGGGAGGAAGGAATAACAATTATTCAAGTCAGAATTGCAGGACTGAAAAGTAGTCCCAAGATAGTCTATGTCGTCGGCCTAAACTCGTCATAGACCTAGTTCAAGCAAGCAACAATATAACTTGCACAGGGATACAAAAGATGCACTTCTAAATTTTTTTCTTCTTTGCCTTATCTTTCTTCCTTTTTAGTGCGGCTTTTTCTCACTACTAGAAAAAGCTACATCTAAGACGTTCACATTTTGTCATAGAAAACGTCAATAACGTCTTGGAAAAATATCAGTGACGAATCAGTGACGAAAATTTATTCGTCATCTTTGTAGCGTCAGAAAAGTTGCAGAGTGACGATTTCCCATATTTCATCACAGATAAGGTTATATCCATGACGATTTTGTCCCTGTCACGGAACTGTTTCAGCAGCTGTTCCTGCATACACGTGGATGATGGAAAGGTTGACACGTGTTTCTCTGTAAGGTTGACACGTGTTTCTCTGCAAGGTTGACACTTGTGTCTCTAGTTTGCCACCGAGTTTTTGACACGTGTTATGCTGTGAGGGTGACACGTGTTGTGCTCTGAGGCTGACAAGTGTACAGTTACGTGTTTGACACTTGGTTTTTTTGTGTATACGTGGTAGCACACAAGCAATGACGTGGCATCTGTTATGTAATGACGTTTATTTTTCGTCACAAAAATTTGACGAGTTTTGTAGCATAACAGACAATTCTGCTCATTGTCATAGAACTTATTTTCACACATGTAGCACAAGTTCATAGAGCACAAACTTAATGTTCATACAACCAAAGTTCCCAAACACATGGGAACCACAAGTTCCAGACATCATTGGTTCACATCACACAAATCACCAGTTCACAAACTTATTCATACACCAAAGTTCCCAAACACATGGGAACTACACAGACATCATATTGTTCAAAGCATAGGAAGCACCAGTTCGCAAACACATCAGTTCCGACGACCTAACCACACTGCTCAAGTTCACAAGTCCATATGAAGAACCCAGGAAGCTATGTAGCTCGATTACCTGAGCTGAGACCCAAGATGCGCTGAAGGATCAGATCAGTAGCTTCTTGTTTCTTCTTGAACTCCTCCAGCTCTTGCTGGGTCTTGAGCACAACTTCTTGGGTCTTGGCCATTGATTCTTCTGTATGTTCAGCTTTCTTCCTCAGGTTGTCCACTTCTTCTTGAAGATGATCAGCCCTCTCCTTCTCCGCCTGTAGCTCTTCCCGAAGTTGCGCTTCTCTTGCAACTGATGGAGCACATTTGCTTGCTGGTGTTTGAATACCAGCATTCTTGAGGAATGTAGAAGCTGCACTAGTCTGTGAGAGAACCTTCGAAACAATCTTAGTACTAGATCTTGGTGTTTCTAGATCTTGAGCAGGCTCGGCCAACATATTCTCCATGGCACTCTACAGGTGAAAAAATGAAAAAAATGATAAGTTCATTATACATAATCCATTTTTGAAGCCAAGATATGAAAATCATCCTAAAAACATATGGTTGTACATGAAGATAGTTAACAATAACTTTCCATGACACATCAGATTAATGAAAACCCTATCAATGTGCTTTTACCATACAGGAATCATATAGGAACAACTTTTTAGTTCGTAATCACAGATAGGACCATCCAACAAGCATATAGGAACTTGTAACATCAACAAAGCATATAGGAACATCTTTTTATGTACTAATTCCACCCAGCAAGCATATAGGAACAATTTTGCTTTTCACAAGCATAGAAAGGACCATGCACATAGAACATATTACTGCATATATAGGCAATCATTCCATCCAGCAATCATATATAGGCACTTACAACAGTTTCTTTGACCTGCTCAGTCATACCCTTCTTCTTGCTGGTATGCAATTCCTTAAAAATTTCCACTGCACCAAGTTCTTTGTCCTTGTTTTTCTCCTTCTGTATTTATTTTAATCATGGAATGCAGGAAAATTAGCTTTTGTTTGTAGAAAAATTTATAGGAAATAGATATTTAAGGTTTGATAGTATACAATGCATTGTCCTAGTGTTTGAGCACTTACAAAAGTGTACAAGTGTGATATGTAGTTTCAAGATCCCGTCGCTTGATGGTGCTTGACCTTAGCACGGTTGCTCTTGTTCTTGTCAGAAATTTCCTATAAGGCAAATCTGTAAATTGCTGACAACATAGGTACAATAGAAATTTTTCTGTACAACATCATCATACCTTTGCTCTTGCTCCAGACCACAGTTGCACGAGTTCACGCCACTGGTCATCAGTCATACTAGAAACAGGGGAAGTAGTTCTGACTTGATCAGCCGGTATACCAGTGAAGTACTTTTTCTTCAATAAGTATCTACTCTGGCGTACAGCACTTTGGAGTATATTGCAGCACGCTTCCACTGTTGGCTTATCGTTCTCATCAACTGCCAACCTAACCTGCAGAAGTCAATCACCCATCATATCATTGGCCTTAAATGCTTCCAACCAGCATATAGCTTTTACTTACCGATAACTGGCCCATGAACTCTTTCATGTGTGTTTCATCTTTCTTGTAATGTTTCCAGTGAGTTAGGATAGGCATGCTCTTCCTAGTGATGATTCCAGCCTCTGAAGCTAGCCTAGCAGCTTGCACATGCTTCTCTGGCCTTCTCTTCCCTGGAGCAACTTCAATTGGCAACCTCCTTCCCATAGCTTTTGTCATATTGTCCAGCAATGTTCCTTTCGTGGGCGGTCTTGGTTTTCTTGGAGCACGTTGTCGACCTATAAATGAGACAATTATAGTGTTAGAGTAGTCAACTATATTGTTGGAGTAGTCAGGTAAAAATAGAAGTGAGGAAGCATGTGATATTACTTGCCCTGAGGAACTGCCTCTAACTCTTGATGGACCTCATCTTCATTGATTGGTTCATCAAAAGCAGACCAGTCCAGAACATGATTCTGGGAATGGTCTTGTTCGCCTTGTCCCATAGAGGCTTCAGCATTGTTCTCAGGTTGCGGATTGGACTGTTCTTCATCCCTAGCTGCTTGGTTTGTGGTGATGTACTTTTTCCCAGACCTTGTTACAACTCCAGGAGCTGTGTCACTTTCTGGATTTGCCCGCACTCTTTTGGTTCCACCTGGAGGCATCTTAGCCTTCTTCTTCGATTTTCTAGCCCGCTTGTTCTTGTCGTCAGTTTCCTAGTACACAAGGGGAAATAAATTAGCTAGTAAAACCAGCATTAAAAAATGTGTCACAATATACATTGGACACCCTAATGTAAAGACCCACCCCACCCACCTTTTCTATGCTATTAGATTCACTTCCATCTTCTTCTTCCTGGCCGTCACAACCTCTAGGAACATAGGATGAATCAGACCCCTCACCATCATCCTTCCCGTTTGTTTCCTTGTTTTCATGTAGCAGGCTACTACGAACAGCAGTAGCCAAGGGGCGGATACCCAACTCCTGGAGCTTCCTGTTGTTCTCCGCAATTTGCAAGTCCCGTAGCCTTTCATAGTACCCTATTTGTAAACAAATTTTAGTCCATTTAACCCTAAGCCCTTATTTATAAACCCTTAACCCTTTCTAGTACAAAATGTGGAACACCTACAACTAGAAGAACACCTAGAACTAGAACTAGAACTAGAAGAACACCTATACCCAAACCTTAGCGCTACACCGTGGAAGCATTTACGAAGAACAAAACCCTAAACCGAAAAAGACGAATCGTTTGGGCATAACCTGGGCTTGGGGGGGCGAGTCGTGCTGAGCGCCGTTGAGGCATCCTCGTGCACCCTCCGAGTCGATGTACTGGTGCGGCTCCTTCACCGGGTCGCAGTTGACGGCTCCACCAAATCCAGTTGGTGGCGGCGGAGTGGATCTAGGAGCCGCTGCGGGAGGAGGAGGCGGCGGCGGAGTGGATCTTGGAGGCCGGAGGAGGAGTGGATGCGGGGGAGGAGGCGGTGGCGGAGTGGATCTTGGAGGCCGGAGGAGGAGTGGATGCGGTGGCGGAGTGGAGTGGATGCGGGGGGAGGGGAGGATGCGGGAGGCGGCGGCGGCTAGGTCTCGGCCAGATGGGGGATTGAGTAATATATAGTACTCGGGTAAGTTACGATTTTGTCCCTGTTGTACTGTTTCAGGAGCAGTCGGGGCTAGAGGGCAATAGTGGTATTTCGCAGCGACCCAAAATTGGGCGCGGAGAAGCGCGCCCACGCCACAAATGTTAGACGGGAGCAGGGCAGTAGTGTTTTTTCCAATTAAAATGGTTTTTTCTTTTTATTTGTTGAACTTATTGATTTGAAAAACGACATTTATTTTGTGGAATTTGGCAACAATTTTCACATGTCTCGGATACAATTGTTTTTTTGTGTGTCATGATAATTTTATGATATTGTGGTATTACACTAGTTTACAATGTGAAGTTGTCGACTTTGTATTATACACTAATTAGATGTGTGAAAGGTGAAAACATTATCTGACTTTTCTCAAAAAATGTGCAACATGATAACAATTGAGGTCTCAAGTTATAGACTTCATATAATCTATAAGTGCATAAGCAAGAATGAGTTGTGCTTAACATATGTGACACACATAAATAGGTAATATGCACACCAAAGGTACTTAACACTTCATACGATATAACATCATATATAAGCTAATATGCACTTCTTAGCTAATTTAAACTTTCAATTGTGTCAAGATCAAATATATATATAGCTATAGGATGTTTGGTGTACTTATACCTTGCTAGTATGCCCTTTATATACATAAATGGTGTACTTATACACTTGATATTGACAATATGTTCTCCATTCCAATGTGAGCTTACGATTATTGTATTTCAAAGTAGGACTACAAATTTGAGTTGAAAATCCGGTCCAAATTCATTTGAAAACGAGTTGAAATCATGGATTTGACCACAATTTGACCAACACGGACCCACAAGTCAGCCTCACCCCATGATGAACCGAGTCCAGCTACTTGAAGAGCTGACTACACGGACCCACCAGTCAGCCTCTGAAGGCAACGGCCACAAAGCTCCCCCAATCCCCCCGTTCATCCTGCCACCGGCGCCTCTGGCCGTCGCCTCTTGCCGCCGCCGCCGCCTCCTGGAAGCCGCCACCGGTACGCCAGCCCTCCTTCTCCCTCACTTTGCAGATCTTCTGCATCACCATGTCGTAGGTGTCATCGTCAAGCTGGCGCACGCGAGGGCCCCCCGCCGCTAGGGTTAGGCCGCACCAGCAGCAGGCTGCTCCAGCGCCAGCAACACAGCCAGAGCCACTTGCTGTTGTTCCTGCGGCCGCGGTCGACGAGGTGACCGGGTTGCCGTTGATCATTTGCCCCTACTGCAAGGATGTGAGGTTGATTGTGCTAACCACCACGAAGTCTCGGAAAAACCTTGGCAGGCGTTTTTTCAAATGCCCAAGGAACTATCAAAATGTAAGTGGTTCTTTGCAATTTGGCAAAATTAGTTTTCCCCTTTGGTGGATTTGGTGCCTGTTTAATCCAATTTTTGGGTGGAATTGCAGGATTCAACATCATGCCCTATGTATAAGTTCGAGGAGGAGTATGAGGATTATCTACGCACAAAAGGGTACTTAGGTTCAACCTCTTTGCTGGATGTTGTACCAGAGCTGATGCAAGAATTTCAGGAACTGAGACAAGGATTTGAAGAAATGAAGGAGCATGTAGTAGTCAGAAAACCTAGAATTAATTGGTGTTATGTTGTTCTTGGATGCTTGAACCTGTTTGTTCTGTTGTTGGGCATCCTTTTGTATGCTACTTAATTTGTCAGTTGTAATGACAGTTGTAATGTCAGTTCCTTTGTCAGTTGTAATGACAGCACTACATGTTGTAATGACAGCTCCTTTGTCAAATATGCTATGTCAAAGTCTAATGGATTCTAGCACTACATTTTGTCAGATTGTAACTTAATTTTGACTAATTTTTTACAGGATTTTGACTAAATTTTGACATAACTTTGCCTGAATTTTGACTGAATTGCAGCACATTTCATCACAGAAAGTTGATACAGAAAGTTCACCTCACATTCCATAAGATCACATTTCATCACAGAATTTGATAATGTTGATACAGATCACATCACATAATTATAATAAAAAGGTGAATCATACATGAGTGATACATCACAGAAAGTTCACATGAGTTACATGGGTGACATTTACCCTAATCATCATCATCACATTCCATAGGATCTCTATCATTCTCACTGAAATACTCTAAGACAGTGTCATCACCATTTCCGTCGCTTTCTTCGCCAATGTCTTGTTCCTTTCTATTGATCAGAACTTGTAAGTTCCCTGCAACAGTTGAAGTTTCCCCATCTACACGCCGGTACACAGGTGCAGTCTCATCTAAGCCATCATCAACACATGAATCCCCTTCATCTTGCACCCCAAGTTCATTATCAGAATCCGTGTCATCTTGGTGCACAGTTCCTGTGGCCATTTCTGTTTCATTCACATCAAACATGGTCCTGTGTTCAAATTTTTGCACAACATGCCAATTTTTCCCTAACAATGTGTCCTCCAAGTAGAAGATCTTTCTTGCTTGAGTTGCTAATATAAATGGATCTGATTTGTACCAAAACCTCTCAACATTGATGGATCTAAAATGGCCATCATCTCTAGGGACTCTTGCTTTGCCATCTTGACTGAACCATTCACACTGAAAGAGTACCACCTTTCGCTGGAATTCCAAATTTGAGTTGTAGTTCAACTCAATTATCTCTGTGAGCTGATCATAAAATTCAGTAAACACCCCGTTATGTGATCCATCCACCAGCACACCACTATTTTGTGTCTGTCTGTTTCTCTCACGGTCGACAGTGTTGTACCGAACACCATCGACACTACATGATGCCCATATGTTCACTCTAAGGTCAGGATGACATGATAATGCATATAGCCCTTCACTAACCTGTTCATGATTATCCTTCCACAGCTGCCTGATCTAAAATAACAAAAAAGTGAAAAAATTCAGAAATTAGGCCAGCAAGCTATACCAAAATACCAAAATGAGAATTTGAAAATAAAATATGAAACAACTTACATGACTCCTAAACCAAGCAGGAAATTCATTTTCGAGCCTTTTCTCAACATCAAGGGCACCTTCTTCCTACAACTGTTCTCTGAACATGCTGCACCGACATAACAGAATGTATTGGTAATGCAAGTTAAACAAAAAAAATCCAGAAATTAGGCCAGCAAGCTATACCAAAATACTAACCCCAAGTATGGCTCGACCTCATCACAGTTGTTCAGCACATACCAACATAGCTTCTCAAATTCTTTGTCTTCAAGATATGTCTGCCTGTTGGCTCCCAAGAGTTTGACAGATTGCTGAAATACAGGGAGGTCACCATGTGTTGCTCCACTCCATTTGTCATCATCTCGATTGAATCTAGTGACAACATCTTCCATGTACCTTGAACAAAAGGTCAAGGCCTCATTTGCTATGTACGCCTCAGCGATGCATCCTTCAGGTCTTGCCTTATTCCTCACATACCCCTTCAAAGTGCCCATCTGACGTTCGATCGGGTACATCGAACCATATTGGACAGGACCTCTTAACAGTGCTTCATCAGGTAGATGGTCAGCCAAGTGGACCATCACATCAAAAAATGCAGGAGGAAATATTCTCTCTAGCTTGCAAAGAATCACAGGAATTTCTGCTTTCAGACGTTTGATTACATCAACCTTTAGTTTCCTACTACAAATCTCCCTGAAAAATTTACCCAACTCTGCAATTGCTTTATATATGTCCTCGTGCACTAGTCCCCGAAGACCGACAGGTAATATTCTTTGAAGCAGGATGTGGCAATCATGGGTTTTGAGGCCCTGCACCTTATTACCATCAGCACTAATGCATCTTGACAGGTTGGAAGCATATCCATATGGAAACTTGATACTTTTCAAGAATCCACAAAATGCAAGCCTTTCTTCTTTCTCCAAGGCATACCATGCTTCTGGCATGGAGACTGAATTGTCATCATCTTGTTCTAAATGCAAGTTAGGTCGTATGCCCATATCCTGCAAATCAAGTCTCGCATTAAATGTATCCTTATTCTTGCCCTCAAGACGGAGTATTATGCCTAGAAGGGCATCACATATATTTTTCTCTATATGCATCACATCAAGATTTTGTGGCAGCTTCAAGAATTTCCAATAAGGTAGCTTCCACAGACTGGACCTGCGGTTAAATAACTTAGGCTCTTTGTCCTTCTGTCCACGCTTCCTTTTCTTTGTACCTTCATCCTTACTAGTGTTCACAACTTTTAGCATACCATTGTTCTCTAGACACTCCAATGTCTCCTCCATAGTCAACCTTCCTGGCTGAACACGGTTCTCACGTTGTCCATCAAAGGCCAAGCTTCTTCGCCACTTGTGAGTTTTTGGAAGGTAGCGACGGTGTCCAATGTAACATATCTTTCTCCTAAGCATCCTTGACAATGGATCTTTGTGGCAATAGATACATGCATAGTAACCTTTAGTAACTTGCCCTGACATAACACCCAATGCTGGATAATCATGGATGCACCATAGTACTGCAGCGCGAAGGCGAAACATTCTTCCAGTGCAAGCATCATAAGTCTTGACACCGTTCCAGAGTTTTAATAAATCCTCAATAAGAGGTTCTAAGAATGTGTCGAAGTCCTTGCCTGGAGACGTTTGTCTTGGGATGAGCAATGCCATGATGCAGTTGGATGCATCGGTGCATGACCAAGGAGGTAGATTGTAAACCTTTACAAGTACAGGCCACATGCTATAATTAGTGTTCATTTTCCCAAATGGATTGAACCCATCTGTAGCTAAACCAAGCCTTAGGTTTCTTGCATCATCAGCGAAGCTTGGAAACACATTATGAAAGTCTCTCCAGGCTTCGCCATCGGTTGGATGGCTCATTTCATTTTCCACCAGAACCCGCTTATCCTTGTGCCACCGGGTCTCCTTTGATGTTGCTTTGTTTGCAAAAATCCTCTTCAGCCTAGGTATAAGAGGAAAATATCTCAAAACCTTCTTAGGAACCTGTTTGGCACCGTCTGCATCTACCCACCTAGATTCCTTGCATTTTGGGCAGTTGTCATGCTTGGCAATACCTTTGCGAAACAGCACACAATTATTCTCACAAACATGGATTAACTCATATCCAAGGCCCAATTCTTTGAGATACCTCTTTGCTTTGTCATATGAATCTGGAAGACCAGTATTAGGGAATGACTGTGACAATAACTTCAAAATTGCACTGAATGATGTGTTGCTGATCCTATAGAATGACTTGATATGTAGCATTCTGACTAGAAAAGAGAACCTAGACTGAACAGAACCTGAACAAAGAGCATTTTTTTGCATCTTGAAGAACTTTCACAAACATAGGCTGTTCTCCATCTTCTTCTATAGCTGTGTACAAGTCTGCAAGCATCTCTATCGTACCCAACTCATCTTCATTGTTGGGCTCGTCCACATCCACCACATCACCTACATAGTCAGGTTCATTTGCATCATCCCCTACATATTCCACAATCTCAGCATCAAAGGTTTCTCCACGGTGTACCCACCGAGTATATGTAGCTGACCATCCATACAGATACACATGGTTATGCACGTCTTTCTGACTCAATGAAGATTGATTCAGACAATTGCGACATGGGCAAGGTATGGCATCATCCGCATTGAATCTATCTCGAACATAATCCATAAAGTGATCAACGCCATTGTTGAAGTCATTACTGAACCGAGTAGCATGAATCCACGTTCTGTCCATCTAATGAATGCAACATATACCTCTAATTAGCCATGTCTAAACTAAATGTGTTGTCCATCTATCAAATGCTATGAATTGCAGGCAATGGGAGATTAGGACAATACGTACCTATGCAGGCACCTGCAACTGGAAGCTGGCCACCGCTGGCGATGGAGATTGGGGCCGGAGAAGGAGCAGGTGCCCTAGCACACCATCTCGTCGTCGGGGGCAAGCACCCGCAACTGGACGATGCCGAATCACAACGCTACGCTGGAGCAACTGCTCGCCATGCCGCCGGAGCAGCTAGGCCGGACCGCCGGAGCAGCTAGGCCGGACAAGCTATGCCGGAGAAGCTAGGTCGGAGAAGCTTGTAGCCAGATCTTGGAGCAGGAGTGGGCCGCCAGAGATGCTTGTAGCCGGATCTGAGCAGGCCACCGGAGATGCGCGGGCCGTCGGCGATTTGCCAGAGCTGGCCGACGGGGACGACTGCCGGCGCTCCCTGCTGCTCTGATTGGATCTGGGCGGGATTTGGGGAACAATTGGGGCGGGTCATATGAATGATTTAGAAAGGAATAAGAAAAAAGTTCCTATCAGTGAGCACGTTGAAACTTGTAGCCTGATGGTAAGACCACCTAGTACCGAACCACGAGGTCTTGGGTTCGATTCGCAGTCACCACAGCATTTTTTTGGTTTCTCACATTTGTGACAAAAACCTTTGCTGACAGGTGGGCCCTAACCACTGTACTGAAAATGCACGTTTTTTCTAACATTTATGACGGAAATCTGAGCTGACAGGTGGGCCCTAACCACTGAAAATGCACGGGTTCACTTCTATGACAAAGCACAGACAAGTTATAAGACGATTTTGTACTAATCGTCACAGATGTAAATGGGGGTTGACGCCCAAAACTAGCAACAGTGATGATACAGAAAATAACGTCATTAATGAACCTTATTCAATGACTAAAGTTAGATTCGTCATTCCACAATCGTCATAGATCAAACAATTTCTAGTAGTGTCTTTTTCTTTTCTTTATAAAAGATGCACAATATAACTTGCACAGGGATACAAAAGATGCACTTTTTTCTTTCTTTGCTTTGTCTTCTTTTCACCTCTTTCTCTTTTTCTTTATGTTTTTTCAGAGTTGCAGCAAGACACAAAAAATCCACCAAATATACTAGACAAAAAATTCAACTTGATTGCACCACGATATCCAAACCAATCTATTGCCTTATGTTATTTTTTCTCTCCCAACACGAGCTCGCATCAAAAACAGTCAAATCACATAGAACAACTAAAACTTTTCCTCCCCCCTTCAACTTACGCAGCAACCTAATCTGGTTGTGGGGAAAAACAATCTATTCTCTCTCAACAGCAAACAATACTTGACACCAAGACCACCAACAAGACCTAGACACGATGAACACAATGGCACAATAAGGGACTAAAATTCAGAAAAGCAAACTAAACTGAAATTTTTGGGACACAAAAGAGTTATAGGACAAAAAAGTTAACCACAACGCATAGGAGCAATGCTCAATTAATTTTAAAGCCACTCTAGGGATAAGAGAGGAGAGAGAACACAGCAACACATCTCTCTCACTGCCTCACACATCTCTCTCCCTCTCCCTCTCCCTCTCCTCTCTCGAGTCTCGATTCCCCTCCCCCACCCCCTCTCTCTCTCCACATAATAGTATAACATGGGCTGATGGAACAGACTACCTTTTTGACTTGCGTAGCCCATCTCAGTACCCCAAGCAGTGCATTTGACGAGAAATTTGAGCCATGTGACATCGGACCTTTTCAAACTTGCATCTGTTACGCTCGGTAGCAACACTGACGCAGTGACCCCACTATTATTCTGTGGAGATATCAATGGTAGTGCCCTTACATTTTTTAAAAAAATAATACTGTTTGGCAAGTGGACACTATATACTAGCGAATCATTATAAATGAGTATAATAGTGCTGTATAGCAATTTACCAAATTTCCTCCACATTTTACTAAATTTTGGAACAAAGTTGGAGATATATATTTATTATATTAACGGATACTTATGCACATATTACTATACGAGTTCCACGTTGTACAAAGCTAGTATCGAAGAAAACCAAGTGTTTGGCAGTTGGCACCATAATTTACGGTGCCATGGCACCAATGCACCATGCCATGTGTGACTATCTATCCTCAGGACATAAGGCATCAGCCTTTTGTTTACGCGTCCATGGCCCACCACGGCACCAGCCATTGGTTCAGTAGCATTTGTTCCTTTGTTCGCATGTCTAAACAAGCAGAGCTAACATTTGGGAAAAATTTTATTCAAAACATTTGGGAAAAATAATTGGAGTTAAAGAAACGGACGTTTAGTCAAATTCGAAGTTGGAGTATTTACGAAGTAGTATTTAATATATCTGGGCTTGTTATGATTACTATTTTCTAAATTAATGAGCATCAACCACCCCCCCCCCCCACCCCCCCCCCCCCCCCCCCCCCCCCCCCCCCCCCCCCCCCCCCCCCCCCCCCCCCCCCCCCCCCCCCCCCCCCCCCCCCCCCCCCCCCCCCCCCCCCCCCCCCCCCCCCCCCCCCCCCCCCCCCCCCCCCCCCCAAATTGAACTCATGCATGTTTTGGCCATATGGATGTGAGAAAAAAAAAAGTTGACTTAGAGCACTTCAAGTGATACAGATTACTATGCTTTACTTCTCAGGGTTTACATTGTATTCGTTACATTAAATGACTTGGTATATTTCTTTAATTTTTTATGTTTATTACTTTCTAACTTACAGAGCTATGAGTGTGGTTGTTTCTTTAGTAAATTTTCATAACAGCAAGTCCAGCGCTTGTGTTAATTCAATCTTTCCAAAGAGACACTTGAGAAGCAACAAACGAATTTGTATTGTTTTATTTTCATACTACCGCTTGATCAACTGAAACGACATGCATATTGCAAATTGTATAATTCCTTTTCACATGCTACAAATGATTGTAATGTGTTTTGTTGACAGAATCAATTGCCCATTAATTAAGGCCATTTGACTATACATCATATGCAAGTTGATAATGATCCTTTTCTCTAGAAACTTTTCCATGAAAACCATTGAATTACAAAATCCAAATGCTAATTCAGCCGCCGGATCAAGACAAAGCGGGTAAAGTGAAGAATGTGATCATTGGTGAGGTCTAAGGGGAAAATGTCCCCTCAATCTGTACCAAAGACTTCGATGCTCGGGGGGCAAGACAACACCAAAAATGTCGACTCTGCATAAACCAGTTTGACCGGTTTCAAAACCTATCATATCGGATTTTCCAGCAGGCCTGGAAATTCTGGTGAACCAAAGAAGATGGTGAAGCCAACCTTCGAAGAGCTTTTGGACAATTACAAGAATACTGCAGCTACCCAAAAGCAAAGGAGTCAGTCGAATATAGTTAAGAATGCAGCACTACAAGGTTTTCTGTCTAATTCAACACCGGAAAATGGTTGCAATATGGACAAAATGGTTGCAATAGACACAATGGCAACGAAATTTTTTGGTTGCGAGGGGTTGCCATTGTAACCGTAGTCTAAAGTTTGCACCATGGTTTATTTTGGCGTTGCCATTGTGTTTTTCCTATTGCAACACCAAAAATGTTCTTGCAATCCAAAAATAGCGTTGCAAGTCTCTGTATCAGCAACCACCATGGGTGTTGCAATCGTAACTATTGCAACACACCTAGCGTTGGAAAAGCTATCTGTTACCACATACGTAAAGCGTGGCAACAGTGACAGTGGCAACGACACTGGGTGTTGCAACAGACCCTATTACCACGCGTCAGTAGCATTGCAATATATAGACCCTATATTGCCACACTACTCTCATGGTTGCTATAGGAGGAACCCTCTATTGCCACACCAAATGCTTTGGTTGCTATAGGTGACATCTCTATTACCACGCTACGTCAGTGGTTGCTATATGTGGTACCCTCTATTGCCACGGCAGATACTTGGTTGCTAGAGGCTTTTCCCTTATTGCCACACTAAATATTGTGGTTGCTATATGGTATCCCTCTATTGCCACACTAAATATTCTGGTTGCTATAGGGCATCGCTCTATTGCTACAACTGATATCTGGTTGTTATAGGTGAACATCTCTATTGCCACATTCAATACATGTGGTTGCTATACTTATACCCTATTGTCACGCTTACTACTGGGTTGCTATAATTTAAAGACCCTATTGCCACGCCATTTATTTCTTTGCATGTGGTTTTGCCATGCTGGTTTTTGTTGCTATTGCATATATTTGCAACGCCAGGCTTATGCTGCACTATGCAAATTACAACGCTCCATTTGATAGGTTCAAACAATATATAATCAATGAAGCATTTAGACATCCATTAACCAAAAAGTACGATTTGTCTATGTACATCTATAAAGAAACCATCCAATGTATCCGACACAGCATTTGGTCTGAACACGAACACTGAAAGACAAAGGTATCCAACATGAATCATGTGCACCTAGCTAACTAGTTTGAAAACATCAAGATCTAATGAGGTATGTAGCACTGCAGCCAAGGTTGCCTTGATGTTCATCATCCCATGAATCATGCGCTCCACTCAAACCTCATCATGCTCCTGAAAGAATCATTTTAAATAAGCTGAATCCACATTTTAAGGCAAGCAAAAACAATTTAACGAAGTACACCTAATCTCCCAACACAGTCAGAATATACTCTTCGAGGTTAATGCACCATAAAAAACTTAGACAGAACAACAATGGTGACATGAAAAACAGCTGTTGCAGCAAGCATGTTTATCAAGAACTAATCTACATGCAATTTGCTTAAGCCTTTTATATTATACATATTAAAAGAGACATGAACAGGTGGTGCATAAGATATGATAAAAGAATCTCTGGCTGTAGGTTATAATATTGCTTAAGTTCATATATAAAAAGAGCACAAGAGTCTCTAGCAATTTTCAGGCACATGAGCTGCTGCAACAAAAATTATGCACTTGCACTATGTGAAGCAGCTTAAGCACAGTTGTGACATGAAAAACATGTGCTGCAGCCATAAAAATAAGGCACTAGCACATATAGCAATTGCTTGAGCATATATAATTTATCATGAAGTACAACATGACACAAACAGATTATTCTAGCTACTAATACTGTAAAGACGAGATATATAGAGAACTACTCATGGTAGCTAACTAGCTACTGAACCTGAATATTACTAGTAGTAAAATTGATCGCAGTTTCAGATAGCTGCACGAGGACAAGTAATTACCAAATAGTACTTGAGAGGGGCGGCGATTGCTCCGACGTATGCAACTGCCAGGAATATCTCGAGAGTACTGGATGCTGCAAGTCAAAGAGGCCAGGAATTTTTCAGTGAAACTCAGTAATCAACACTGCCGCTCCGCCGTCACTCTAGCTCTCTGCACGTACCTGTTCAAGGCGACAACAGCAACGACATCGCCATGGCGCACCACACGCTAGACGAACCCGGCGGCCAGCCTCCGCACACCATCAACAAACTCCACGTCAGAGAGCCTGTGGCCTCAGTCACGTCGCCGGGGCGGCAAGGATCCGCTGAACCTGTAAGCCGGCGGCCGTGGATCCGCCCCGCCATGCCGATCTGCGGCCCCCACTTGGATCTCGCCACACTGCCCGGGGCCATGTCTCTCCACAGCTCGGATGGGCTCGACTCCTCTGTAGCCTGATCGATGGCGAGGAGGAAGAGCGCGGGGCTCGTGGCAGATCTATGACGAGAGGAATTAAAGTGCATGAGGATGCGGAAGCAGAGAGGGAGGACTTAGAGCCCGAGCTGTGCATACCGGCGGCGTCCTTGCAGTCCCAAGGCGGGGACGAGAGGCCGCAGGACGCCAAGCTCCACGCGGAGGGCGTCGCCCTCTTGCTGCCGCTGCTGGCCCCGCCGGCCGCCGCACCCAGAGCACCAGGGAGGGCGGCGGGGAGGGAGGGAGAAGAATGATTGGGTTAGGGTTTAGGGTTTCTGGTGAGGGTTTTATACCACGGCGGCCCTCTTGCTGCCGCTGCTGGCCCCGCCGGCCGCCGCACCCGGAGCACCGGGGAGGGCGGCGGGGAGGGAGGGAGAAGAATGATTGGGTTAGGGTTTAGGGTTTCTGGTGAGCACGGTTTTATACCACGGCGGCGTGATCAGAGCCATCGATTCGGTGATGGACGGCTATAAATATTTGGGCCATATGGGCCGAAACGGGCCATTTTCATTTCTTCTCTGTTTAACTTTATCTTTTCCTTTTTTATTTTATTGTAACATTGTGAAGTAACACATGAAAACAATTATCTTATATATACCAATATATTTTTTATTTGTAGTAGACTGCATTTCAGGATTCACATATGAGTTTCAAATTTTTTTGAACAAATTTGGTGTTTCTGTCATTTAAATGAATTTCCGTGTGCTTATCGAAAATAACTCCAAATTGAACTATGTGTGCCTCCAATAAGATGTGAACAATTGTACAAAAAATATATTTAGACTCGTATGTTCCATTATAGCCCATATCTTGGAGATAGATGAAAAGTTGAATTGTTTTCTACGTATAATTCAAACTTTTATCTCCAAATTACCTTATAATAACTCAAATAATATCTAAATTAGATCAGAAAAATCTACAAATTGATATGTCAACAAAATTTGGGTCCATAAGATTGTCATAAAAAAATCAAATGATTTTAATAAAGTATGACCATACATTATTCACAAATTAATACATCTCTCTCATAGTTTCATACAACTCAAGCCAAACTTTGAAGTTTATATACCATAAAGATTTTTATTTCTCATATACACCTCAAAGTTGGATACAACCTTTCATATACCCACCTATCAACATTTGTGGGCTTACATAGGCACTTGTTGTGCAAAAAAGTTGTTTTTTTAAATAACTCATTAAGACACCTTGTGAAGTAACTTTAGAAAAATATCCAAGATATAGCAATTAACATATAAAAATGATATTAAATGAAAGTTCGTAATTTTAGAAAAACTAAGAAAAAACCCCCATCAAATTTGTGTTTATTATGAGGGAGAAACACCAATTACAAATTTTAATTCTGAATTAAAAAAAGAAAGATGAAAGATACAGAAGATGAAAGATACAGTTGTTCTTCATCTCAGCCCACGTGGGTCGTTTTCAACAACAGAGCAACGGATAGTATGAAAAAAAAACAAATGGCACTACTTCCACTAAACAACATAGTGGTGCGGTGGTAGCACTAGCTCAGTAGTAGCAGCAGGTCTCAGGTTCGAATCATCTCTTCCTCTTTCTTTTAACATAAAACGCAATATTGTAGAAAATAGGTGAATTCTTCGAAGTTCGAACCGTGGTCTCCTTGCCCAGATCCAACAGCCATACCATTGCACTACATGAGAAAATTAATTTAGAGTCATCTACAAATGGACTAGTCATGTGGCTCCGATGATGACTGCACTAACTGGCTCAAGATGGGTAAATCAAATAACTTTCACTACTAGCTAAACAAACAAGAAGTGGTGCTGTGATAAGTCACGGGCACGTGAAACTCGAGATCTTGTGTTCGGTTCCCAGCCATCACAGAATTTTTTTGAGTTAATATTTTGGCTGCCTTCTGCATGCCACGCAAGCAATATACAAAAGAGAAAAAAAATATCAGCAACTACCACAAATGCATTGATAACTCAATGGTGAATACTGGTTCATCTCCTTCAAGACATCAAAGGTTCGACCTCTACCGTCTTTTTTTCGTTTTTTTTCATTTTTTCACTTTTTAATAATTAAATGTGGGCCGTGCCTTCATTTTTCACTTTTTAATAATTAAATGTGGGCCATGCCGACATGTGGGTCCATACTTACTAGACATGTGGGCCATGCTGCCACGTAGGCCCATGATGTGGTGCTCACACCAACAACAAATTAAATATATATATAACTAGAAGGTTATGGGCCACACTATGACGGAATTGATAAGACGTCACGATATTTTGGGCTTAATATCCACATATGTAGATCCGTGATAGAAATTTTGTAACCGTCACAGATTACATAACGTTAGTGACGTTCTCCAAAAACATCATGAAAAATCTGTCACGGATTAAAGGATTTCTTGTAGGCCGTGGTGCAATCCTCGATGACCGCACGTGGTGCAATTCTGGATGAGCACCTAATTAACAACTAAACAATTAGAGGATGCCTATAACAGGATTGATGAATAAACAATTAGTAACTAATCTATTTACCTTAATCCAGAGGGGTAGAGGTTCGGCGGCAATGACAAGGCGCAGGGGCGGCCCTAAGAATTCAGGGGCCCGGGGCGAAACTTTATTTGGGGCCCTTTTTCATGATGATGATGATGATAATAGTAATAATAATAATAATTTTATTTATAATACACAATCAAGATGTATCAAAAGAATTATTTCATATCAACCAATGCACAAGTGTTATTTAAAAAAAAATCTTCTAACATTTCTAGATGCGAAATCATTGATAATGCTATCAAATATCAGTCTCACCCAATAAATTTTTCTCCATGCATAAAATTGTCAAACTAATAACTTTTTTGGACCCAGAAAATTGCCGGATGCATACTAGATGACTTGATATAGTGTTGCTGATAATTATAGAAAAACATAATTAGCAATGAGTGTCGTCACTGCTGAGATAGGGAAAATTAGATTGTCCTCAACATAACATATATATCTCGTATAGACGTCGTATAATTGTATTAGCTTAACTCAGGTTGTGGTCACCATGCACTCCTTGCTGATTGCTGTGTTGTGCGCGTGTGCGAAAAAAAATAAAAAGCATGACATGGTCACATTCAATCAGAGGTGCAAGCAAAGATGTATCGATCAATTGGCCATAGGATACTAATAGTCTAATAATCGGTGATAGAATTCAGACGATCATGAACTGATCGATGAACAGATCAATAATAAATTGACGACAGATGGACTCAGTGACTCACGGGGAGTCGGAGACTGACGCAGGGACTCTCGGAGGAGCGACGGAGCCTCCGATCGGACGTCGCTCGTCGGACGTCCCGCGGCCACGCGTGTGCCGTGCACGTGAATCGCCGGCGAGCGAGTGCTGCGCCGAGCCGCCAAAGCGCAGGCGCCGCCGTCGATACAGGAAGCGCGGCTTGAGGCAAAATAAAATTGGAAAGTTGATCGATAGATTGGAATTTGCATTGGAACGATCGCCAGAGCCCAGACTCGATACGGAGTCGGCGTTGGAGGAGTCGGCGTGGGATACAGAAGGGCACGACGATACAGAAGGCGTGAGATAGAGAGAGGATGCCAGAGGCTGGCCCATGTTAGCCCATTTAACATGGTAGTAGTTTGTAGCAACACTCACGAACCGTTGCAATAAAAACCATATTGCATCCATTTAGTTGTTTTGTTGCAATAGACAACTTACAATTGCAACGCCAAAGAAGGTTTTTGCAACCCTAAAAAGTCATTGCAATAGGTTCAAGCTATTGCATCTACATCGAAATTCCTGTTGCAATAACCATCTGTCAATTGCAACACCACAGGAAATTATTGCAACCCAAAAACAACCGTTGTAAAAGCACCAAACAAAAGCAACCACTGTAAATATAGTTGCAATATCATCGCATTATTGCAACGAAAATCAGTGCTAATGCAACTCCAAAATAGCGTAGCAATAACAAGAAGTGATTGCAACCATAGCAAAGGATAGTTGCCATAGCACACCCCTATTGCAACCCAAAATCATAGCTCAGGCAACCATTTTTGTCCGTTGCATTAGAGGCACATATTGCTACCATTTTGGGCAAATGTTGCGATTTGGCCCCCCATTGGCAACCAAAATAGTGGTGTTGCAAATGTGTAGCGTGGCATTAGCCAGGAAACCTTGTAGTGCAGAATCTTCGCCAAGGTATCAAAAGCAATCGAATTCTTGCTAATCCGAAGATAATTTGCTGCTGCACCATATTCATCATGGAGACTGGCTACACCGTGGTCTTGGTCACATCCTTGTTATTATTCACCTTGGGAACATGGTAGTATGTGCATGCAACCATATTTTATTCCACATCACATTTTATATTACAATTATGGAGCACCACAAGGACCGATTGTCAACAATAATGATCTAGTCAGAAAAAGTGTGTCTTCTGATATGCAACCAAGGTGGTGTCTCTCGGGCTCGTCCCGCACTCAAAAGATAAGATTGCGGCGGATGCGCAAGCAAGGATCAATGGAACAACAAACTACAGAGAAGCCAGCAAGGTCAACATGAATATAGAAGGTGTGGAAGCCAAAGCAAGCTACTTGAACACTGAAGTAAATGAGGTGATATGACGCAGCCGATGTTATGTATTTAGCATCGCCTTGAGTATAATTTTGGTCTAGAAATATTTTCTAGTGTGTGAGCTTACTAGAAAATATGGGGGCATATGTTGACGACCAAAATTAGCCCATATTAGCCTATTGGACAAGCCAGTCTGACCTGTTGGGCAAACTGGTTAGATCGGTTTCATTGTGCCCAGTCTTGCATGGTAAAACGATCTGACTGGTTTGCCAAACCAGTCAGACCGATTTTGGCTGGCTGAATAGATCTAGGAATCCTTAAGTTTTATGACCTGTAATTGGATTTCCTTACGGGGCAAAATTTCCACATCCTATAAATACAAAGGGCAACGGTCCGTTGAGAGTTTATCCAATATATGGCTGAACAACACTTTATCTTTTATTTTTACCTCTCAAACCCTAATCTCTTCCATACCCTAAATCTTTGTTTCTCCTTCGTCTCTACAATGTTTGAGGGCGTTCTAGGTGGTCTGCTGATTCTAGAGCGACCCAAGGTGCGCTTGCCCTGACGTGGTCCCACCCGGGTGAGCATCCGTTGGTCTTCATCGTGCTCTCGGCGAAACCGGTCTCATAGGTATAAAACTGGTCTGACTGGTTTCTGTGCAACACGCGCATTGGTGTTTGACCGGCACGATTTAGCACCAACAACAAGCTAATAGAATCCCATATTCATCAACAAATACATTATTTATTTTGGTATTTAGTTGGGCTATTACAATGTATTATTTTTGTGCTCTATGCATATAAGCACACACTGCCTAATCAATTCTGGACTGGGGAATGCTTAGCCGCTGTGTCGTCCTTTTTGCAGCATGGGCAATTCGGCAAGCAATCTTTCAAAGTTGGCCAGCACATGCGATCCTTGTTACAACAGAATGCTCCCTGGCGGCGGGATGAGTCGGGAAAACAACCGTTATTAACGTCACTACGGATGATTATGTTGTTTTCCCCAGTCACCTTGTTACTCCAGACGTTGTTGTCGTCGTCTATGCTTTGAACTATGATAGATAAAGAACAAATAATACATAAAAGATCCTTTCAGCATATATAACAAGGAAAATGCAACATGTATGGATTCTTAAGAAATGAGAGCTCGGGTTCATATATTACCACATATGCATGCAGGAATGGTCCAATATACAAGGACTAAGGAAAGTAGCAGGAGTCTTACTTGTGTCCTTCATGAATACCGCCATGACTAATTACGAGTACGACTTTGTTTTTGTGAATGATGACTAGAGGGAGACTGTGTAGCCAATGGTATGCCATGTCTAATATATATAGTACACAATTAATTAACGTGATGATATGTCTGTATCAACTAATTATGATTGGCAGCAATGCAGATTTCTTTTTTAACCAATAATATATGAATATCATCACTATTTAACATGTCAGGTGGACTTTGATTTGTAGTTAGGACCACCACTAAAGGTGGCTTATGACCATATCTCAGACGCTCCGGGGCTTGTGTGGAGAGATGAGAAATGGGCAGTGAAAGGGTGACTTCCATGAGCAAACAGTTCTCTCATGACTCAAAAGGAAAGGGAAAAGATGTGTTTATATTGGTGAAGGAGAAACAGGGCTTGTGAGTTTGGAATGAACGAATCGAAAACACAGAGGGGTGAAAAAAAACTAGGAACGTGATGAGAATATAGTAGAGAAATAGAAGGAAGGTGGTGTTTATTTGGAATGCAGGAATTTTAATCATAGGATTATGAAAACAGACCAGTGTTAAAAACATATTAGTCACTATGCTAGAATTGGCTTTGGTGGCACGGTGAGACAGGTCTAGGTGGCACGGTTTTTTCGCATCGCCTTCATCACGTTGTCTATGTTTTTGACATAGGCAACACGAGTGAACAAAATGTGTCGCCTATAACCCTTAAAGGCGATGCATTTTTATCAACATTTGTTGTCTTACCCCCGCAGGTCGAGTTTTTTTGAAATCTTTTCTTTAATAGCAGTTTTGGTTTATGCATGTCTGCATTCACAAATCTCATACATATGTATTATCATGTAGCTAATTCGATTACTGATGGCGTCTACGACCTGACTGTGCAAACAGGGAAAGAGCCTCTGAACACCAGCCTCAACGTAGCTGAAGGTGAAGAAGACCTAGGCCAAAGTCTGGAAGAGCCCAAGGCTAGTGCTGAGCATAGGAAGGCAAGCCCGAAGCATAACCCTTATGTTTAACTATGTATGGTATCTACTTATGTTATTGTGCATTTATGTCTTTCAGGAGTTGTTTGAAACGTTAGAAGCATGATCCCTAGGTACCTATGTTCTTATACTAGTATGTGTGGGTCGCTAGAACTGCTATGCACGGTAAAAGTTGAGCGATTGCCTTCACTCACGAGACATATATCCTTTTCTATCTTATGTTGGAACCATAAGGTCGGCGGGTGGGGCTTGTGCTGGCTTGATTGATCGCCCCGTCTTCATAGCTGAATTGGACTAAGGGTGAGCGTTTGGTGATGTTGCTCAAGCTTTTGAATGTACTAATCGAATGCCAGAAAATATGGTGAACTTGTAAACCGATGTACCGACATGAACTAATGTTTGATGATAGCTTACTCCCTCATGATCATGTGTTGGGTCTGGCAGTGGCTACGACACGGCTCTGCCTGGGCCATCCAATGATCGTTGGGACCCAATGGCAGGAATCAGGGGGAGTGAGACCCGATAGCAGATAGTAAGAATCAATGGGAAAGGTTGCTATGCGAGGTCCTTGGTGTTGCTCACGTGGCGTGCAATTAGGTTTTACCATGCATGGTTAAAATCAACTCGAATTGTGTCCAAAAAAATCTAACTCGAGTTGTCTGCCCTTCACGGTTATATGAAGCTATTTGATCTCTTGTCACATTGTACTAAGAAGAAGAACAATGGTTAAGAATATTGATGTTGTATGTTAATTAATCTCCACCTTGATTGATGTTGGTTAGTTGCAAATTTTGCTAATGGTTAGGTCTACTTAATTTGATGCTAAAATATTGAAACTAAGGATCCACTCTTTGCCGCTTGGTGGCAAAAAAAAAACCTCGGCCAAAAGCCTTGCATGCCTAGGAGTTAGCTATGTATATACCACTGGTCGAGTATTACTATACTCAGCCTTACTTGTGCCTTTGTTTTTTAGATGCTAGTGTTGATCCCACCAGGTTGACTTGGCCTTGTGCGCTTCCTGCCGGTTGGTCTGTGGTGTTTGAGCCGTCCTCCCTGGGCAAGGACTGCAGTGATTGATGATATGTATCAGGCTTATCATGATGTCATTTGTATTGATGTTTATACTTTTACGTTGTGCTTTATAACTCTGTGTTGTAGATAACTTAATCTTGTGAACTATTTTGTATAATTATTCATATGAATCCTTGCGATGTAAAATTTTTGATGAGATACCATATGTGCTCAACTTCGAGAGAGACTTGCTGCTATTTGGTTTTGATCGGATCCGCGGTGGTTTAATCGGGACGTTACCCGACATACTTGCACGATTAACTCGGTTGAAGTGTGTGAGTCCCATGTGTTGGATATGGTCTGAATTCTAACATGAGTCTTGTGGGGACGCTTGGAGGGCCCACGGTTTAGGTCATATGATTACAGGATTTGTTTCCGTGTTTGTTTGCAATCAGTTTTGTCTGCCATCAGTTTTGTCTGCCCTATATATAAATCTTGTAAGCCGCACGGGAAGAGCTGACGACACATTGTATTCCCTGCGTTGCAACTCTCTCATTATAGTAAAGATCGCTGGTTGGCGCCCATGGTTTTTCTAGCAAGGATTTTCCACGTAAGAATCATGTCTCATGTTTGATCTTGTTTTCATCAGCAGAAGTAATAGCCTCAGAATAATTAGAAGTTTATGAATTACCTTCAATCTCTTCTGCAATACTCAAAGCATAATCAATATTGCATTCTTCAGTTAGCCCTTTTAATGGCTTAGGAGCCCTTTTGGCCCTATCAACAGCAATATAATTTTGTGGAGAATGCACAACAGGAGAAGAATGCCCAAAAATAGATGGATCATCAACAATTGGTGAATTATCAATAATTGGTGCATCTTGGACAGCAATATTTTCATTATCTGGTGTATTTTTAACATCAGTAAAATGCTCCGCCTGGACACACTTGTTTTCTACTAAACAGGAGCACTAGTAGATAGGTTGTCAAGTAACATTGCATATTCATTAAAGATAACATTTTTGCTAATCACAACCTTCCGAGTTTATGGATTCCACAACCTATAACCTTTAACACCAGGTTGATAACCAAGAAATATGCACTTAATAGCTCTAGGCTCTAATTTACCATTATCAACATGAGCATAAGCAGTACAACCAAAAACTCTCAATTGCGAATAACCAGCTGGAGAACCAGACCATACCTCAATTGGAGTTTTCTTATCAATAGTAATGCTGGGTGAACGATTAACAAGATAGCAAGCAGTGATAGCAACTTCGGCCCAAAAACATCTATTCAAACCAGAATTAGACAACATGCAACGGGCCCTGGAGATGATAGTCCTATTCATATGCTCAGCTATACCATTCTGTTGAAGGGTGTAAGGAAAGTGTAGTGCCTACGAATGCCTTCAGACTAGCAATATGCATGAAATTGCTTAGAACAGAATTCCATCCCATTATCAATACAAAGCTTTTTAACCTTATTTTTAGTTTGTTTTTCAACCATAACCTTTCACTCTTGAAATGTTGAAAATCCTTCTGATTTATCTTTCCAGAATAATCATCAATAATTGTCAACATATAACGCGCACCACCAAGAGAAGGCTTGCGAGATGGTCCCATAAATCAGTCTGCACATAATCAAGAAGTAGATAATGATTTAGAAATTACAGTAATTGTAGTACCACGAAGACGGTACAAATTGGCAGATTTCAAATCACCTTTCATGACAATAAGAAAACCTTTTGACACCTTCAAACTCCGTATCCACCGAAGTACTTGTACCCTTTGCCATAAAGAGTACTCAAAGAAATAAGATTCTTACTCATATCTAGAATATGCCTCACATTTGTCAAAGTTCTGATAATGCCATCATGCATCTTAATCTGAACATATCCACTGCCAATAATCTTATGTGATGAGGACATGACAACCATGGATATGGCCATAATTATTTGTTTTAGAGGAGTCCAACATGGATTTCAACGTCAAGAAGAAAGCCTAAAACTAATTCGGTTCGAGTTCCCAAGGTGGAGGCCCAAAGCAACTCAAGTTCGGGTCCACCTCGGAGTCCAGGAGCAGCCCGTAGTAAAATCGACGCCCAGGTCGCATACGTAGTCCATTTTGGACGTTCTTTATATGGATGGAAAGATAATTTCATAGAGCTTCCAATGGGACCAGTGTTTTGGGCTGTTGGCCCATTTATCGTGTTGGAGCCCATAGGGGCGAGTCCAGGGGGGTTGCCACCCACCTCAAGGACCACCCTCTGCATGACGACGCCCTCCTTGGTGCTGCTCGACCCGTTGCCCTTCTTCTTGTCCATCGACGGTGATTTCAGGTCGCCTGCCATGATCGCCCACTCGATTGCGAGGTCACAATTCCATCGACCGTACCTCACCACGATCGACTCCCGGGCCGCAACCGGCTTTGATACCACTCGTCAGAGTTTGCTGGAGTAGCGACTGCCATAGCACGTCCCAGCTCCGCCCTCCTTCCTCTCTCTCTCCTCTCGCTGCCAGGTGGGCCCCGCTCATCGGGCGTTTCCCCAACCTCGAGCCAGACTCGGGCTCGAGTCCGACCGCCGAGCCTGGTGTGCCACCCCGCCGCACCACCCCTTGGCGCGCACGCCCAGGACACTCGCGCTCCATCTATAAAGCGCGCCGCAACATCGCCATTAGCCCCACCAAAGCACTATCCGCCCGAGTGTCGAGCTCCCGTAGCCGCCTCCTCTCAAGAAACTCTAGCTTGCGCCGCCACCTTCCATCTCTCCTGTCGTCGTCGTTTATCGATCAAAAACACTCTCACAAGGTTCGCGAGGAGGTACTGAAGCATACCAAGCAACTCCTATTTTCAATCTCCCTCTCTTTTGAGTTTAATTTGTCACCGGACTTGTGCAGCTCCGCCCGAGCCATCGTTCCCCATCGCGCGCCGTCATCCCTTGGTAACCGCCGACAAGAGCTTCATAGGTGGATTCATCGTGCTCTTTACGTCATCCTAGTGCAAGCCGTGTGGAAAACAGAGCTCTCTAGCTTGAGAACAGCCGTCTTCGGCAAGCCGCCACAGTCCGCCGCCACGGTGCCACTCTCCAATGCCACCCCGGGCATCACCGTCCGTTCGCTCACGAATCAACGGTTCAGATCAAAGTCAATCAAAGAAGAAACCGGTCAGCTAGGTCTTTTTGCTAAAGAGACCCTGATCTTGTATGTAATAAACTCGCACTCTATCGTCTGTGTAAACTATTTACACAAGAGTCCTTTATTCTTGCAGTTTAACCCTTAAACTTTCAAGTTATCTAACCCACCATCCTGTCTTGATCTTTTGCATGTTAGCCCTCAGGTTTATAAGCATAATTATGTTTATGCCCTTGGTTTCTTTGTGGCTAACCATGGAATTTGTTGTATTCACAGATAAGTCCCTGGATTCCCGTTTTGATCATATCTTGACCGTTCTAGCTCCGTTTCGAGTGATTCTTTCGCTCACGTGACCCGAAGGACTTGAACCATAGCTTTAAACCGTTCTTTTGTACTATTACCCATGTTTGGTGTACTATTTCTTATTTGTTGTATTGTTCTTGTATGTGCCCCTGTGCTACGAATAGAAGGTGCAACTTTTGAGGTGTTCAAGGATCATTCGCGTGATTCGAGGATTCAGTTGAGAAGACCCTGGGTTGTATCATTTATTTTTTGGATTAAAGGCAAATGTATTCTTGATCATTACTTCTGTCCTAACCATATGACATGCTCACATATAGTTACGCTATGCTTGCTTGCATTATAATCATGATGGATCTTATTTTAAGGATGACTAGTTTCTTTAATCATGCCTTGTCAACCTAGGTTTTATATTCATGTTGGATAGCACTTCCTTAGTTGCTATATTTGGGAATGGTTTACACAAAATGTGAAGATAATAATTTTGTGATATCTTTATCATTTAGTGTAAACCATTCCCAAATTTAGCAACTACGCAAAAGCTACCCAACATTAATATAAAACCAGTTATCAAGGCATGATTAATGAAAACTAGTCATCCTTAGTATAGGACCCATCATGATTATAATGCATGCAAGCACAGCGTAAACTATATAGTGAGCATGTCATATGGTTATTAGGACAGAAGTCATGATCAAGAATACACTTGCCTTAAATCCAACTAATAAATGCTACTGCTCAGGGTCTTCTCAACTGAATCCTCAGACCACACAAACGATCCTTGAATCGCATGAACGAGTCTTGAACACCACGAACGTTGCACCATCTATTCGTAGCACATGGGCACATACAAGAACAATACAACAAATAAGAAATAAACTTCCAGGGGTTTGCTTGAGAGAAATTGAGGGCATAAATAGAATTATGCACATATGTTCAGGGTCTAACTCATAAAAAGAGAGGGCTTGGCGGCAGGTTGCAGGATGAAAAGACTTAAGTGTAAATATTTTACATAGCGCGTGGACGGCGAGTTTATTTCTCCAAAACTCAGGGGCTCTTCAGCAAAGTCACCAAGGCTGACCGGTACCTTCTTTGCTGACTTAGATCTGATCGTTGATCGTGAGATGGACGTCTGTTGTTCACTACGAGGCCGGCCGGCAGCGAAAAACGGAAGCTGCGGCAGCGGCGCACGACAGCAGTGTCGTCGGAGCCGAGCGACGAAGCGCTACGGTCCACGGAATTCAACGCAGTTTGGACAAAGAGAAAGGCCTCGCTCTCATGAACTCATCGCAGTTGTCTTGGACAACCGACGGACGGCATAGACAGCGAACGGCGGTAAGGGGCGAGCCGGCTGTGAAGGACAACTCCAGTGAGCAAATACTCGCAACAGAGATCAAACGAGCTGATGCGATCAAGTCTGAGAGCTTCCTTACAGGGGACGCGAAGCTCCTGAACTACTCCGTGTCGACGGGTAAACGGTGGACCAAGAGATCGATGGAGGTGGCAGCTGCTAGGGTTCGGCGCCGGTGCTTGCTGGAATTTCGGGCGGCAGGGCTTAGGAACGAGGCGCTAGGGTTTTGTAGGGGCTGCGGCGCGCGATATAAAGGCCGAAAGAGGGGTGCATTGGCATGCGTGCCAAGGAAGGGGATGGGGCGGCGCGAGCTCGGCTTGGTTGGACCCGAGTCCGACACGAGCAGGAGGTCAGGGACGGACCCGACACGAGGGTCCCACCAACCAAAGAGAGAAGAAATGCTGAGGTAAGGCGGAGCTGGGCCGCGAGGCGAGACGGGCTGCAAAGGAGGCTAACTGTGCTAGGAGAGGAGTTAAAGGATGAAAACCGAAACTCTCGAGGAGTTTGAGGGGCAAAAGCAGACTCGTCTGAAAAGAACTATTCTAAGGATCAAAACAATGCCATTCAAATTCGAATTTAAAAGGGTTTAAACTCAAATTTGAAAAGCAACCAAACAAAAAAGATGCAACAGCATGAATGCAACAATAAACTTATTGAGTCTATTAATTAATTATTTAATTGAAAAAACCTAAATAATTCTAATTAAATCATAGAAATTTATTTATGTCTTAAATAAATCCTAGAAAATTCAGAAAATGTTTCTACAATCTTTTTGATGAAAATTAGGGTGTTACAATTTGGTACCTCTTAGTACCTCTTATGTCTCAACCGTCAAATTTAGCCTGATAAACGATCCTCATTTGTTTCAACTATTGTAAAATTTCTCAATTTAAATAGGATGCAACTTGTGAGGTTCCTTACACTGTTTTATATCTGATTACATATACCTACAAGATCTGACTGTTGTCCTAAGAAGTGCACATGTTGATACTCAAATACTGTGATGCATAAATATGACATTTGGTTATCCCCAGTGTACCATGCCAGAAACTTGATATGTCAAATGCTCAACACATATCCATACCTTCCAGATCAGGGTTTGTCATCCATCATAATGCATTTGTTGTTTGTCATCATCATAGTGCATTTGTTTTGGTACACACATCCGGTAAGTCTTCTTCATCATAAAATGGACATATAATCCTAAGGCTTGTGACATCTCATCATACGACAGCAACAAAAGTAGGGATCAATTATCTGCAGTTTCAATAAATGCATCACCTTGTTTTTCAATGGGACAGAAGTTTCAAGTATACTATATCAATTATCACTGAACACCCTCAGCAGGCTGGTACTTTGCTACCAGAAACTTTATGTGCTTCCTTAATTTCCCTTCCCTTGAGAAGAGAAACAAAGTTGTTGAATCTTCAAGTGAAAACCTTATCTCATGGATCATAGCCAAATAAGGTCCAGCCTTTACTACTGCACCTTTCTTCAACGATACCCTGGTCACATGATTTAGCAGTTTTGAGTTGTTGGGAGTACAGCTAGTCTTCTCCATTGCTGAAAAAGATACCATCAGCTTCTGCCAGCAATCCTTTATTATGAAATTTGACGTAATTAAGCTAAAAGTCACAGCAGAAGGTACCAACCCATTGGCTGAGATAGTAGCTAAATGAATCCTCAACTACCTTTAAACAGCAGACATCGCAATATTGGCGTAGCAAAAGGCACCAGCTCATTGGCTGAGATAGTACCAAATAAGTCCATGGATCTATACTATAAAGAACGAAAATAATTAAAAACATTTCTCACCCAACTAGCAAGGTGGCCCGCGCGACACGCGCGTCTCGCGCATGCTGTATGTTGAATTGTTGATATTGAAGGTGCATCTAGGCCCCTAATTCGATTTTGGAGATTAATGACAACATGATCATTGCGACTAACGTGTGTTTTGCAGCGGCATTCAATTAAGTTAGTGCAATGATGGGTTTTCATGGTATTCTTGGCCCCCATCATTTGATTTATATACTTCGGATCAAAGGATATGCGAGAAGCGTAGGGACAAGCTAGTTCCAAAGTGCCGTTTGGAGTTGAGAGGCATTTGGATTAGTTAGGTCTTTGTTTTCCTTTGGCCGTACTATAAAGGGGGGCAAGAGTTGTAGCTTGACCTAAATAAGACTAGGGTATTAGGGTGATGCACACTTGTGAAATTCTAGCACTAGGTAGCTTAAGTGAAGCCATGGAACCTTAGAAAGAGTTAGAAACTCAAAGAAATTTGAATTGGACGAGTTTCAATAACTTAGAATAGGTTTTCAGTGTATCACAGACTGTTGCGGTGGTGACCAAGATGGTCACCGCAACAGTCGGTGATGGTAGGGCCATCAGGACCGAGTGAAGGCAGAGGCCACCAACTGTTGCGGTGGTGGTACTCAGGTACCACCGCAACAGTCGGTCGTGTGAAGGCCAGATGGGCCCAGGTGATGACAACCACCGAAAGTTGCGGTGCTCGGTCGAGCAGCCACCGCAACAGTCAGTCCTGTTGGGCCTGAGGCGAGTTCGTCTCTGGTTTGACGGACTGTTGCGGTGGAACGGGGTTTTTACCCCACCGCAACAGTCGGTGGTGTGTCAGTTACCGTTGGTTTTGTGTACTGTGGTTCATCACCGATTGTTGCGGTGGTGGTCTCCATACCCCACCGCAATAGTCGGTCGTTACGCAGTTTTCAACATGTGAAGTACCAACGGCTAGTTCTTTGGTTTGGAGTATAAATACTTGGTGTATACCTCCATTTCAGCTCTCTTGCGACCTGAGGAAGTTCATAGTCATATTTGGGAGCTAAGAGCAAGCAAAGCACGAAAAGTGATTGAAAAGTTCTTGATTGTGAGGATTAGGAACATCTTTAGTGCTTAGTGAGTAGCAAGTGTGCATCCACCCTTTGTCTCTTGTCTTGTGCAGGTCAAGTGAAGCTATTGCTTGTTACTCTTGGTGATCGGCATCACCTAGACGGCTTGGTGGTGGTGTTCTTGGTGATCTCCCAAGGAGGCGACTTGTGGGAGGCCCAAGAAGGTGTACACGGTGTTTGGAGTCCACCGTTCCGGAGGGGACAATCGACATCCACTAGAGAGCACTTGATCCTCGTGTTGGATCAAGGGGGAGCAACACCCTTGTGTTGGGTGCTCCAACGAGGACTAGGGGAGAGTGCCGACTCTTCGATACCTCGGGAAAAAATCCGGCCTCCTAACTCTCTCTTTACATTTGGCAATTTACTTTCCGCATTTACATTCTTGCCTTTACTTTCCTAGAATTGCCATGCTAGACTAGGATTGGAACTAGGTTGCAAAACTCTTTTTCCGATTAGATAGTCACACTAGATAGGAATAGGCACATGGGTGAATTGGCTTGAATAAGTGTTTAATTCCGCAAAAATTAGTTAGAAGCCTAATTCACCCCCCCTCTTAGGCATCTTGATCCTTTCAATTGGTATCAGAGCCTCGTGCTCTTGGATTAGGCTTCACCGCCTAGAGTAAGATGTCTAACGGGGATGGAGCCCCTCCCATTTTTGATGGCAACGACTTTTCCTATTGGAGAATTCGTATGGAGGCCTACCTTGAGGCCGTGGATGCCGGTGTGTACCATGCCGCATTGTATGGCTATCCCGAGCCTAAGAAAGCCGATGCACTCACTCCCGAAGAGGCTAACACCGTGAGGTGGAATGCCAAGGCACGGAACATCCTCTTTCGTGGCTTGAACAAAGAGGCGTTCAATCGAGTGCGTAGTAGCAAGAATGCTAAGGAGATTTGGGATAAGTTGTGCGACATGCACATCGGATCCAAGGATGAGCGTGAGGAACGCCATAAAGTTATTATGGATAAGATTAATGCTTTCAAAATGCTTCCTCATGAAAATGCTAATCAAATGTATTCTCGCTTTGGTGTCCTTGTAGAGGATTTGCATGATCTTGATATGGGAAGAATGGAAAGTGTGGAGATCATAAGAAGATTTCTTAGTATTCTACCCAAAGAGAAGTATGCAAATATTGTCACATACTTTCATCAAGTTGATCTCAAGATTGTCACTATCACTCAAGTTCTTGGCAAGATTGCTGGCCATGAGCAATATATGGGAATTGCCCAAGATCAAAGCTCCTCCTCCTCCAAGAATGATATTGCACTCAAGGCAAACAAAGAGAAGAAGGTGCTTGTCAAGAAAGATGCAAGTGATGATGATAGTGATGATGATGTTGATCTTGCACTCCTCATGAAGAGAACCAACAAGATGCTCAAGAAGCTCAACAAGAAAGGAGTTGACTTTGATTATAAGAAGAAGAAGTTCTTCACAAATGACAAGAAGAAGTCACTCAACTACATGCCATGCTTCAATTGTGGTGTGAAAGGTCACTTGGCTAATGGATGCCCTCTTCCCGACAAGAGAAAGCAAAAGAACAAGAATCAAGAGGAAGAGAGTGATGATGAGAAAGATCAAAAGAAGAAGCATCACAAGAAGAAAGATGAGAAGAAAAAGCATCACAAGAAAGGCAAGAAGAAAGAAGCAAAGGCCTACATTGGAGAGTGGGTGACCGATGTTGAAGATTCGGATAATTCTTCCTCCTCTTCAAGTGAAAGTGAAAATGAAGGCATTGCCGGTCTTGCTATCAAGGCTTCTCTTCCTCCACCGCCACCATCACTATTCTCTACATCAAGCTCCCACACTTGCCTCATGGCAAAAGGTGATCACAAGGTGAGCAAAAGCAACCATGGTTTTAGTGATGATGATGCTAGTAGTAGTGATGATGATGAGGATGAGCAACCTTCCTATAATGATCTTGTTGATACTCTCAATGAATATAATGAGGCAATCATTAGCTCAAAGAAAAAGGTTGAAAAATTGAAGCTAATCAAGAAAGAATTAGAGAACAAAGTGAATGAGCTTGAGGCTAGCAACTTAGAGTTCAAGGGTAACCATGATGAATTGATGAAGTCTTACAATGAACTCAAGTCAAGTCATGCAAAGTTGAACAATGATTTTCAAGAGCTCAATACTAGCTACAAGAATCTTGAATCCAACTTTGATGATATGTCCAATGACAAGTGTGTTGAAGCTACTCAAGTAGAGAAAGTTGATTGCTCTACTTCTTGTGATGACTTGCCATTTGATGATATGGTTGATATGCTCAAGATCTCTTCCATTTGTGATGAATGCAAAGGAAAGAGTGTTGTTGTGGAATCTTGCAATGATGAGATCTCTCTTGATAATGATTTGCTCAAAAGAGAGAATGAAGCTATATTGATTGAGAATGCAAAGCTTAAGCAACAAATTATTGATCTCAAGAAAATCAAGCCGCAAGTTGCACAAGTCAACAACAAAAATGTGTATGATCCTTTGTGTGATGGGAAGAGATTGTATGACAACTTGGTCAAGGCAAATGAGGGCAAGAAAGCATTCAAGTATCCCTCTCCCAAGGTCATGGCAAAGCGTCCAAGTGTTCCTTCCGGCCCAAGACCAAGATATTGCATGGAATGCAAGAGAGAAGGTCACTTGTCCTTTCAATGCAAGACACCTCCTCCTCCCAAGCTAGCAAGTCACCTAAGGCCCATGGCATTCAACACTCCTTATGCATTGTCAAAATTGTGTAATGGCAAGTTTGTTGTGAGGTTCTATGGCCGCAAGGATAATTCACGGCCTAGGCAAATTTGGGTGCCCAAGACTCTCATTGCTGGTGCACAAGCTCATCCTCATTGCTCCACTACCGATGTTGCATCTAGTTCTAGTTCTATCACTCAAGCTTCCAACAAAGTTTGGGTGGCTAAACCCCAAGCTTGATCATGTTTGTGGATGTAGGTGAACTACAAGACCGGAGGACACCATTGGGTACTTGATAGTGGTTGCACTCAACACATGACCGGTGATCCCCGGATGTTCACCTCATTGGATGAAGATGTTAGTGGGCATGACAAGATCACATTTGGTGACAACTCAAAGGGCAAGGTTGAAGGTTTGGGAAAGATTGCTATCTCCAATGATCATTCACTCTGAAATGTTCTCTTGGTTGATTCATTGAACTTCAACTTATTGTCCGTGGCTCAAGTTTGTGATCATGGTTTCAAAGTTACATTCACCGATGAGGGTGTGGAAGTCACAAGGAAGTCAAACAATGATGATCTTATATTCAAGGGCTTTAGATATAACAATCTTTATCTTGTGGACTTCTCTTCTAGTGAAGCTAGTTTGTCAACTTGCTTATTCACCAAAGTGTCAAAGGGTTGGTTATGGCATAAAAGGCTTGCACATGTTGGCATGGGTACTCTCAAGAAACTCTTGAAGAAGGATTTGGTTCGTGGTTTGAGTGATATTGTGTTTGAGAAGGACAAACTTTGTAGTGCTTGTCAAGCCGGCAAGCAAGTGGCAAATACTCATCCCTCCAAGGCCTATGTATCAACAACAAGACCACTAGAGCTACTTCACATGGATTTATTTGGACCAACATCTTATGTTAGTCTTGGTGAAAATCTCTATTGCTTAGTTTTTTTTTTTGAGGAAAACAGCAGGGGAGGCCCCTACTGACTTTTTCTATATATATGATAAAAAAAGTTATTTACAGGGTGGACCATAGGTCCAAAGAAGAAAGGAAAAAACATTAAAAGAAATTACATATCCAAGGTTCTAACTCCTGCTTTAAGGAGGGCTTGGCCCTAAGCAAAACAAGCTTTAACTCCTCCTTAAAGATAGACTTCCAACGCTGCAAAGATAAGTGCACACCATCAAAAATGACTTCATTTCGATGTTTCCAAGTGGCCCAGCATGCAAGCATCAGTATCTCTCTGAAGATGCGTGACCCAAAGACTCGACGAGCATCAATGATCCTCTCATCAATGTTTAGATGTAAGTTCCAGTTAATTCCCAGAAGGCGCCAGCACCAGTCACTAAAGGGGCATGTGAAAAAAAGGTGATCTCGAGTTTCCTCATAACCTGAACTGCATAAAGCACAACTGTAGTCATCCAGGTGACGTCGCTTGCGTCTTAGAATGTTTCTTGTGTTCAGCCTGTCTTTGATCAGTAACCAAAAAGAGAACTTGTGCCTCCCCCGGCAGCAAGATTTCCAGAGCCAAGCAAAGATAGGACTAGCGTGAGCAGATCCTTTCAGTTGCAAGTAAGCTTTCTTGGACTTGTACTCACCAGAGCCCCAAATGTAGACCCATGAATCATGCCTGTTCTCGTCCCTCGGAAAGTTTTGTAGCATGGCATTAAGCTCGACAAGTTGGTCTGAGGCCTCAACAGATAGAGGCAAAAAGAATTGGGTGACTGTCTGCTGCCTCATGAATTTCTCCACTGAAATTCTTTTATCCTTGGCAAAAGAAAAGAGTTGTGGAAATTGTCGCTGCAGAACACCTAAGTCCCACTGGTCACTCCAAAAGCAAACGGTGTTTCCTTGATTCACTTGACAGGTGGCAAGTTTCATGAAATCATCAGAGAAAGATAGAACATCCCTCCACCAGAATGATCCAGCATTTCGTTTGGCATGTGGGACCATCGGCCTGGTATAAAAATGCTGCCAGGTGAGAGAAACCCAAGGAAGATCACTGTGATTGTAGAATTTATGCAGGAACTTCAGCAGTAGAGATGTGTTTTGTGTCCTCAGATCAATAATCCCAAGTCCACCATCCTTCTTGGACTTGCAAGCGTCTGGCCAAGCAACTAGGCAGCCTCCTTTGCGGTTTACATCACCTCTATCCCAGAGACAGTGCTTTCTATACACATCTATCTGATTGAGGACTCCAACAGGGATTTTCAGAGTGCATAAATAGAAGGTTGGGATGGCAGAAAGCACTGAGTTGACAAGAATCAATCTGCCAGCATAGGTAAGGAAAGGTGTAATGCCCATCATGCGTCTTTCAATTCGAGATACCAAGGGTAGATAGTCCACAACTGCAGGTCTAGTAGTGCCAAGAGGTAATCCAAGGTAGGTGAAAGGCATAGAACCAACTTGACAGTCAAAGGCCTGTGCTAAAACAATGACCTTTGAGGGCTCAACATTGATGGGAACAATTGATGATTTAGAGTAGTTAACCTTCAGCCCAGTGGACACAGCAAAGGTGTTCAAGATCCCTTTGAGAGTTAGAAGCTGATCTTGATCAGCAGGTAGTACGAGCAAAGTATCATCAGCATACTGAATAATGGGAAAATCACCCCCAAAGTTGGGACCCAAAGGGTGTTGCAACTCACCAGTCTGAGCAGCCTGATTAATAACTGATTGAAGGAGGTCAGCAGCCATAACAAACAATAGAGGTGATAAAGGATCTCCCTGACGAACTCCTCTTTTACACTTGAAGCTGTTACCTGGTACACCATTCAGTAAGACTGAAGAGGAGCCTGAGGAAAGGATCAGGTGTATCCAGTTAACCCATTTTGCAGAAAAGCCTTTGTGTTGAAACATATCCAAAATGACCTGATGCTCCACTTTATCAAAGGCCTTTTCAAAGTCTAATTTGAGAATAAGGATTTCTTTTTTGCTCTGGTGGCAAATGTGTAGGAATTGAAATGCCCAGGCGAGACAGTCCTGTATAGTCCTTCCCTTGATGAAGCCATACTGGTTTGCATGCACAACTGACAGAATGACCGTTTGCAGTCTGTTGGCCAAAATTTTGGTGATTAGCTTCAGAGAGTAATTAAGCAGAGAAATTGGCCTAAAGTCATTGACAGTTCTTGGGCTGTCAATCTTGGGGATCAAAGTGATAAAGGAGCCGTTGATACATTCAAGATCAATTGTGCCATTTGAAAAACCCTCACACAGTCTGTAGAAGTCACCAGCTATGATATTCCAGCATTTTTCATGAAAAAACCATTGAATCCATCAGGCCCAGGTGCATGATCCGAGGGCATATCCTTCAAAGCGCCATCAATTGGTCAGTTGGTCATCTATTGCTTAGTGGTTGTGGATGACTATTCAAGATACACTTGGGTATTCTTTCTTCAAGACAAGACCGAAGTGGCCAACACATTCAAGTCATTTGCCAAGAAAGCTCAAAATGAGTACAAGCAACCTTTGGTGAAGATTAGAAGTGACAATACTAGCATTGAGGTGTATTGTGATGACAATGGAATCAAGCATGAGTTCTCCGCAACCTATACTCCTCAACAAAATGGTGTAGTTGAGAGGAAGAACCGGACATTGATCACTTTGGCAAGAACTATGTTAGATGAATACAACACTCATGAGAAGTTTTGGGCCGATGCAATCAACACCGCTTGCTATGCATCCAACCGGCTCTTTCCTCACCGCCTATTGATGAAGACCCCTTATGAGTTGCTCATTGGGAGAAAGCCCAATATCTCTTATTTTCGGGTGTTTGGTTGCAAGTGCTACATCTACAAGAAACGGCAACACCTAGGGAAGTTTCAAAAACGTTGTGATATTGGTTTTCTACTTGGTTACTCATTGAAGTCCAAAGCATATAGAGTATTCAACCATGCCACCGGCTTAGTTGAAGAAACATATGATGTGGAGTTCGATGAATCTAATGGCTCCCAAGGAGCACATGAAAATTATGATGATGTAGGTAATGAACCATTGAGGGAGGCCATGAAGAACATGCCTATTGGAGCAATCAAGCCAAAAGAAGAAGATGATGATGAAGTTCAAATTGTTGATCCTCCATCTTCTTCATCTATGGTGCCCCAAGTTGATGGTGGTGACAAGCAAGATGATAGTGTTCAAGTGAAAGATCCACCTCTTCCACTTGAGGACACTCATGTACCACAAGATCAAGTTGAGGCACAAGCTCAAGAAGTTGATGCTCCACAAGCCCCTCAAGAAGTGGTTGAGAGAAGACACAATCCAAGAATTCAAGCTCATCCACAAGACCTCATCATTGGAAGTCCAACAAAGGGGATAAGAACTCGTAGAACTCAATATAATAACTTTTGCGAGTTTAGTGTGTTTGTTTCTTGCATTGAACCTTCTAATGTAGATGAAGCTCTCAAGGATCCGGATTGGGTGAATGCAATGCATGAAGAATTGAACAACTTCACTCGCAATGATGTTTGGACTCTTGAAGAGCGACCTAAGAATGCAAGAGTGATTGGAACCAAATGGGTGTTTCGCAACAAGCAAGATGATCAAGGCATTGTAGTGCGGAACAAGGCAAGGCTAGTAGCAAAGGGGTTCTCTCAAGTTGAAGGATTGGATTTTGGAGAGACCTTTGCACCGGTGGCAAGACTAGAGGCAATTCGCATCCTTCTTGCTTATGCTTCAAGCCATAACATGAAGCTATATCAAATGGATGTGAAGAGTGCCTTCTTGAATGGATATATCAATGAGCTAGTCTACGTTGATCAACCATCGGGCTTTGAAGATGCAAGATATCCCAACCATGTCTATAGGTTGTCCAAGGCACTCTATGGTCTCAAACAAGCTCCTAGAGCATGGTATGAGCGCCTTAGGGACTTCCTTATCTCAAGGGATTTCAAGATTGGCAAAGTTGACACAACACTATTCACCAAGAAGATTGATGGAGATCTCTTCATTTGTCAAGTGTATGTTGATGATATCATCTTTGGCTCAACAAATGAAGACTTTTGCAAAGAGTTTGGTGAAATGATGTCAAGGGAGTTCGAGATGTCTATGATTGGAGAGCTCACTTTCTTCCTTGGATTTCAAATCAAGCAACTTGAAGAAGGGACTTTCATTTATCAAGAAAAATATACCAAAGACCTTCTCAAGCACTTCAAGATGGAAGATAGCAAGGGTATCTCTACACCAATGGCTACAAATGGACATCTTGACCTAGATGAGGGAGGTAACCTGGTTGATCCAACTCTCTACCGTTCTATGATTGGTAGTTTGTTATATCTTGCCGCATCTAGGCCCGATATCATGTTTAGTGTTTGTATGTGCGCTAGATTCCAAGCCAATCCTAAGGAGGTACACCTAGTAGCCGTGAAAAGAATCTTTAGGTACCTCAAGCTAACACCAAGCATTGGCCTTTGGTATCCCAAAGGAGCTAGATTTCAACTCGTTGGCTATTCCGATTCGGATTATGCGAGTTGTAAGGTTGATAGAAAAAGCACCTCCGGAGGGTGCCAATTGCTTGGTAGATCCCTTGTTTCTTGGTCCTCTAAGAAACAAAATAGTGTTGCCTTGTCCACCGCCGAAGCCGAGTATATAGCAGCCGGTTCTTGTTGTGCTCAAATCCTTTACATGAAACAAACCCTTTTAGACTATGGCATAGTCCTAGAAAGGGTACCTTTGTTGTGTGACAATGAGAGCGCGGTTAAGCTTGCTAACAACCCGGTTCAACACTCACGAACAAAGCACATTGATATTCGCCATCACTTCCTTAGAGACCATGTTGCTAAGAATGACATATCTTTAGAAGGTGTTAGGACGGAAGATCAATTGGCGGATATCTTCACAAAGCCCCTAGATGAGAGAACGTTTTCTAGGTTGAGGAATAAGCTCAATGTGCTTGACTTTGCTAACTTTCACTAACTCACTAGTGTAGGGCTTGTTTGTGCTTGCATTGCATCTATAACTTGTCATATGCATTAGGTGCTTGTCTAACCCTTGCAAGATAGTGATGAGATTGGGAAAGGTTAGAGCCGTTTGGTCGCTTGATTGCTCTAGACTCGGGTTAGGCTCATCATGAGCAAGCTTGCAAGGGGATCAAATGTGACAAGATAGATTTAAATTTTTTGTCTTAAATTCTTGCATTTGCATGCATATGCATGGTTGTTGTTTTAGTCGTTTTGTTGGCATTTGGTTGTGGCACGCACTTAGGGGGAGCTTTCCTTGTCTTTGACAATTTCTGAAACTCCTAAGTGTGGGGTGCCCTCCTATGCTTTGGCTTTGGTTTTCTATTGAAAAATGTCTATTTAGCCTAAGGCAAAATATTGAAAATATTTTCAAATGAGAGTTTGAGAGAGGTTCCCTTGTTTCTGTCCAAGATTGTGTTTATTTGCCTTCTTTCGAACCCTTGGACATGAGACAAGACTTAGTTTCGCAAATTCCAAATCAAAATCAACTCGGAAAGTGAAAATGCTGCTTTGACAGTAAGTTGCGGGGCTAATTGGCGAGGTCACCGCAACACTCGGTGATCTGTGGCTAATAATCAAGTTTTCAGTGCTAAATTCAAGGAAGTTGCGGTCATAGTCAACTGCATGACAGCAACAGTCGGTGCCTTGGCTCAATCTGAAAAAGCTCTCTGGTTTGACAGACTCTTGCGGTGCTCCGTCAAAATCCGGCCACCGCAACTTTCGGTGGTGTTTCACGATAATGCAGTCCTTCCTCTCAGGAAGTTGTGGTGGTTGCTCAAGAAACCCACCGTAACAATCGATGGTCTCGGGGTTTAACTCTTTTAGCTCCTGGTCTGACGGACTATTGCGGTGGGTGTTTTCCCCACCACCGCAACAGTCGGTCCTCAGTGGATCTCGTCCGTTCCACCTATCCATCGCTCAATCTCGGCCGTTCGTTTCTCTTAAAACCTAACTGTTTATCCTCCTTCCTTCTCTCCGCCGGCCGCCGCTTCATCCGTACCCCGCCGTAACCACACGCCGCCGGCCGCCGCTCTCCCCCGCGCCCTCACGCTCGCACCACCGCGGCCCGCAGCGCCGCCGCATCCACCTCGCCACGCGCGCGCGCCGCCACTACATCTCTGCCCGCGCATCCACTGCAGCGCCGCCGTTCGTCCATCGCCGCCGCGGTTCCCCCCTCGTGCCGCCGTGCCTGTGCGCCGCCTTGCGTGTGTCCGCCTCTGGCTTCCTCCTTCTCTGCAGAGTTCCTTCAAGGTGAATCCAAATCTCAAATCCCTCTGCTCAATCTCTTCTGTCAATGGCTTGATCGACAAATCTTACATGTGGGTGGTAGTCGATGTCTTGGTTATGGATGCCTATACTTGATTGATATATGCTTTGGATGCTTGGATTGAATGCAATGGAGGTCTCGTTAACTCAATATTCTAGGGGAAATGCTGCCCAAATTTCCAATGACATTCTTTATCATCTCTAGAGCCTATGCTTTTCATGCCACAAAAATCTCCTAGAGCTAGTATGTCATTTATGGTTTTTCCCTAGAGCTAGTGCTTCAAGTTCCATTCAAAGTCTTCTTATGACATCTCTTATACCATTGGATAATGTACTAGAGTTTGTGCCAATACTGTCATATCTAATCAAGGATCTTACATATATCATATGCTCTACCTCCTTGTCACACTTCATGATCTCAATGCCACATCTATCATAGGACTAGCCGTTTTCCGAGCACTCACCTTATTCATGCTTTTGGGATATTCTCATATCTAGAAAATGCTTATTAATGTTTATGTATTCTCTCTATCATTTCTTGCGTGCAGGGTGTTCTCGGGCTGTGTCAGTGGTCAGTGGCAGTGCAGATGGCAGCTGGTTGACAGACTTTCAGTGGCAGTTGCTTGAGGCCAAGCCTCGGGTACTTTCTTTGGATGTTGAGGCCAAGCCTCAACAAAGGTCTGTGTCAGGGGGAGTATTGGCCGTTGCAGTGGGTCAGTTTGGCACTTTCAGTGGTTTTCTGGCTGTGCAGTGGGTTTCTTGCAGATACAGTGATTCTATTGCAGCTCAGTGTCAGTGCTTGACTATTCAGTGATGGCTAGGATGAAGACCCCAGGTCGTCGCGGCAATGGGGACTCACCGCCTCGCCGTCCTATGCCCTCTGACAAGGGCAAGGCAAAGGTACCCCCAAAGCCGCCGAAGAAGAAGGCGAAGAAGGGTGGTCCAGATGATTGGGAGACCACCATAGCAGTTGTCCGGGCGCAGGAGCGCATTGAGGCTGGAGGCCGTTCAGCCCAGTTCAGTATCCGTGACCAGACAGGGTCACCGGTTGCTCCAGAGGGTCCACCTGCCCCTGCCCTCAGACGCTCAGGTTGTACTCGAGTGCAGGTGACCTCTCCACCCGCTCAGCAGCGCACACGCCAGTCCGCTCCTTCTGGCAGTAGAAGGAAGCGGGCCCAGTCTCTGGAGAAGTCAGACAGCTCAGATTCTGATGTTGACCAGGTGCCTACTGTTGAGGAGGTCTCCAAAGCCTCCTCTCGCCTGGTTTGGAGGCTCAGGATCGAGAATGAGACCAGGTGGTTCCCTGCTTGTCGATCTATCCAAGGCTTGTTCTGGACTCCGCTGCAGCAGACATTCTACAATGCGATGAACCTGGCTCGTATCACACTCTACAGATTCCACAGACAGATGGACATACCCAGGATTGCCAAAGCAGTGCCTCTTGAGCCTAGTGAGCTTCAGGCCTACTTCTCCTATATGCCAGGCTTGCTCGAGCTCTTCACGTTGCCCGCTCATTTCGTCAGAGAGTGGGTGCGTGTCTTCTACGCCACCGTGTGGATGCCCTTGGACCGTTCATCGATGACATTCATGTATAGAGGGCTCAAGTACACTTTGAGGCGTCAGGACTTACATGGACTTCTAGATCTTCCACTCTATGTCGACAAGCTCCATGAGAAGTGCTACCCCAACGCGATTCCACCTCGACGACCTCTGTTCAGTGGAGTAGTGCCATCGTCAGCAGAGTTGATGGCACCGTGCTTCAGACAGCCGTTTGGGCCAGCTTCACCTCGCCATCCGATGGATTTGACGCCGCTAGCTTATGTTATATTGGAGGCTCTTCGTCGTTCTTTGCACCCCAGGTCAGGGAACCGAGAGACCATCACAGCTCTGCAGCAGTGGCTTCTGTGTCATATTATTGGTCAGCGGCAGTTTGACATGATTGATTTTCTGATGGCCGAGATACAGGATGTTATATCAGATGGGATGAAGGTCGGGCGCACTTTGCCATATGCACACATATTGACCTATATTATGGCACGCTTAGCGGGTCCTCGAGAGGAGAACCTGGCTAAGCTAGAGGAGAAGGCCCTGACCTATCCGCTCTACAAGGCTGCTAAGCCTGATGACAGACGCAGAGGACAGAGGCCAATTGCTATGATTGTTCAGGCAGCTACTCCAGAGCAGCGAGCCCAGCACGCAGCAGAGGACCAGACCCTCCGAGAGGCAGAGCACGCAGCTGGACTCGAGCAGATACTCGACAGCTCTGACCTTTTAGGGGAGGACAGCTCTGACTCGGAGTACGTGCTCCCAGACTCACCTCCGTACCGAGGAGCTCACGACGCCGAGGCTGGCGGGTCCGGTACAGCAGCAGCAGATCCTGTCGACCCCCCAGCCTCCTCTGGTCAGCAGTCAGTGCCAGTGTCCGCCCCTTCTTCTTCAGCAGCAGCACCACCAGCTATGCCTGACTTCAGAGCTATCGCTGATTCTATCGTGACACTCGGACAGACCGTCACGGCCATGCAGGCTGCTCAGACGGCCAAGGATGATAAGTACGATCTGAGGTTTGCCTCCATCCTTGAGCAGCAGTAGAGGATGTATGAGGAGCAGCGCCGACTTGCCGCAGTGCAGGAGCAGCAGCGCCAGCAGAATGAGATGTACTTCCGGCTCCTCTTTCAGCAGATGGGGGTTCAGATGCCTTCACTACCGGCGACTCCAGCTCCACTACTTCCACAGCTTCTTCTGAGTCCGGCCGGTCCAGCTCTTGACCCGATCAGACCTATGGCCAGTGTTGGTGGATTCGTCTCGCCCCCTCCGGTGTCTGAGTCCCCGCTCCCTCATATCTCTACTCAGTTCTCGACACCGGAGCCCACACTGCTCACGGGGTTTGCCAGTCCAGGTGTTCAGGTGACCACTTCTGCTTCAGGCTCAGCGTCAGTGCCAGCCAGCTCTTCTACAGTGTCGAGGTCCCTTGAGGCCTCCTACTCACAACTGACAGGCGAGAGCACACCTGACCCACAGCAGTTCCTTACAGAGATCTTCGCTCCAGAGCAGCCCCAGCAGTCCGATGACCCGACACTCTCAACTCCAGTGACGACAGACTCTACCTTAGTCACTGCAGAGGTCGCCGGCTCTTCTTCAGTTCCCCAGACTCGGGCTACCGGCTCAGAGACCGAGGACCCAGTTGATGCAGCCGCGAGGACTCTCTCTCCTTCTCCCGAGGACACCTCAGCTCAGGCTCCTCCCGCTCCAGATGCTTAGTCAATTTTTGGTGTTTGACGCCAAAGGGGGAGATGTCAGGGGAGATGTGAGAGTTAGGGGGAGTTAGTATCATAGCTTTTGGTTCTTTGTGTGAACTCTCATGCATCATGTTTACCTTTATGCATTTGTACCTTGGCTTGCTACTTTGGTTGGTGACATGTGCTTGTACTTATCTTCATATTTTTATGCCATGTCATGCTTGTTTTGTGTCTGTGCTTGTCCTTAATATCCTTTTCATACGCGTTGTTTATTGTTACCCATCTCCTTTTATTCACAAATATACTATTTGAGGTTGTGTTGTCATCAATCACCAAAAAGGGGGAGATTGAAGGTGCATCTAGGCCCCTAATTCGATTTTGGAGATTAATGACAACATGATCATTGCGACTAACGTGTGTTTTGCAGCGGCATTCATTTAAGTTAGTGCAATGATGGGTTTTCATGGTATTCTTGGCCCCCATCATTTGATTTATATACTTCGGATCAAAGGATATGCGAGAAGCATAGGGACAAGCTAGTTCCAAAGTGCCGTTTGGAGTTGAGAGGCATTTGGATTAGTTAGATCTTTGTTTTCCTTTGGCCGTACTATAAAGGGGGGCAAGAGTTGTAGCTTGACCTAAATAAGACTAGGGTATTAGGGTGATGCACACTTGTGAAATTATAGCACTAGGTAGCTTAAGTGAAGCTATGGAACCTTAGAAAGAGTTAGAAACTCAAAGAAATTTGAATTGGACGAGTTTCAATAACTTAGAATAGGTTTTCAGTGTATCACAGACTGTTGCGGTGGTGACCAAGATGGTCACCGCAACAGTCGGTGATGGTAGGGCCATCAGGACCGGGTGAAGGCAGAGGCCACCAACTGTTGCGGTGGTGGTACTCAGGTACCACCGCAACAGTCGGTCGTGTGAAGGCCAGATGGGCCCAGGTGATGACAACCACCAAAAGTTGCGGTGCTCGGTCGAGCAGCCACCGCAACAGTCGGTCCTGTTGGGCCTGAGGCAAGTTCGTCTCTGGTTTGACGGACGGTTGCGGTGGAACGGGGTTTTTACCCCACCGCAACAGTTGGTGGTGTGTCAGTTACCGTTGGTTTTGTGTACTGTGGTTCATCACCGATTGTTGCGGTGGTGGTCTCTATACCCCACCACAATAGTCGGTCGTTACGCAGTTTTCAACATGTGAAGTACCAACGGCTAGTTCTTTGGTTTGGAGTATAAATACTTGGTGTATACCTCCATTTCAGCTCTCTTGCGACCTGAGGAAGTTCATAGTCATATTTGGGAGCTAAGAGCAAGCAAAGCACAAAAAGTGATTGAAAAGTTCTTGATTGTGAGGATTAGGAACATCTTTAGTGCTTAGTGAGTAGCAAGTGTGCATCCACCCTTTGTCTCTTGTCTTGTGCAGGTCAAGTGAAGCTATTGCTTGTTACTCTTGGTGATCGGCATCACCTAAACGGCTTGGTGGTGGTGTTCTTGGTGATCTCCCAAGGAGGCGACTTGTGGGAGGCCCAAGAAGGTGTACACGGTGTTTGGAGTCCACCGTTCCGGAGGGGACAATCGACATCCACTAGAGAGCACTTGATCCTCGTGTTGGATCAAGGGGGAGCAACACCCTTGTGTTGGGTGCTCCAACGAGGACTAGGGGAGAGTGCCGACTCTTCGATACCTTAGGAAAAAATCTGGCCTCCTAACTCTCTCTTTACATTTGGCAATTTACTTTCCGCATTTACATTCTCGCCTTTACTTTCCTAGAATTGCCATGCTAGACTAGGATTGGAACTAGGTTGCAAAACTCTTTTTCCGATTAGATAGTCACACTAGATAGGAATAGGCACATGGGGTGAATTGGCTTAAATAAGTGTTTAATTCCGCAAAAATTAGTTAGAAGCCTAATTCACCGCCCCTCTTAGGCATCTTGATCCTTTCAGATATGCTAATGATTAAAATTCCAATACAGCAAGCTACAGTGACCCTTGTTAATGATCACATCAGTTAAAATGTATAGTTTGTAACGTGAATCACTCTACTTTGTTCATAGTCTTACAAGCTAGACCGACATATTATACATTAGAAGATAGCGTGCAAGAGTCTGCAATAAGGTTAATAATCGCCTAATTTTAGAGAGATTAAAATGTAAGGGTAAATTCAGTAATTGATATATCAAATATTATAGTCTTGAAATAATAACTCTCTCATTAGTCATTCTTAAAATTAATATTTGTTGTCAGACAGCAGGCATCCTCTCTAGTTTATTTATCAGCCTGCCATTGTTACAAACATGCAATGACAAGAAAAAAAAATCGCATATTGAATCAAATCCATGAACTTTTTAATTGTTTTCGTTCATTATATAGACGTATGTGCGATACGCACGTGTAATTAACAAATGGAGTGGAGAGATATTTGTTTTGTAATTTTATTAGCCTTTGACCAGCAAGCAAGTATTATGGCTACATGAACTTCCTGCTAACACTTTTTTATGTAATTACTTTGTGCTAATCTATGTTACCCTGAGTCAGCAATTTCAATGTAAGTGTAATAAACTTTCTCTACTTAAAATCATGACAACCATAAATGCAACTAAAATCAGACACTAAATGACATTTATATTTTTACAATGAATCAAAAGGCACCACCTAACACTTGATCGGAACAATTTCAGTAGACCAACACACACGCACAAGCTGCAGCGAACTTTATACATTAACATACGCACAACCATGAAGCATGCATATGATTAGAGACCACAGATAAGCCAAGAAATCAACACAACGCAAGCACAAAGCTAGAGAGCAAGCATTATACAAAGGGGCACGAGCATGAGAAGGGGGATATGGTAAAGATGCGGAGAGATGGCTCACCTTTTCACGTCAGCCTCGACAGAGATGAAGAGAGAGGCAATCGTTGGCCTGAATGCCTGATGCAGGGTGGCATGGATGATTGGATGATGCATCAAGTGGAAACATTGGTATAGGATCGAGCAAGAACGGTTGCACTGGCCGAGGGAAGCAATAGCTCCTGCACTCGATTCGCGATAGAGGAGGATGCGGTTCCTGTTTTCCCAACTGTTATCGTCGCCGGTGCAATCGTCGGAGCCTGCCGCCTCGCGACATCGATGGCCATTCAAACGGCGCCAAGGCTGGAGGGGCACATACAGGACGTCAGCTGGCAGCATAGGCAGCGGCGGCTAGGATTGCGCTAGGGTGGCAGAGGCTGGAACAGATAAGCAAATTTAGGAAAGTAAAACATACCAATACCTGCGTCCTTTCCTGCTTCATCACGGCTACATATATGGAAATTTTGGATGACGCCCATGCCTACCATGGAGTCTCGGACGATGTCCATATACCTTTTCTCGCGACAGTTTAGATAATGAAGTCTCGGATGATTTGGATCCGTCGTACCCCTTACGTTGGCCCCATCCGTCAGAGCAGAGCGAGGTGGAAAAGGACCGAGACCCATAGGAAATCGTGAGTTAGAAAATGATTCTACCAAAAACCAAATATTTTTCTCACCAAATTTCGTACCCACGTGTCCTGGTTAATAGAGATCGGTATACCCACGTGTCCTGGTTAATAGAGATCGGTAATCAAGACTGCTCTCAAGATGCCGGCCTGAGAGAAGAAGTGAGGTCGCATAGAAGGAAGGAGAGGCGGAGTCCCGCCCCGCCGCCGCCGGCCACGCCGGCCCTGGCGTCCACCAGAACATCGCCGGCTGGCCACCGCTCCCTCATCACTTGTCTGCTGCTATGGACGGCTCTCCTCCAGATCCGGGGGCTGGACCTTCCCGGTCGACACCTTCCTCGCCAACAACCCCTGGATCCCGAACCTTGAACCCTAATGCCCAGCCCTTCACCCCCGCCGCGGACGTCGCAAGCCCGTCGCGGGGGGCAGTAGGGCCTCCTGAGGGGCTGCACTTCTCGGACTTCGAGGAGGACGAGGAAGAAGAGCTGTTGTCGTCCTCCCCGCGGCTGGGACAACCGGCGGACCTGGGGAAAGGAAAGGTTGTGGCCTTGACCGGTCCTCCCCCGCACCGCCGACGTGCCACCTCGCCTCCCCGTCGCGGGGGGTTCATGGCGGATGCCATTCGCGCTGGCCGAGCTCCAGTGGCGCCACGAAGACCAAGCTCGCCGACGCGCCCACGGTCGCAACCCCGCTCTATCTCCCCTCGTCGCGGAGGGTTCATGACGGACACTACTCGCGCTGGCCGGGCTACCACGGCGCCACGCCGGACGAGCTCGCCTGCGCGCCCACGGTCGCTACCTCGTCGCAGCCCCGCCCGTCGTCGCGAGGTGGATGCGGATGGCTTCGAGCTGGTGGTGAACCGTCGTCGCCAGCAAAGGGACCGTCGGGCTCACCGCCCTCCGCCGTCGCAAGTGTCGCGTCGGCCGGTTCCGCCGGATCTGGTAGGTCGTTGCTTCAACTGCCTATCGCCCCACCATGTTGCTGCTGCTTGTACCTTTCCTTCCCGTTGTCTGAGGTGCATGGAGACCGGACATGTTGCGCGGAATTGCAAGCGGCGTCGTCTCCCGATTGCGGCGCTTCCGCCAGCCGTTCGCGGACGCCCGGTTCGTCGCCGCGCTACCCATGCGGACGCCCCAACTGCGCAGGCTGCGTGCTCCGGTTCGGCGAGCTCGGCGTCCACTGCTTCGGCTAGGTCAGCTTCGACGGGCCGCGCATACTCCGGCCCACCTGAGGTCTACGCCGCCTCACCACCATCGTTGCCGCAGTCGCCTTCACCACCACCCCCTCCCCCGATGCCCCGTGGGCACCCGTCGCGGCGACCCAACTTGGGGTTCCAGGTCGTGCCAAGGTCGGCAGAGCTGCAGGCTCAGGACGACTCGCTCTTCGCCTTGGCATTGGTCGCTCTGGTCGTGGGCACGCGGCCATCGGTCACCCTGCCGCAGATCAGGCAGTTCCTCATCGACAACTACGAACTACATCGCCATGACTTCTCCCTGCATCGGTACGAGCCTGAAGACTTCTTGATTGTCTTCAAGGAGAAATCGACCTTGGAGCGAGTTCTTCATGCCCCTCCCCTGCCGGTCGCCAACGTGGTTCTGCGTTTCCGGCCCTGGCGGCGTCAGTCCAGGGCGTCCGCCGGGGACATGCTCTTCCAGGCGCGGGTCGAGCTACGGGGGATTCCGTCGCACGCGCGGTCGGTGGAGATGGCACAGGTCATCCTGGGCACAGTTTGCGCGGAATTGCACCCAACGCCGCCGCCGACGGCGTCCGGCGATCATCGCATCTATGAGGTCGTCACGTGGTGCTCCGATCCGGATCTGATTCCCAATGAGGTCGTCATCGCTGTGCCGGAGCCGATCAGCCTGGAATGGGCGCCAGGCCATTTCCTTCGGCCTGAAGAGCTGATGCTCAATCGCTTACCTACAATGCGTTATCGGGTGCAAGCGACCGTCCTCGAGGTGATTGACTGGAACCCCCCTCTGATGATGATGACGACGACGAGCCGAACTCTCCACCAGGGCGCTGGTCCGGCAGGTCGGATGAGGACGACCCAGGATCCAGGCATGGTGGCCGGTCGGGACCTTGGCCGCGACGCACACTGCTTCCCAGGCCCGACGAATCGTCATAGGATGGCCCGCCCGCTGATGCCGAGCATGGTGGGCAAGGGGCCGCCGACTTTGTTCGCCGGAGTGCGGCGGCGCGAGGATGGTCGCTGCAGGGGAAGATGCAGTTTGGGAGGCGGGCCGCTGTCGAGCGGCCATTGGCGGACAGCCTACCGCTGGGGCCCACGTACGTTGGTCCTGCCGCTGTCGAGCAGCCACTGGTGGACGGTTGTTCTCTGGGCCCCACGGTTCAGGCAGGTGTCGCCGCTGTCGAGCGGCCATTGGCGGACAGCCCATCGCCGGGCCCCACTTGTGCTGGCCCTGGAGACATGGCCTTGGCGTGTCTTCTCCCCGCCGGCAGGATTCCCGCGCCCCCGACAGCTCCTCCCTTTGACCCGATGCGACTGGAGGCTGCGGGGGCCGGGCGTCAGGGGCCATCTCAATGGTGCGCGCGACAGTTGGCTACATCGGATGAACCCTGGGCCGGCCTCGCACCTGGGCCTGATCCTCTAGAGCCCACGCTCGATCCTATGTGGGCCGAGGCCCGTGCACGCCGGGCCGTCGGGGAAGAGATGGGCCTTTCTCCGGAGGGGCGCGCGGCAACGGCGTGCATTCTGGAGACGGTTCGTTTTGAAGAAATCCCGCCAATGGAGCTTGTGCAGGAGGCGCCCCTTGATCAGCATGTCCCATTCTCGCGTGGATCAAGGAGCGCCCTGCCATTCGACATCACTGAAGCCTCCACACCGGCTCATACAACGGTGGACAAGTTTAAGAGGTCGGTGGTCCGTGGACGTACTGTCTCTTCTACTGCTCTGGTTCGATCGCCGCACCTGAGGAGGTTTAGGAAACACGCATGCTCTTCAGCCCCACCGCGCCGCAGTGAGCGATTGGCTTGTAAGTCACACTTCAGGGCTTCAAAACCGGTTGTTCAAGCTCAAAATGTGTTGATACGCAAGCTCGGGATCACCGGCTCGTCGGAGGACAACGACTCGCCGCCGGACGTGGAGGCGTTCACTACATACATAAGGTTGTTCCAGAACCAGCTTTCGGATCTTCAGTGTGACGACCTTGATGAGTTGATTCCGGCGATCCAGCCGGAGTTTGGTGTCGAGGAGCTCCAGCCGGAGTGCTGATCCTCACCAACGCACGGTCGCACCATTGTTTACATGGAAGCACATAACGTCCTGGTTTGGAATGTGCGCGGCATCAATGGCCGTGCTCGTCGCAACACCGTTCGTTCCTTGGTCACGCAGGAACATGTAACCTTGATTTCCCTTCAGGAAACTAAACTTGACGCTTGTAATGACTCAGTAGTAATGGAGATGCTAGGCTACAGCTTTGAGTACGCTTATTTGCCTGCAGTTAACACTGCTGGGGGGATCCTTCTTGCTTGGCGCGCGGACGTCTGGGAGGGTTCTTCGCCACTTGTGCTAGAACGTTCGGTGACGGTCAAGCTATCCCTGCGGCTTGCCCCTGACATTTCTTGGTGGACGACTTCTGTTTATGGCCCTCACACTGATGAGGCCCGGGTCGCATTTCTCCAGGAACTGCGTGATATACGATCCAACCGGCCTGGATCATGGATGGTGGGTGGGGATTTCAACATGATATACCAGGCGGCGGACAAGAACAATAATAGGCTTGATCAACGCATGATGGGTCGTTTCCGACAATTCATAGATGACACTGAGTTACATGAGTTAACCATGGTGGGAAGACGTTTCACCTGGAGCAACGAACGCTCCGCGCTGACGTTGGAACGTCTTGATCGCTTCCTTGTTTCTGAGGACTGGCTATCGGACTTTCCTGATCACATGCTTCACGCACTCTCGTCGGATTGCTCAGATCATGCCCCGTTGCTGCTTCAGACATGTTCACCGCTTAGCGTCTTCAGACGTTTCCAGTTTGAGAACTTTTGGCCTCGGGTTGGAGGATACATCGAGACTATTCAGGCTGCCTGGTCTGCTGCTTCGTCTCCCGGCTTGGACGCCATGCGCACCCTGGATCAGAAGTTGCGTGCCACAGCGAGAGCCCTGCAAAGTTGGAGTGCTAAGCAGGTTGGGGGAGTTCGCCTACAACTCGCCATCGCAAGGGAGCTGGTCTACCGCTTCGACCTGGCCATGGAGTCCCGTGCTTTGTCCCCGCGTGAACATCTACTCCGGAAGCGCATGAAACTCAAATGTCTCGGCTTGGCCTCCCTCATGAGAACCATCATCAGGCAACAGTCTCACATCACCTACTTGGCCGAAGGGGATGCCAACACCAAATTTTTCCACCTACAGGCGTGCCATCGCAAACATAAGAGTACCATACAAAGCGTTGAACTCAATAATGTTGTGTATGTGCATGAGGAGGAGAAATGTCAGGCGATCACGGCACACTACAGCTCGATCATGGGATCCAGGTTAGTGCCGAAAATTGAGCTGGATCTTGAGGCGCTGGACCTACCCACACTGGACATGGCCGGGATTGATTGTTGTTTTTCAGAAGAAGAAGTCAGGGCAGCAATCTTTGACATGCCGGTGGATAAGGCACCCGGGCCGGATGGGTTCACCAGGTTGTTCTACAGAACAGCATGGGAAGTTATTAAGCACGACGTCATGGCGGCTTTTCATGCTTTTTGGTCCTTGGATGGGCGTAGTTTCTTCCTACTGAACCAGGCGTACATGATTCTCCTCAGGAAGAAACCAGATGCAAGTCAAATTGGAGACTACAGACCGATTAGTCTGATCCACAGTTTTTCGAAGCTGATTACCAAGGTGATATCAAAACGCCTTGCACCTTATCTGCCCAACTTGGTCCGGCCTAACCAAAGTGCATTCGTCAAGGGTCGATTACTGCATGACAACTTCCATGAAGTGCAGCTCACGGCGAGAATGCTTCACCGTTCCCATCGGCCGTCGGCCCTGCTCAAGGTTGACATTGCAAAAGCTTTCGATACGGTCGATTGGTCCTTCCTGTTGGCAGTCCTATCACACATAGGTTTCTCACGTCGTTGGATCAATTGGATATGCACCATACTGTCTTCTACTAGCACTAAGGTCGTAGTGAATGGAAAACCTGGGGAAAGGATCTGTCATGCGCGGGGATTGCGTCAGGGCGATCCACTCTCGCCCATGCTTTTCGTGTTAGTGATGGAGACACTCAGCGCCCTGTTGCATAAGGCTGAGGTGGACCGGTTGCTCTCACCACTGGGACCTTCATGTATTAAAGAGCGGATCTTCTTATATGCTGACGACGTGGTGCTCTTCACTTTGGCGAAGGAGTAGGATCTGCAATTGATCAAGGCTGTGCTGGACATCTTCAGCGCGGCGTCCGGGCTGCGAGTCAATCCAGACAAGTGCCTCGTCACCCCAATACAATGTGATCTTGAGGCCACGGTCGATTTGGTACGCTGTTCGCATGGCAAGCTTCAGTCCTTTCCTTGTAACTACTTGGGATTACCGCTATCTATCTTCAGGCTTCGCAAAGTTGACTTGCAACCACTGATCGACAAAGTAAGCAAAGGTCTCCCATCCTGGAAGGCAGGGATGTTAAACAAGGCTGGTCGAGCGATCTTGGTAAAGGTAAAAATGTCAGCTATTCCGGTGCACACGGCGATTGCAGTTGCCCTGTCACCCTGGGTCATCGAGCGGATCGATCGTCGGCGACGTGCATTCTTATGGAGAGGATCCGAGACAGTTCTTGGTGGCCACTGCTTGCTCGCCTGGCCGAGAGTTTGCAGACCTTCGGAACTGGGAGGATTAGGGCTCGTTAACTTGCAGCTACATGGCTTCGCCTTGCGCTTGCGGTGGTTGTGGTTCGGTCGCACTGATGCAGCTAACCGACCATGGTCTCTCCTGCCTGATAATGCTGAACATGAGGTCCTTGCATTCTTCTAGTCGTCGATCACGGTCGTCGCCGGGAGAGGGGACACCTGTCTATTTTGGAGAGACAAATGGCTCGACGGTCGATCCATGGAGGACCTTGCTCCATGTTTGGTCCGCGCTGTGAGCACTCGGACACGAAACAGCCGCACCGTTCAGGATGCACTAACCGGAGGACGCTGGATAAGGGACATCTCTGGCACACTCATGGTGCAAGTGATCGTCGAATACCTCGGGATGGCAGTGCACCTGCGAGGCATTCAGCTCAACCCGAGTGTGGATGACACTCGGGTTTGGAATTGGTCGGCCGACGGTCAGTTCTCCACCTCATCGGCTTATCAGGCGCTTTTCCTCGGACAACAGGCGATGTTAGGAGCTAAAGTGGCGTGGAAAACGAAAGCCCCTGCCAAGTGCAAGTTCTTTGTGTGGTTGGTTTTGCATGAACGCTGCTGGACCAATGCCAGACGTAAGCGTCACGGCCTACAGGACAACGATGACTGCACACTGTGCTGTCAAGAGGCCGAAACCACCACTCATCTCTTGGTCGCTTGTGTTTTTGCATGCGAGGTGTGGTTCACCATCTTCGCGGTAATGGGATGGAACGATCTATCACCAACACCCACTGCCCAGCATTTCATGGAATGGTGGATCGGGACTCAGAAACGGGTGAACAAGGCGCAAGACCGACGTTCGATTCCATAGTCGTTCTCACCGCCTGGATGCTTTGGAAAGAACGCAACGGCAGGATCTTCAACCATCACTCGCGCACTGTTGTACAGCTGGTAGACGCGATATGGGTTGAGGGGCGGTGCTGGGTTCTGGCAGGATGGCGTCACTTGCTCATTTGCCCGCCTCTCCAACACATATCTATACACGGGATTGATACCGCTGAGGTCGCAGATTTGTTAAACGTATAGTCTTTCATAGATCAGGGCCGGGCCATCCTCTGCATGGTTCCGGATTGATGTAGCTTTGCTTTCCTCTTAATGAAACACGTGTCAAGGCACGTTCGCCAAAAAAGAGATCGGTAATCAAGAAAAAAAAAAGCTAGGACCCAGGTTCGGCCACATCCCGGCGAAGGCTGGTTGCGCCCAGAACTGACCCAACTTATCCCGACTAGGAGCAGTGGCGCCTGGCCCAGCCCAGCGGCCCACATGCCCTGCACTGATGCTGATGAGGGCCCTGGCAGCGTAGCGCCGACCTTGTGCAAGCGACAGGGGAGAGCATTTTTTTTTTGGAATAGCGATGGGGAGAGCATTGATACTTGCATATGCTTGTTTATTGTATGCTCTATGATCATGTGTTTTGTATTTTTTATTGATTGAAAATCCATTACACATAAATGTTGTAAATAGAGTCCTTTAATAAATATATTAGGTGATGGAAGTCATTGTTCTGTGTCAAAGAGAAGAATAACGGATAGATCATGATAGAATGTGTGTGTGAATAGGAATATCAGATGAGTGTATAGACCACAGGTCCCATACGTCAGTGAAACCTATAAGACGAGCTTGTCAAATGCGAATGGCCTCTCCGACGGTCTACCTGGGCTGGTGTCGGATCTCCAAGGCCTCCCAACTGTTCGAGCCACCGGTCAACCAGTCCACGATGACGGTAGCACGGCGCAGAATGTGGGCGGTGGCTCCTCTCATGGCTTTGCGGATTGCGGTTGGAGGACCAAAAGGGCCGAGCACGATGGGATGGAGTAGGGCCCATCTATTGCTGCGTAGCGCTACGCTAGAAAAAAAAATTATGGGCACACACTTGGTTAGACTAGCTTTATAAATTTCTTCATGTTTTTTTAGTTTTTGGCACAATCATATCATATCATATCATCTAGAAAGTATGAATCTGGTGGTAACTAAAGGGAGAAGAGCAAGAGTAGATATTAATATTGTTCAATAAGTTATTGACAAAATTGAAGTTGATACTGTCGTAAGTAATATATTTTGAAGAAATATGTATAAATTTATTAGTAGTATTTGTATCGCCGTTGTCATAATCATTTTAATAGGGCCAGTTCTTAGTTCCGCCTAGCTTAGAACCAGCCCCGGAGAATGCTCATGCGATTCACGTACCACGGACACCAGAGGGCCAAGGACATGATCGCGATGAGACCTCTTACGCCATTCAGAGAAGAACTATCTTTTGATATTTATATCATGAGGCCTCTGTGTTTTTCTCCCTGTGCCACCAAAATCTCAAGATTTCCTCTGTCCCCTCAAAGGTTTGCCTCGTCATGCTTTGCGTTTGGTCATTATATAAAAGAATGGTGTTTACTATTTTTTATATACAGATTTTGAAATTTATTAGACAATATTTTGACTCCACGTGCGTGTTGCACGTGCGTCTATGCTAGTAGCTTTAAACATTGCGGACATCAAAATATTCTTTTGGTGAGGGTGGACATCAAATATTTACAGCTATCATATCAAACTTTAGGTTCATTGCATGTAATTCTAAAACAGAATTAATGCAAAATAAATCATGGATCGAGCATGATAACCTTTGCCATTTTATAATAAATTTCCAATACAGACGATAAGATTTACCAAATGTACATTATGACATAGTTTGCCTGTTCTTAACTTCTACAGATCCCAAGACTTCAGCTTTTGCATGACAGAATGAAACAAACAACATTCACACATAAGGTTTTAAATTCATGTGGGAGCAGGTTGTGAAATTTGCAGTTCTTTCAAACAACCAACTACCTCTTGGAAAATACAATGGTTTACCTGATTTGGGAGACATTGTTCCGTTTGAACAGCAGTGGTCTTACATAACACATCTTAGCTTCAGAATTACTGGCTGCATTACCAGCACTGACCTCCAGTAGTCCAGTGTCCAGCACTATCTGACATGCTTGCGGCCAGGAACACTCAGCACCCTTGAGAACTTGACACATGCCCAATGGAATTAGAAACTTCCCGATGTACCAGCCAGAAAGTATACCACACCTGGGAAGAATAGCATGCGAGCAGGGCCGGCCCTGTGTTTTTCGGGGCCCGGGGTGAAATTGAAATGAGAGGCCCCTGTCCACGTTAACACCAACCATTTATATAATGATTACAAACATAACTTTGAGGCATTACATGAATTTATTTTGTGAAAGCAGTAACATATCGATATATATCATACAAATTACTAAAAAGGATATAACACCTATTCTATCATTTTTTTTGAACGTAGACTGTGGGGGAGATCCCCACAGTATAAGAGCTTTTAATTAAAATTGAGCGAAACAAGTTTAAGGTTACTTACAAGACAAATTAACTGAAAGCATCTAACCAAAAGCAAAAACTAGTCCTTAGGTGGACCTTAAATCTAACTGACTGAAGAAGACATTGGCTCTTAAAATTACAAAACCAACGCGCATGAGTAGGCTCGTGTCTTTCAAAGACTTTGTCATTTCTGAGTTTCCAAAGTTCCCACGCTGCAATAAGGGCTGCCTCTGTGAAGAACTCATGGTTGCTGTTGTTTCTTGCCTGCATGAACCTATCATCCAGATTCAACGTGAGATCCCAATTGAAGTTTATTGAGTTCCAGCATCTTCTTGCAAAAGGGCATGTGAAGAATAGATGTTCAATGTCCTCTTCAGATTCTGTGCTACACATGACACACATATCATTGTTACGGACTCCGATGTGGCGACGAGTCAGCATTGCCTTTGTATTCAGCCTATCCACCAAGACCAGCCATCCAAAAAATTTTACTCGCTGGGTGCATCCTGACTTCCAGATTACCTTGAAGATCGGGTGTGTTTCAATCATGCTGTATATGTGCGAGTAAAAGTCCTTTGACGTGTACTGATTTCCCCAAAATGGATGCCAAATGTCACTTTCAGTCTCGTCATAGGGGATTCTCTGAATATCCTCTTGCATTTGCAGTAACTCTTCAGAGGCTTGTGGCGAGAGAGGCAGTATGAAGAGGCTATCGAGATGATTGGTCTGCATTGTCTCCTGGACTGAGATGTTCCTGTCCCTTGCAAAAGAGGCCAATCTAGGGTATCTGTCTGACAAAATATTAGTCGCCCAATTATCTTCTCAGAAGCACACAGTGGATCCATCCCCCAGTATACTTTGTGAAAAGGATCGGTATAGATTATTCAGCTGCATGACATCCTTCCACCAAAAGGAACCAACCTCTCGTGTGGCGTGTGGTACCTTTCCTTGGTAGTATTTGAACCATATCAAATTTACCCAAGGGATGCCTTCCTGGTTATAAAACTTATGCAGCTGCTTTAGGAGCAGTGCATCGTTCTGCAGCCGAAGGTTGATGATTCCAAGGCCTCCTTGTTCTTTTGGTTTCTGAACTGTCTCCCAGGCGACAAGGTTACCTCCTCTCTTCTTTTCTGAATTCCCTCTCCATAAAAATTGTTTCCTGACACGGTCTATGTTTTCTATGACTCCCCTTGGTAGCTTGATTGTGCACATTGCATAGGTAATTATTGGGGTCATTGCTGAGTTAATCATCTGTAATCTGCCAGAGTATGATAACCAGGTTGCACTTCCTGTGAGACACCTCTCCACCCTATCCATCATTGGCGTTAAATCTTCCATCCGTGGCTTGGTTGTGCCCATTGGCAGGCCAAGGTATGTGAATGGTAATGTTCCAATAGAGCAGCCAAAAGTTTGTGCCAAGCATTCCATTTTCTCTGCAGGTACATTAATTGGTAGCATCTGTGACTTCCTGTAATTTACTTGCAATCCTGTAGATTCTGCAAAAGATTTCAGAAGTGCTTTGAGGAAGAATAGCTGTCCAGCATCAGCTTGCATTATTAGCAGTGTGTCATCTGCATATTGTACTATTGGAAAATCCTCACAAGGCTGAGGAATTGGAGCATGTAGAAGATTCATAGTAGAGGCTTTGTTCACCAGGATTTGTAATAGTTCTGCAGCTAGGACAAACAGTAAAGGTGAAAGTGGGTCTCCCTGGCGAACTCCTCTCTTACACTTGAAAATTTCCCTGGTACACCATTCAAAAGAATAGCAGAGGAGCCAGATCCAAGAATGCATCTTATCCAGTCTAACCATTTTGCAGGGAAGCCCATATGCTCTGAAATATCAAGAATTGCCTGATGCTCCACAGTGTCAAATGCCTTTTCAAAGTCCAACTTAAGGATGATGGCCTCTCTTCTTGATTGATGACATTGATGAATGTACTCAAAACTCCATGCTAGGCAATCATGTATGGTTCTTGTTTTAATGAAGCCATATTGGTTTTTGTGTACTAGATTGATTATCTCTGTTTGCAATCTGTCAGCAAGGATCTTGTTGATGAGTTTTGGACTGATGTTCATTAGAGAAATTGGTCTGTAGTCATTCACCGTTTCAGGGCTTGCTGTCTTCGGCACCAATGTTATGTATGAGGTGTTTATTCCTTCCATATTGATTGCACCCAGATGGAAGTCGCTGCACAATGCATAAAAGTCTCCCTTGACAATTGACCAGCATTTCTTCAGGAATAGACCATTGAATCCATCAGGACCTGGGGCTTTGTCCAAGGGCATTTTTCTGACAATGCTATCTATTTCTTCTATCTCAAAAGGTTCCACCAGGGGCTCCAAGTTTCTAAGATTAATGATGTTTTGTAGATTGAAGTGCATGCTGACCCCATTACTGACTCCCATTCGATTTTTAAAAGAATTCCATAGGAGTGCTGCTTTCCCCTCATGATCTTGGATCCACGCTCCACTATCATTAAGTATCTGTGAGATTGAATTTTTTCTGAAGGAGATTGTGGCCATAGCAAGAAAGAACTTCGTGCATTCATCTCCAAACTTCACTTTACTGTTTTTATACCTATTCTTCCAGTATATATTCTTTTGATGCAGGAGGTCCTTTAGCTACTTCTTGGTCAGGTTTCTGAGGTTTGCCTCGGGGTTATAGAGTTCCCTTGCATCCTCTAAAAGATCCAGAAAGCCAATAACAGCATTGCAGTTTCCAATCAGTTTCCCTAACTGTGATAGATTTCGGCTCCAAGATTTGAGGTCAGACCTGAGCTTATTGAAGCAGGCTGAGATATGCTTTACCAAGTTCTCTTCACCTTGATTGCGGAGCCAGCTGTTTTGCACTGTGCTTATGAAGTCTTCATGTTGTACCCAAAAGTTTTCAAACCTGAAAATATTGGATCGGGGTATCTTTGTGCTGATGGAGATTTTGCATGGAATGTGGTCTGATGTGATCTTTGCCAGGGGGAGTACTTCAGTATTCGGGAAGTCCAAGGTCCAACTAGGTGATGTAAAAAACCAATCCAGTTGCTCAAGCAATGGGTCTGATTGCATGTTACTCCAAGTGTAACGCCTTCCTTTAACCGGTAGCTCTATTAGCCCTAAATGTCCAATGGCATCGTTGAAGATCAGAGTGTCAGTTAGATTACCACCTGGCCTGTTACGGTTTTCCAATGATCTATAAAAATTGAAGTCCCCTAGGAAAAGCCAATCCTCGTCATCAGTGACATTACAGTTTCTGAACCAGTTGATGAAATCAGTGCGGTCAGGTTCATCGCATGGTCCGTAAACATTGGTTAGGCGCCATTGATCTCCATTGTGGATAGAAGTGAAATCAATTGTCAGAGAGAAGAGCAGTTTTTCTAGTACCACACCCCGAAAAACAGAGCTAGACCAAAGAACCAGGATGCCTCCCGAAGCACCAGAAGATGGAATGAAATCAAATTTGTCGAACCGGCGAGGGGCAAAGTTTCAGATAAAAGAAATGTCAATCATTTCACGTTTTGTTTCCTGAATGCATACAATCGAACATCCACTTTCCTCGATTTTATTTTTGACTGCGTCCCATTTTTCTGATGCATTGAGGCCACGAATGTTCCAACAAAGTATATTCCAGGATCGACTATCCATTAATAAACAGTTGGAAAATAAGTTCAACGCTTACTGTGACTAGCAACAGTAAATAAAGAGTGATAGGAACACAGGACACACAAAGTTTCTGATAAGAGCATAGGTAGCTAGACCAAAAGATGAGGAGACTAAAGGCAAGCAGTGATTCTTCTGGGTGGGCACAACCTTGACCACCACAGCTACAGTGCAACTTCCTCGTGTTCTTCATTTGCACCATCTTGGGCTGATGAGGGCTCTTGCATTAAGACCTCATTGGACAGCTCTCCAGGAGCTATACCACAGTTGATTCCCCATCCTTGGAGGACTGCCAGGGGGACAGGACCAGATTTCCCTGTTTTATCATCTATCTTGATGATGCTGATCCTCCTTTTCTTAGCAGGCTCGCGGTCAAGGCGCACTGCACAAAAACCATCAGTCTTGTTCAGTCTCGGGCTTCTTCTGACACTGCTTTCTACCAGGGAGGTTGCAGGATTTGTAATAGTGCGTGGCAGCGAAACATTCCCTGACCTGACTGCCCTCTTGCTTCGGTCTTTCGGTCCCCGTGTGCTTCGGCTCGCCTCTGTCAGGACTTCCACGGCAGGCGGTGCTAAAGACTCATTCTCCATAACAATGTCATCAGGGACCTCCATCTGTATATCCACTGCAGTTGGAGCTAATGGTTCAGTCACTTCTACATGATCAGAGGTTGGCCAGATGCATGGATGTTGTTTCTTCTTCCTCCAGGCAGACAAAACTGTAGGCCATAATTGTAACAGAGCTGCTGGGATGCAGGGCTGCCAGGGGACCAATTCCAAACCCACAGAAGATGGAGGTTGCACGTTTACTGGTACCCGGATTTCAGGATCAATCAGGATTGGTTTAAAGGCTAGTGCATTCACTAGATCATTCTGAGGAACTCCCTTCCTGTGAAAGATGGTAAGAGTGGCACAGTGGTTTTGGGCGACAATAAATCTGATCAAGTTCTCATTGAGTGCTGAAGATGCATCACTGGATGAGGAGGAGCTGTCATCGGACTGCTGAAACACATCATCCAGAGAAATGTCTGGGCCATTGGCTCTGAGAAAACACATTGAGGAGCCAGACAAATCAAGTTCCATGACTTCTGGTGGTTCTTGCCCTTGAATCTGTGGATCAACATTGGCCTCTTCCATGATAACATCCTCTGCCTCATCATTTTCATCTTCTGGTTCCTGCTGACCAAGGTGCTCAGCGTGGTGGCCATGCTGGTGATTGCCTCTATGGAACCCGAGATTTTCTGCAGCGCCATGAACCTCATTCTGCCAGTTTGGTACTTGGGGATTTGGTCCCATAACAACAGGGGGATGCTCAGGGTGAGGTTCTCCATCAAACGGAACAGGGTCCTCATCAGCAGGAAAATCATCTGGGAAATTTCCATTTAGGATGTAGACTGGTACTGCCCAGGATCTCCCCATGCCTCCAATCAGAGTGCCACGAGAGACAATTAAGCTATGGGGGACTCTGTCTGCACCTAGAATCAAGGCTTGAACAAGAATTCTTGATTTATTCTCATCCCTATACCACTCTAGTAGTCGGCCGAAAGGTGCAACTGCTGCTCTGATAAAAAGATCCTTCTGATAGTCCAGAGGGAAAGCCAAAAACATAATCCAACATACACGTGTGTAGACACAAGATCTAGCGTTAATCCCTTCATCATGCTTAGTGACTGTGACAATGTGATTCTGGCCAAGATGAAAAGGAGACTGACGGACTAACTGATCCCTTTGTGCAACTGATCTTAATCTAATCAGACCCAGACCGAGCGGAGATAGATGAGAAGCAATAATACGTACTCTCTGTGTGTGTTCTAGGAACTCGCAAACAAGGTTGAGGGTAGGCCGCAGTTCACCAGCCTCCTGCGGCATCGGATTGACGGAAACAATGGCATAATCTTCATGCTCTCGTGTTGGCTCTCCTCCCAAAGCAACACGAGCTCTGGCCGGACGGTTCCAAAACCATGATCTACTGTCAACCCAGCAGCAAGGAAGGGGCGAGGATCAACGATGAAGTTGGCCATGTCCTCCTGTTCGGAGCTTGAGGATGGGTTGGGGTTTTCTTGTGGTGGCGGCGGTGGCGAGGTGGGTGTTGAGGGTTCCTGTTGCTCTGCAGCAGAAGGCAACACGTCCGTGGAATGGGAAGGGGTGTCGCGGGGATCGAGGCAGGGTTGTAAATCATCAGGATTAAAATCCGGAGGATTGGTGCTGCTTTCTGTGGGCCGAGGAGAGGCTCTGGGCTGGGCTTTGGGGACCCATTTCCTTAAAGTTTTTTTTTGTACTGGTAACAAAACTTCCTCACGTGGCCCAGAGAAAAACATCGAGAGCATCTGATCTTCGAGCTGCAAGTCCTACGATCGTGATCAGGGCCCAAGCACCATAAGCATCTAGGACGCTGGTTGTGTTTGAAATTTGAAACCCCCGCCTCCTGCTCCTTGGATTTCTCCTGAGATTTTGGGATCCAGCGAGAATGCCGAGCAGCCTCAGAATTATGGCGAAGAACACGGGCTTTTTCGACGGGGTCTTCCATTCTCAGATCAGCACTAGTCACTTTAGAACCTTTTGAAACTGGAAATGAGGCTGTAGGACTGGAAGACTCTGGGAAATTACTAGGATCAACTTGAGTAGTGAAGGAACCAAAGGTCAAAGAAATCTTGGGACTCGGTTTGGTTTTGGGTGGAGATTGAGCAGGTTTATCAGCAAAGCGGACTCGTTTCTGTTTATTTTCTTGCTTGCGCAGATTCCTTTTTTCTTGTTTCGAGATCACACGAGTCCACTCTTTCTGTTGCTCAATTTCCCAAGCACGTTTCTCCCTCTCCCAGTTTGGTGTGCCATTGTGCCAAAGATGAAAATAGATATCAAAGGATGAGGTGATCACCCTCCGGAGTTTATAGACTTCAAAACCCACATCTTTGGAGAAAACCGAGAACCGAAAATGGTTGTTACTCAGAAATTGCACATGAAAATCCGAAGCACGACCACCCAAGCAAGATTGGAGGGCCAACGAGACCGATTCCTCCGTGAGCCGAAACAAAAATCGTCGAAAGGTTGCAAGGAGGATGAAAGAACCATCTGGCGTGGGAAAGGGGTGATGTACCGGGGATTTGAAGCGACGACGGATTCCATCCTGGAATTCCAAACCAATGTCGAAGTCCAATTTGTCCATGAAATCCGAGGAATCCCATGGCGTCTCCGTCGTCGAAGCGCAGCCGGAGAGGATCATGATCGGAGGCAGCAGCGTTGGAGGGAGGTGGCGGCGGCGGCAGGGGGAGGGCTGGCGGCGGGGGTGGCTCTCATGGTGTTGTGTAAAAGTTTTACATAATACCGCGCAGCCCAGTTGATGCTATTTGACATTCCTGAACATGATCAGATTCGATCTCGTCCAACAGCTAAATCTCGATGCACTGAGTTATCTTTTTTTTTTTGCGAAAGGATGCACTGAGTTATCATGAGTAACTCACAAGAATCTGCATCCTTGATCCCTTTTGAACAATAAATACTACCTCTACCAGAGAGCAAGCTAACCCTACGAGGTGGATGGCTGGAGGAGCCCGTCAGCGGCAGCCGTGTTTGGAGGAGAGGAGGGGAGGGGAACGGGCAACACACAGTCACGTTAATTGGCGAGATGCGAGGAGACGAATGGTCGAAGGTCCCTGATGGCTGGTTATTTGCCTTTTTTTCTCATGTTGGACGGTCTTGATGTAGCAGGGTAGCACCGTAGAGGCCTTGGACCTGGACCGGCCAGGGGCCCCTGCAATTTGGGGGCCCTGGGCGACTGCCCCGGGTGCCCACAGTACAGGGCTGGCCCTGCATGCGAGTGAACAGAAAGCAGGCAAAGATGGCCTTGGCACATATGACACCATTCCTCATAATTAGGTCCTGGGGCCAAATTGAGACTAGCATATTTGCTATTACCATGGCATGCAGTCAGTTCCTTTCAACTTCACCCAGTTGTCTGCTCGATAACTCTTTTGAGTGGTTACTCAGCACCCAATGAAGGCAGGGTTCAGAGACACAACAACAACAAAGCTTTTAGTTCCAGGCAAGTTGTGGTCGTTTTCCTAGGTAATGTGATACAGAGTACTGGGGTTCAGAGACAACTCCAAGCATATTGGTAATGTGAAATAGAGTACAGAATGGTTCCAAAGTTCCAGCAGCACTACATATTTAGTTGTATCCAAAGAATAGATCCTCCCACACATATCGCCATATAGAATGGTTAAGTTGTATAACCCAAATATATATTGGCCAGTTATATAGTAAATGTTACTAGTCTGATCATTGATCAAGCACTAGTAAAAAGAATATAATATTCGATAAGAGACTAATATAGCATAAAAATACATATGTGTTTGATTACATAAAGAAAACTAGAAGAAAGATGCGTTCAAGTCATATATATTTATGTTATTAAATATGAGAACAAAAGACATATACTGCAATTTTAAGAAGAACAATTTTAGAGGTCAACAGATCAGGGATTATGTTATCCAATCTAATCCCAAAAAAATAATAGATTAATTTAACTAATTTCTACTCCCAGGCCTGGCGTGTTGCATTTGCATTGGATAGGATGCCATCTGTTGGCCTGTTGCCGCTTGGAGCGCTGCATGGGATGACTGGCATCGGACGACGATGCCGGGCCCGGGCGCCGGGTGTCTCAGGGCAAGCGTCAATGTACGCAAGCACGCGGCGATAAACTGCACGCAAAGGTCGGGATAATGGAAGAAGAATCGATGCTTGATGGGCTGAAGTTTGTTAGGCTACATGAGTCATGAGGACAGCTATATATATATATATATTGGCTAATCCTGCTGATTACTAGAGAATTAGGAGGACCCTTTGGTGTTACCGTATCATTACCATTAAGTCTGTTAGAAGACCCATCGTGCGGAAGCGCGACCGCGCGACTCACTCGCGCCGCCGCACGCCGCCGCCGGCCGGCAGGCCGGTTAGGGGTAGGGTTTGGGTTTGAGGAGGGGCAATTTGGTCTGTGGACCTAGAAGGAGGTGCAGAGGTGGCTGCCGGCCCGGCGGTGGGGACGGTCACCGAGCGGCGATGGCGCCGCCGGGCAGGGCGGTGGAGGATGGCGGCTGGGCGGAGCCGGAGGTGAGGGAGAGGAGCTTCTTGGCGTTAGAAAGGGCGGGGTGAAGGGCGGGGCGGGAGGTGGGCGGTGATGCCTCAGGCTGGGAGGAAGACCACGAAGGAGGGAAGAGAGGAAGAAGAGGAGAGGAAGGAGGAGGACGCACGCCGACCTGCCGCGCTTTATCCCTGTCCATCATTAGGGGGGCAGGCCCCCGGGCGCCCCTTTGCCCCCTCCCCCCTGGCTCCGACCCTGAGTCTATAGAGTCATCCTCGCTTTCTATCTTTGGCTAACGAGAAATCCGGAATAGAGGATATCTATATTTAGATATACAATTGAAGATACTGTTGGAGAGTGTTTTTTCATTAAAATCTCTATTCCTGTAAGTTAGTAAAGATATAAAGAATCTCTTGTAGATGCTCTTAGGCCCTCTTTTGGTTCACCAGCTAAACTTTAAATGCAAAGATCCAAATGGGGTAGCTAAAACTCGGCTAAACTTTAGCTGAAGATTAAAATATGCACAATTTCTTTAGCTATTCCAACCTAACTAAAACATACTTAAAAACTGAAATTACCCATTTGTTTATCCGTATCCGTATCAGGCTTAACAAAAGTAAGAGCAGCATGGTAAATAAATACCAATTAGCCAGAGGATCCAAACAGCCCCGACCAAATTAACTTGCTAAAATTTAGCTGGGGTGAATCAAAACAGGGCCTTAGATGTATTGATCAGCAACCGTGTCATTTAAATTTTATTGTTTTCACTTATTTTTGTTTTACTATCGAAAGTTTAATTCCCAACGAAGTCCAAACCATTCCGGTTGTCGACCCATGTTCTGGACAACACATTGAAATTGTTTTAGATCACGTGGATATGCAACAGATGGACTACCAACGGCAGCTCTTGCGTGCAAACCGGCTTGGGGATGCAGTTAGACT